>CM038143.1:570015886-570235730 GCA_021437245.1 Aegilops speltoides | reverse complement strand
CGCGTTTTACGATACGGAGCCGCCGCCAAGCCCTAATCTCTCTCGGGAGGGCTGATCTGGAGCCCGTACGGGGCTCCGGAGAGGGGGATTCGTCGCCGTCGTAATCATCAACCATCCTCCATCATCAATTTCATGATGCTCACCGCCACGCGTGAGTAATTCCATCATAGGCTTGCTAGACGGTGATGGGTTGGATGAGATTTACCATGTAATCAAGTTAGTTTTGTTAGGGTTTGATCCCTTGTATCTACTATGTTCTGAGATTGATGTTGCTATGACTTTGCTATGCTTAATGCTTGTCACTAGGGCCTGAGTGCCATGATTTCAGATCTGAACCTATTATGTTTTCATGAATATATGTGTGTTCTTGATCCTATCTTTCAAGTCTATAGTCACCTATTATGTGTTATGATCCGACAACCCCGAAGTGACAATAATCGGGATACTTCTCGGTGATGGCCGTAGTTTGAGGAGTTCATGTATTCACTATGTGCTAATGCTTTGTTCCGGTTCTCTATTAAAAGGAGGCCTTAATATCCCTTAGTTTCCGCTAGGACCCCGCTGCGACGGGAGGGTAGGACAAAAGATGTCATGCAAGTTCTTTTCCATAAGCACGTATGACTATTTACGGAATACATGCCTACCTTACATTGATGAATTGGAGCTACTTCTGTGTCACCCTATGTTATAGCTATCATATGAAGAATCGCATCCGACATAATTATCCATCACTGATCCATTGCCTACGAGCATTCCCCATATTGTTCCTTGCTTATTTACTTTTCCGTTGCTATTGTTACAATCACTACAAAACCCAAAAATATTACCTTTGTTATCGTTACCTTTATTACCATATTACTTTGCTACTAAATCCTTTGCTGCAGATACTAAGTTATCCAGGTGTGGTTGAATTGACAACTCAACTGCTAATACTCAAGAATATACTTTGGCTCCCCTTGTGTCGAATCAATAAATTTGGGTTGAATACTTTACCCTTGAAAGTTGCTGCGATCACCTACACTTGTGGGTTATCAAGACTAATTTCTGGCGCCGTTGCCGGGGAGCATAGCTCTATTCTCTGAGTCACTTGGGATTTATATCTGTTGATAGCTATGAAGAACTTGAAAGACGCAAAAACTACGATTTTCCCCTCAACTACGAGGGGAGGTAAGGAACTACCATCTAGCTCTGCACTAGATTCTCCTTCTGTTTTGAGTAAGCTTGCGACACCTAAACCTGCTACTGCTATGAATTCTAATATGTCGCATGTTATTGATGATGCCGCTTCTGCTATGCATGATACTTATGATGAAACTACTTCTGTGTGTGATACTACTTTGCCATTAGGTGAATTTCTTGATGAACAACTTGCTAGGGTCAGAGAGAATGAAATTATTGAAGATGCTATTATTGATGATAGTGATGATGAAAGTTCTTTCAATGATTATGAATTGCCTGTTGTTCCTGAGTGTTATGTTATGGAAGAGGAAGCTGCTAGAGCTATCTTTGCCTGTAAAGATAGATATGATCTTAAAAAATTATTAGCTAAATGGAAGCAGCTGTCTCTTAATGCTAGAATGAAACCTGACCATGCTTTTGCTACTTCACCTATCTATGTTACTGATAAGGATTATGAATTCTCTGTTGATCCTGAGATTATTACTTTAGTTGAATCTGGTCCTTTTTATGGCCTTGAATCTGAAACTGTTGTGGCACATCTTACCAAGTTAAATGATATAGCCACCCTGTTTACTCATGATGATAAATCTCGCTATTATTATATCCTTAAGATATTTCCGTTCTCATTAAAGGGTGATGCTAAGACTTGGTATAATTCTCTTGCTCCTGGTTGTGTGCGTAGTCCCCAGGATATGATTTATTACTTCTCGCTAAATATTTCCTGCTCATAAGAAACAAGCTGCCTTATGGAAATATATAATTTTGTGCAAATCAAAGAAGAGAGTCTCCCACAAGCTTGGGGGAGGCTTCTCCGATTACTTAATGCTTTTCCTGATCATCCTCTTAAGAAAAATGAAATACTTGATATCTTTTATAATGGACTAACCGATGTTTCCAAGGACTACTTGGATAGTTGTGCTGGTTGTGTTTTCGGGGAAAGAACAGTCGACGAAGCTGAATTATTATTGAATAATATGCTGACTAATGAAAATAATTGGACTGAGCCAATTCCCGAGGCAATTCCTGAACCAATTAAGCCAACTCCTGAGCCTATTCCCAAACCCACTCCGAAGAAGAGAGGTGTTCTATTTCAAAGGCCTGAAGATATGCAAGAGGCAAAGAAATCAATGAAAGAAAAAAGGTATAAAAGCTGAAGATGTTAAGAATTTACCACCTATTGAATAAATGCATGGTCTTAATATACCATCTGTTGAAGAAACACATTGTCTTGATAACCCGACACAGGTAGTAAAGGTAAATTCTCTCTATAGATATGATAAAGTTGAAATCCCCTCTACTAAATTTCATAGCCCATGCTTAGATGAATTTGATGACTTTATGGGTAGACAAGAAAGTTTTAATGCTTATGTTGGTAGAGAGTTAAAGAATAATGCTTTCGAGATAGGACGCATGAGCGATTATATGGCTAGAGTTAAAGGTGAACTTAAACTCATTAGCAAATATGCTTCTATGGTTGCTACTCAAGCTGAGCAAGTACTTAAAGCTCAAAATGATTTGCTTGATGAACTAAATAATAAACCTGATTTTGCTGTTAGAGTGGCTACTAGAACTGGTAGAATGACTCAGGAGCCTTTGTATCCTGAAGGCCACCCTAAGAAAATCGAGCAAGATTCTCAGAGAAACAATTTAGAGGCACCTAGTTCTTCCAAAAATAAGAAAAAGAAAAACGATAGAACTTTGCATGATTCTAGTGAACCTTCTGTCGACACACCTGAGAATCCCAATGATACTTCTATCTCCGATGCTGAAATACAATCAGGTGATGAACATGAACCTAGTGATAATGTTAATGATAATATTCATGTTGATGCTCAACCTAGCAAAAATAATGAAGTAGAGATTGAACCTGTTGTTGATCTTGATAACCCACAATCAAATAATCAACATTATGATAATTAAGAGAGATTTTGTTGCTAGGAAGCACGGTAGAGAAAGAGAACCATGGGTTCAGAAATCCATCCTTTCCTCCAAAAACATCTAAGACAAAGGATGATGAGGATTTTGAGCGCTTTGTTGAAATGATTAGACCTATCTTCTTACGTATGTGCTTAACTGATATGCTTAAAGTAAATCCTTATGCTAAGTATATGAAGGATATCATTACAAATAAAAGAAAGATACCGGAAGCTGAAATTTCCACCATGCTTGCTAATTACACGTTTAAAGGTGGAATACCAAAGAAACTTGGAGATCCGGGTGTACCAACTATACCATGCTCCATTAAAAGAAATTATGTTAGAACTGCTTTATGTGATATTGGAGGCGGTGTTAGTGTTATGCCTCTCTCTTTATAACGTAAACTTGAATTGAATAAGTTGACATCTACTGAAATATCTTTGCAAATGGCTGATAAATCAACTGCTATACATGTCGGTATTTGTGAGGATGTGCCTGTTGTGGTTGCAAATGTCACTATCTTAACAGACTTTGTTATTCTTGATATTCCCGAGGACGATAGTATGTCAATTATCCTTGGTAGACCCTTTTTGAATACTGCAGGGGCTGTTATTGATTGCAACAACGGCAATGTCACTTTTCATGTTAATGGTAATGAGCATATGGTACATTTTCCGAGGAAACAAACTCAAGTTCATAGCATCAATTCTATTGGAAAAGTTCCAACTATCATTATTGGAGGTTTTGAATTTCCTCTCCCTACTGTCAAGAAAAAGTATGATATTCTTATTGTTGGGGATTTTCATATCCCCGTTGAGGTAACTTAGTGTTATTCGAAATTTCTCCGGTTCCGTGTTATTCGGAATGAGTTTGTTAACAAGACATGATCAACCTTTTTAGTGGATTCATTTTGATGATCACGAGATGGATGAAACTAGAAGGCACAACCTTCTGTACCCTCTTTTTACTTTCTGTTATTTAGAATAAATAAAGCAAAAATAGTATTATCTGTCTGTTTTCTGAATTATCCGTGCAATAAAAAATATCCCGAAAACAAAAGTGCTCCAAATGCCCTGCAAAATTAGTATGATTTTTTATGGAATATTTGAGGATTTTAGGCACTGAAATCACTGCAGGAGGGGCAAGCACCAGGCCACGAGAGTGGAGGGCGCGCCCTGTCTCGTGGGCCCCTGGTGGCCCCCCTCCACTTATGCCAGCACCACCACACTCCATCTTCTTCCCAAAAAAAATCCCCATCCAGCTCAAGCACGAGTTCTCGCTCATTTTGCTGCGATTTTCGATCTCCTTGCTCAAAGCTCCATTCACAAAACTGCTCTGGGAGATTGTTGCTTGGTATGTGACTCCTCCATTGGTCCAATTAGTTTTTGTTCTAGTGCTTTATTCATTGCAATTTTTTGCTGCATAGGTGACCATGTTCTTGAGCTTGCATGTTAAATTTCTGAGGTCCCAAGCAATTCCAATGCATGATATAGGCTCTAGGCACTTGTAGGAGTAGTTGCTACCAATCTTGTTTAGTTTTATTCACTTTTATTTTGAAGTTACTAAAAATTCAGAAATTTTCAAAAAATGTTAAGGAGACTTTTGAGGGGCTCTTCTAGCCAAGGCTCTCAGGAAAAACAAGCTAAAGAGAAGGAAAAAGCCAAGTATAATCTTCCTCGTGTAGCGGATGTACGGCCGTGTGAATGGCCATGCGATAATTTTTTGAAAGAAGCTGGAATTCATGAAGATTTTTATTCTTTGATTGAGAATGCAGACCTCACCGATTTTCTCCACGACCGGATCGATCAGTATCTCTTACTTACCAATACTTTCGTGCAATTTTTATTATTATCCTAAGAAGTCACCACCTTCAGTATCATTTCATTTATATGATGAATTCAGAGAAATGTCTTTACGTAATTTTTGCGCGGTATGTAGGATACCCTTTGAGGGAGAATTAGAGGAACCTCATCGTAAAGATGTGGATGGCTTTGTTAACACTATCACTGTAGAGGAACCAAAGAAGGGTTCCGATGCGAAAATTTCTAGCATACACTTTCCGATTTTACGCTACTTTGCCATATTTGCTAGTAGATGCTTGATTGGTCGTGGAAATAGTGTAAACTTTAATGTTCCTGATATTATCATTCTTCAACATGCCTTATTTGGACATAATAGTTTTAGTATGGGTGCCGTCATTGCTAAACGGCTAAGCCTAAATCGTACAAAAGGCCCCATCTTTGGAGGTATCTATGCTTCACGTCTTGCTAGACATTTTGAGATACATGAGAAAGAGGAGACAAAATTGCCTCCTTATATTTTAGATTACAAGAGCATGGTAGTGCATGAGTTCATTGTTGACAACAAAGAAAAGATGCTCTTGTATAACCTGAAATTTAATAAGAAACACAGTGAGACTATTATTTTGCCTGCGCCTCTGTTGTTTGATTTGATTGCAGATAATTTTCTTGTTACACCGAAAGCGGTTACGCTCATCGAGGCCAAGCATTCACTCCAGAACCTGAGCCTGAGCCGGAACCTGAACTGGACCCTTATCGTGCATCATCCTACCAGTGGGACCCGAAGATGGTCAGCCAGTGGTATCCTGATTACACCTCCCAGTACATCGGGGAGAGTAGCAGCGGCCCTTGCACTAGTAGAAAACCACCCATTAGTCCCGGTTCGCAAGGGCCTTTAGTCCCGGTTCATGAACCGGGACTAATGGGTCGTTACTAATACCTCCACCCATTAGTCCCGGTTAAAACACGAACCGGGACCAATGTGCCTCCACGTGGCCCTGTGCGCCGAGCCCAGTCAGGGGGCCTTTGGTCCCGGTTGGTGGCTCCAACCGGGACGAGAAGTCAATTTTTTTTTACAAAAGTGGCTGCTTTAGGGGTTTTGGGGGTTATTTTTAGGTTGTTATTATAGCTAGCTAATAGAGAGAAGTGTCCTCTCTTATATCTTCGTCCTTGGTTTATCAACGCTGCTGCAATGCTCATTGCACCCGCAGATATAACATGCTCATGCATGCTTGCATCATACATCATCATATATATATAATAACAAGTCCTACTAATCATGCATCATCATACAACTTCTACTCGTTATTAATAATAAGTCATACGATCATCATCCTCATAGTCGTCGAACCCAACCCTACATAATTGTTCTTAGCACATGATCATAAGTATCAAGTAGGACCTAAACACCCTTAAGGTAAAATAGCATAAAACAATATAGACCCTGACTCTCCATTATGAAGAATGGCGATCATCCTGTCTCCAATTCTTGCCCTTCGCTGCTTATTGCTTCCAAGAAGCTCCTTACGACTGTCCATACATTTTTTCCATTCTTTGATTGTTATGTCTCCACTTCTTTTAGAAACCCGGTATGGACAGTTGAGATTTTTAGGACGACCTGGTTGTATGTTCAAAACATGAAGGCTAACATGCGTATACATCAGATGAGGCACACAATCATTCGGGATTATCTTTTGAAAAACATAGTAATAACTTCGTAGTTAGCAATGATGTACTAGTTTTATAAGTGTGCAAAAAGATGCACGGATGTTGTAATAGTAAAAAATAATCTTACCAGGGTATCTCCATGGTAGTTACCGTAGTTCAACATGTGCACTAGTGGCACGTATTGACCATAATGTTAAGGAGTTTGATTGTAGATATTGTAATTCTCAAGATCAGTACAAAATCCGACCAGATGATTTTTCTCCTGATAAGTTAATTCGGAGCCTTCGGTGTAGTACGTTCTATCTACCATCTGCCGCACATTCTTTGAAGAATGAAAATAAGCTGTCAATGGAGATAAGTTGTCAACTATATATTTTAAAATAAACATTATAAATTACTTAATAACTATGTTAAGCTCACATGGGGGAAGAATTGGAGGTGTATCCACAAGGACCCAAATCGAAGGTCTCTCTTGCTCAATTGTAGGATCACCAAGATCCATGGTGACAAGCATACCCTCATCAAGACCATACATCTTGCAAAGTGCTTCCCAATTTTTGCAACCAAAATGGGTTACACTCTGAGCATTGTACAACTTTACTTGAAAATCCACACCATGATGGGTACTTAGGATATTTTTTTTGGTTTCGAAACTTTCATGGTCTTCAAAACCCATCCTCTCTAAGACATAGCATCTTGCAAAGCATGGGATAAGCTAGTCGAATTGGAAAAGATGAAAAATACACGTTAAAATAGTTGAAGTCGTGCTTAATTACGAAAAAACTATTGTCGCTGCTATGCATCGTATGAACATCGCAGGTCTCCTCAAGCTTAATGTTGAAGCGCCGATCTTCGTCCAGCTCAATGAACCTGTCGCAGATACCTCAGTCGTCGTGGCACCAGTCGCACTCCCCCGGGCGGTTTTCGTCGTCCGATGAGTACGACATTTCCGGCCTACGTTCATAATTCAAATATTAAACTAGATCATTATTATTAATCATGGGTTGACTATCGATGATCGATGTACGTAGGCCTCCTTTCATTCCCGAATGCATTATTATACCAAATTGTCTAGCACACGGGAATGAAGGAGAACTTATCCAATATGAGCATAAAGTAAGCAAAACCAAATCATAAAATAAGCAAAACCAAATCATAAAATAAAGTATAGTATTCAAATTAGCATGCATTCAATAATTATAAGCAAAAGTACATCATCTCTTGGTGTCCGTACATCGTCGAATCTTATCACTAATACAACTAGAACCGTAGCGCCCGACGGGTATCGACGCGGGCGGTGGACACCCAAAGATAAGGAACCATCACAGGATCATAGCTCCAGTGAGATCCCTGAAAAACCTGCCAGGTATTGTCGAACCTCCCCTCCAATGCAACCATGTAGCGACGGACGTGCTCGTCCTCCTCGCTAACACAGTGACGTACCACCTCCGCGGTGTCTGGATGCCTCACCACCGTCACTGGCCTACGCGACCGCCACCAAACAAGGATCGGGTCAACAACGGGCTGCCTCCTCACCAACCTACGTCCCCCGGAAGGTAGCACCTCCCAATACCAGCCCGGCGGAGCCCAATCCTGAACATGGCCCTGATCAAGCAGGCCTCCACCGCCGAGTCGACAACAACAAGGATGCGGGATAGGCATCGCCGACGTCGACGCGGGAACTACTTCTATATATAGTTAAATAAAAGTAGTTTTATTAATTAAATCAACTATCTAGTTCAACTACTAAGCACTTACTATAAATATAAATAAGTAGTACTTACTAAAAACAAACTACTTCTATATATAGTAAAATAAATTAGTTTATTGAATCAACTAGCTAGTTCAACTATATATAAACTACTTCTTATTTTTTTTCCTTTTTCTAAATACTTTGAAAAACTCATTAAAATTCTATGAACAAAATTAATTACACAATCTAAACATCACCAAAAAATCTATTAACAATAATATCACCAAACATGCATATTCAATAATAATATCACCAAAAAATCTATTAACAGAAAAAATCTAACATAATATGAACAAATTAATTACTACACATCTAATCTAACAAAAAAATCTAGTTAATCTAACAATAAATCTAACATAATATGAACAAATTAATTACTACGCATGTAATCTAACAAAAAAAATCTAATCTAACAAAAAAATCTATGAACTACATATCTAAATTACTACACATCAAACCTAACAAAAAAAATCTATGAACTACAAAAAAATCTAAAAAAAATCTAACAAAAAAAATGCTCACGTACGGCCGGCGACGGCGACGGCGACGGCGAGGTGCGGAGCGGGGCGGCGACGGTGTCGAGGCGGCGCGGGCGGGCAGCGACGTCGATCGGGCGGCGGCGGAGGGTTGGGCGGGGCTGCTGGCATGACGACGGCTGGTCATGCTGGGCTGGGCGGGCGGCGGGGCGGCCACGGCGTCAGGCGGTGCAGCGACGGCGCGTCGTGGCGGTGCAGCAGCAGCGGCGGCGGGCGGGCTGCGACGGCGAGGTGGAGGGAGACGCGCGGCGACGGGAGTGGAGCAGGAGAGATCGAAGTCGCGCTAAGTGTTGTATATATAGCAAAGGCTTTGGTCCCGGTTCGTGGCACAAACCGGGACTAATGTCCCTTTAGTCCCGGTTGGTGCCACCAATCGGGACCAAAGGCCTGTTTTCAGCAGCCCAAAGGGCGGGAACGAGGCCTTTGGTCCCGGTTGGTGGCTCCAACCGGGACTAAAGAGCGGCATTCCTCCCGGTTGGTGCCATGAACCGGGACCAAAGAGTGGCATTGGTACCGGTTTGTACCATGAACCGGTACCAATGGACCCGTCTAACTACTTTTTTATTTTCTGCAGCTGTTTTTTTGTTGATTCTTCCTACAGCTGTTTTTTTAGTCCCACCTGGCCAAGCGAGAGGCACTCGCAGTTGTTTATAAGCCCTGAGTGCAGAGACGATGACGAAGAGGCTCAATGCTCCTGCACGTTGGTTAGCTTCAAGCATTGAGGAATACGGTAGACTGCACAGAGCTATGTGCAGTGCAGTTGACACTATTCCGAATGGCTTGAAGCAAATTAACGAGCATTGCGCCTCTTTTTTATTTTTAATGACTTATTTTTAATAGTTGTGATTAACTGTACTAAAAAAGGAGCATATATGCTTATTTTTAATGACTTATTACAACTCAGAAATAAAAATTAAATATAGCAAAAAAGAAAAAAACTATATACAAAACTACTCAGAAATGAATAGAAGAAAAAATAGTTGTGATTACCTTTACTAAAAAAATGAGCATAGATGCTTATTTTTAATGACTTATTACAACTCAGAAATAAAAAGAAAAAAATAAATATAGCAGAAAAGAAAAAAAACTATATAGAAAACTACTCAGAAATGAATAAAAGCAAAAAATAGTTGTGACTAACTGTACTAAAAAAGCAGCATATATGCTTATTTTTAATGGCTTATTACAACTCAGAAATAAAAAGAAAAAAAATAAATATAGCAGAAAAGAAAAAAAACTATATGAAAAACTACTCAGAAATGAATGGAAGAAAAAATAGTTGTGATTAACTGTACTAAAAAGGAGCATAAATGCTTATTTTTAATGACTTATTACAACTCAGAAATAAAAAGAAAAAAATATAGCAGAAAAGAAAAAAACTATATAAAAAACTACTCAGAAATGAGCATAGATGCGCTTATAGAGGAAATTCAACTTAAATTCATAACAAATTTCAAGAGAAATTCGTATGAATTTAGGCTAAATTCCCTATATAAGGGCATCTATTTTCATTTTCAGAGGAGCTCAATAAGGCAGAGAGGGAGGGGCTTATAAACCGGTCTGATTCCCCTTTGGTTGGCGAGGTGGGACTAAACTCTGGCCGCGACGAGGACCAACCTTTTAGTCCCGGATGGTGGCATGAACCGGGACTAAAGGGAAGCCTTTGGTCCCGGTTCGAGCCACAAACCGGGACCAATGGTGGTGGGCCAGGAGCGAGGGCCATTGGTCCCAGTTCGTCCCGTCAATCGGGACCAATAGGTCCAGACGAACCGGGACCAATAGCCCACGTGGCCCGCCGCCCTCAGGGTTAACGAACTGGTCCAATGCCCCATTGGTCCCGGTTCGGATTGAACCGGACTAATGGGCTGGACCGGCCTGTACCATTGGCCCCTTTTCTACTAGTGTTGGCATTAGACCAACTTAGGCCAAAAGCCTAAGCTCGGGGGAGTACGTATTTCTCACGGACTTTACATTCATTTTCACACACTATTCTAGTCATCGGTGCTCATACCCTTTCATTGTATTATCCATGCTAGTTTAAATTTCTTTTTCTAGTTTTCTTCCTGTGTGTTTGTTAAACCTTAAGAAAAACCCAAAAATTAGTTAGTTTAATTTCCATGCTTGTAGTAGAAATTAAAATGAAAACCCAAAAAGATTTCTCGTTCTTCTTTTACTTCTTTTACCTATACTAAGCGGGAATACTGCTTGTGCATCCGAACCCCTTAAACCCCAAAGTTATTCCATGAGTCCACTATACCTACCTATATGCGGTATCTACCTGCCGCTCCAAGTAAATTTGTATGTGCCAAACTCCAAACCTTCAAATGAAATTCTGTTTTGTATGCTCGAGCAGCTCATGTTTCAACTAGGGCTGCCTATATCTTCCATGCTAGGTGGGTTATTCTCAAGAGGAGTGGACTCCGCTCCTCATTCACGATCAAGGGCTGGTAACCGGGATGCCCAGTCCCATGATCCAAAAAGATCAAGCAAATCAAAATAATTAAACAAAACTCCCCCAGGGTTGTTGTTAGTTGGAGGCACTCGTTGTTCCGAGCAAGCCATGGATTGATGCTTGTTGGTGGTTGGGGGAGTATAAACCTTTACTATTCTGTTTGGGAACTGCCTATAATGCATGTAGTATGGAAGATACAGCCATCTCATAGTTGTTGCGTTGACAGCAGAAGTATGCCGCTCAAAATGTTATTCAATCTCAAATTTAAAATTGACCTCTAGCACCTCTACAAATCCCTGCTTCCCTCTGCGAAGGGCCTATCTATTTACTTTTATGTTGAGTCATCACCCTTCTTATTAAAAAGCACCCGCTGGAGAGCACACTGTCATTTGCATTCATTATTATTGGTTTATATTGGGTATGACTTGACTGGATCTCTTTTACCATGAATTACAATGTTTAGTCAGTCCTTGATCTTTAAAGGTGCTCTGCATTTATGTTTTGCGGTCTCAGAAAGGGCTAGCGAGATACCATTTTGTCATATCATGTTATGATTGTTTTGAGAAAGTGTTGTCATCCGAGTTTTATTATTATGGCTTGCTAGCTGATTATGTTATTGATATGAGTAATTGTGAGACCTGAGTGTTATTATGAGTATGGTTAATTCATAATATTTGTTGAAACCTGAATGATGGCTTTCCATGTTTACAAAAACAAGAGCAAATAGAGTTTGTAAAAGTTTTACTTTATCACTTTCAGTTTATCAACTTAATGGCTTGAGGACTAGCAAAGGTTTAAGCTTGGGGGAGTTGATACGTCTCCAACATATCTACTTTTTCAAACACTTTTGCCCTTGTTTTGGACCCTAACTTGCATGATTTGAATGAAACTAACACGGACTGACGCTGTATTCAGCAGAAATGTCATGATGTTGTTTTATGGGCAGAAAACAAAAGTTCTCGGTATGTCCTGAAAATTCACGGAGGCACTTTTTGGAAAATATAAAAAATACAGGCAAAAGAATCAAGACCAGGGGGGCCACACCCTGTCCATGAGGGTGGGGGCGCGCCCACGTCCCCTGGGCGCCCCCCTGTCTCGTGGGCCCCCTGAGGCTCCGCCGACCTCAACTCCAACTCCATATATTCCGTCTCGCAGAGAAAAAAATCAGAGAGAAAGTTTCATCATGTTTTACGATACGGAGCCGCCGCCAAGCCCTAATCTCTCTCGGGAGGGCTGATCTGGAGTCCGTTCGGGGCACCGGAGAGGGGGATTCGTCGCCGTCGTCATCATCAACCATCCTCCATCACCAATTTCATGATGCTCACCACCGTGCGTGAGTAATTCCATCGTAGGCTTGCTGGACGGTGATGGGTTGGATGAGATTTACCATGTAATCAAGTTAGTTTTGTTAGGGTTTGAACCCTAGTATCCACCATGTTCTGAGATTGATGTTGCTATGACTTTGCTATGCTTAATGCTTGTCACTAGGGCCCGCGTGCCATGATTTCAGATCTGAACCTATTATGTTTTCATGAATGTATGTGTGTTCTTGATCCTATCTTGCAAGTCTATAGTCACCTATTATGTGTTATGATCCGACAACCCCGAAGTGACAATAATCGGGATACTTCTCGGTGATGACCGTAGTTTGAGGAGTGCATGTATTCACTATGTGCTAATGCTTTGTTCCAGTTCTCTATTAAAAGGAGGCCTTAACATCCCTTAGTTTTCGCTAGGACCCCGCTGCCACGGGAGGGTAGGACAAAAGATGTCATGCAAGTTCTTTTCCATAAGCACGTATGACTATTTACGGAATACATGCCTACATTACATTGATGAATTGGAGCTAGTTCTGTGTCACGCTATGTTATAGCTATTACATGAGGAATCGCATCGACATAATTATCCATCACTGATCCATTGCCTACGAGCTTTTCACATATTGTTCCTCGCTTATTTACTTTTCTGTTGCTATTGTTACAATCACTACAAGACCCAAAAATATTACTTTTGCTATCGTTACCTTTATTACCATATTACTTTGCTAATAAATACTTTGCTGCAGATACTAAGTTATCCAGGTGTGGTTGAATTGACAACTCAACTGCTAATACTCAAGAATATTCTTTGGCTCCCCTGGTGTCGAATCAATAAATTTGCGTTGAATACTTTACCCTCGAAAGCTGTTGCGATCCCCTACACTTGTGGGTTATCATCCGTGCAGGGCTTCGCCTCAGCACTATGATGCTATGACCGAAGGTGTAAACTGTGGTAGGGCACCGCACACGGCTAAGAGAACAATTGATGTGCCTTTGGGCTGCCCCCCGCCCCAGTATATAAAGGAGGGGAGGAGGATGCCGGCGTCCTGGAGGGGCGCACCATGGGGGGACATTACTAGGGAAAAGCCTATACACAGAATCTTATCTGCAGCGCGCTTCAAAATACCATGCTACTGCTACTTAGCAGCAGCGCGTGTCTGCCAAACGCGCTACTGACTTAGAAGTAGCATGGCGCTTGAGGCATACTGGCGCTACTGCTATAGTTGCCATGACCTTGGCCCCCGCTAGCTATAGAAGTAGCGCGTTATCTTGAGAGCGCCATCTGCTACTTGCGTTAGCTGTAGCGCTTTTGCCAAACGCGCTACAACTATACCTACCTTATCCCCACGGAGGACCGCCCTCTCACTCACACTCTCACTCGCTTGCGACAACCGTAAATCGCCGTCGTCGCCGCCATTGCTCGTTAAATCGTCCGCCGAGGTACTCCTCCTCCGTCCCTCCTCCATCCTCCTCGCACATCCTCCTCCGCCTTTGGCCGCCCTCCCTCCTCCTGCCGCCCTCCTCCATCCGCTGCTGCCGCCCTCCTCCTCCTCCGCCGGCAGCCCGCCTCCCACCGCCCTCGACCTCGCCGCCCCTAGCTACCTCTCCGTGCCCCCACCCCTGCCACTAGTTAGTACTAGATTTAGTAGTAGATGTTAATTTAGGGTTAGCTAGTACTAGATGTTAATTTAGTAGTAGTAGATGTTAATTTAGCTTAGTTAGTACTAGATTTTTAGTAGTAGTGGTGGTAGTTGAACTACTTTAGTTGTAGTTGAACTAGTTTAGTAAGTAAATTAATAAACTAGTTGAACTAGTTGAATTAATGAACTAATCTATTTTTAGTAAGATAATTAATATAACTAGTTGAACTACTTTATTTTTAGAAAGAACTAGTTTTTTATATTTATAGTAAGTTTATATTTAGTAAGAACTAGTTGAACATGTTTTGTTGCTAGTGATAACTTATATGGTTTCAGGTGACCTCCGTCGTCCCCGTCACCGACCCCCTCCGACAACCCCGCCGTCATCCCAGTCACCGACGTACCCCCTCCGACATCGAGGTGAGACCAGCCAAATATCCTTGTATATTTTGTGTTGTTGCTCAAATAGGATATGTGGTTGCCCAAGTGGCCGTTCATGTTCAGTTTACATCTCCGAGTGGCCTATGTTTTGTCGGAGTGTTGATTAATTTCCGTTCCGGCAAATTTCAGGCGCTCGAATGTCCTTTTTAGCAAAGGTCATGCGGATTTTGTCGTGAATTCTGACATGACTTGTGCTAGAATATGTACAAGTTTAATCTTTGAATTATGATTGTAGGAAATGTCGTACTCGGACGGACGGCACGGTCTCCCGGGAGTGTAGCTGGTGCCACGACGATCGAGGTATGTGCGACAGGTTCGTTCGGCTGGACGACGATCGCCGCTTCAGCATTAAGCTCGAGGAGACCTGCGATGTTCATACGATGCATAGCAGCGACAATAGTTTTTTCTCCATTAAGCATGACTTCAACTATTTCAACGTCTAATTTTTCATATTTTACAATTCGACTAGCTTATCTCATGCCATGCAAGACGCTATGTCTTGGAGAGGATGGGTTTTGAAGACCATGAAAATTTTGAAACAAAGAAAATACACCTAAGGACCCATCATGATATGGATTTTGAAGTAAATCTGTATAATGCTCAGAGCGTAACCCATTTTGGTTGCCAAAATTGGGAAGCACTTTGCAAAATGTATGGTTTTGATGAGGGTATGATTATCACCATGGATCTTGGTGATCCTGACAGCGAGGAAGACAATATGGACATTTGGGTCCTTGTTGATACGCTGCCGATTGTACCGCTATGTGAGTTTATCAAACATAGTTATTAACTAATTTATATTCTTTATTTCAAAATAGTTGATAGCTTATTTCCATTGACAGCTTATTTTGATTCTTCAAAGACATGCGGAAGATGGTAGATAAAACCCACTACACGAAGGCACCCAATTAACATATAAGGAGAAAAATCATCGATCGCATTTTGTACTCTTCTTGAGAATTACAATGCCTATTATCGAACTCCTCCAAATTATGGTGAATACGTGCCACTAGTGCATGTGTTGAACAACGATAACTTCTCTGGAGATACCTGGTAAGATTTTTTACTATTACGACATTCGTGCATTTTTGCATACTTCTAAAACTAGTACATCATTGCTAACTACAAAGTTATTATTATGTTTTTCAACAGAAACTCCCGATGGATTGTGTGCCTCATCGATGTGTCTGCATGGTTGCCTCTCGATTCTGAACATCTTGCCGAGTAAATCTAGGGAGCTCACCTGCATATCGGATTTCTAAAACCGTGAACACATGATCATCGAGAATGGAAGAAATGTATGGACATTCGCAAGGAGGTTCTTGGAAGTAACATTCAGCGAAAGGCAAGAATGGGAGACAGGCTAATCTCCATTGTCCATAATGGAGAGTCGGGGCTATCTTGTTTTTGTTATTTTACCTTAGAAAATGTAGTAGGTCTTAATCGAATGTAATAGGTCCTATGAGGTACAATATGTTTATTATGTGGTAATGTGTTAGAGTTGATAATGATGATCTTGAGGAGGTGTTATGTGATGTCAATGATGAAAACGATGATATTGAGGAGGTGTTATATGACAATGATGTATTATGATGCTAAGTTGTTAATGATATGATGATGATGATGATATTATTATATCATTGGGTGAAAGAATCATGATTAGTTTCAAGTGGATGGACATCCACTTGAAACTAGTCCACGGTTCTTTCACCCCATGATGTAATAACACATTATGATGTAAAAACAATCTCTAAATTCCTGTTGTATGAAAACTTGTGTAAAGGTGTATGAATACAACATGAAATAGAAAAGAAATAAAATACTAAATAGTAGTAGTAGCGCGTAGGAGAAGCGCTACTACTAATTAACAGTAGCAATCTTATAAAGAACCGCTGCTAGTAAGTCAATTTAGCAGTAGCGTGCGTCAAGCCGCGCTATTGCTAAGCATTAGATGTAGCGCCTTATCAGTAGCGCTTGTGCCCGCGCTACTGATAGGCCCAAAACCCGTGCTGCTGCTAGGCTTTTCCCTAGTAGTGTTGAGCTAGGTATGAAGATACCGACGATTGAATCTCGGGCAAATAACATACCGATGACAAAGGGAACAAGGTATGTTGTTATGCGGTTTGACCGATAAAGTTCTTCGTAGGATATGTAGGAACCAATATGAGCATCCAGGTTCCGCTATTGGTTATTGACCAGAGATGTGTCTCGGTCATGTCAACATAGTTCTCGAACCCGTAGGGTCCGCACGCTTAACGTTCGATGATGATATGATATTATGAGTTATGTGTTTTGGTGACCGAAGTTAGTTCAGAGTCCCAGATGAGATCACGGACATGACGAGGAGTCTCACTACTAGGGAAAACCCTAGCAGTAGCGCGTGTTTTGTGCCTACTAGTAGCGCGGGTAGCAGCGCTACTAATAAGCGCTTCACTAATGCTTAGCTTAGCAGAACGTGCCATCACGCGCTCTGCTAGTACAAATAGCTGCAGCGCTTGTTTAGTACAGCGCTACTGCTAAGTTATCTACTTGCAGCGTGTTTCCCACCCATCGCTACTAGTATTTTTTTATAATTTTTTTATTTTTAGTGTATTTATGCGCCATCATACAAATATTGGTACAATACCAGCTGTTATGAGGTTTACATCATTATGTCCATAACAGTGTATTAAATGAAGGTGGATTAGGTTCAAGTGGAGGCAATATGTGGTGCATGTCAAAAGTATACTACTAATCCAAACTTGATCTACTTTGGATTAGTAGTACTTTCGATGTGCACCACATGTTGCCTCCACTTGAATCTAATCCGCCAGCACAAGATATTTAATCATCATCATGGTCATTACCATCAACATTATTTATTTAATCACCACTAACACTAGATAATAATAAACATCATAGTCATTACCATGAACACTAGCTATTTTATCATCATAGTAATAGTGTAGCACATCATCATCCTGAAACTCATTTCTAGCCAGCTACTCACTCCTCGCTACTCACTCCGCTGCTCTCTCTTAGGTAAAAGAACATAAAACATGTATAGCTCTCCTCCTTGATCAAGTTGAAGCATGCAGATGAACCTGTCTCCTAATCGTGGAAGGCGTCTCTGGTTGCTGCTCCCTAGTACTTCTCTGCGCTCCCCAACACATATTTGGTCCAGTCTTGCACTATTAAGCATCCGTCGCTAATCTTGAATGCACTAAAGTAAGCTGTAGGATATCTTGGCGTAAGTTGATAATACTCATGACACCTTTAGTCTCGATCCCATAAGGCACAACATTCATCGGAGTCCTGTTGAAGAACATCGTATGGTAACATACTTAGCAATGAAGTTTAGCTTCAAAAATAATGTATGGAAAAGATGCAATGAGGATAAAAAGTAAAAATCTTACCATCCTTCCTAAATGGATGTGACCGTAGTTCATTATGAACACTATGGGTCGCACATTTTCAGTACTAAGATTTCTAAATGCACGATGAAAATTTGTCTTGACATATCAAGATCCTCAAGCCATGAAACATAATGACTGAGCTCCTCGCAGATTGAGTTCAGCCCAGAGACGATATACGGTCCTGTCTACCAAGCGCAGGACATGTTTGCTTGCACAGAAATAAGCTGACAATACAAATTACTTGTCAATTATTTTTGAATAAACAATATCAAAGACATAAATATGGTTGAGAAACTTACATAATGGTATAACTGGAGGCATTTTCACATTGATCCAGATGTCGGTATTACCTTCAATATCATCTTCCGGATGAATATCAAAGGTGATAACCATATCAGGCTCAAATGCATAAGTCTTGCATAGTGCTCGCCATGTTTTGCATCCAAAATAGGTGTAGTCGTCTGAATTGTATAACTTCGCATGGAAAATATAACCATGCTCGGTCTTCAAGTAAACTTTCTTTTCCTCCATACTATGACTGAAACCTATCTTATCCAATACAAAAACTCTTGCATGGCAGGGGATACGCCAGTAGAATAGTAAAAAAAATATAAGTTGAAGCAAATGAAAGCAGATGTCATGCTTAATTACGAAAAAAGACTTGTCGTTGTGACTTACTGTATCCACTTCGAAGTTCTCGTCCAGCTTGATGCTGAAACGCCTATCATCATCTAGGAAGATTCCGTCGCACAGGCCGCGCTCGTCTTCGCAGTATTTGCAAATACCGAAATCCTTCTCGTCGTCAGACATTTCCTATGTTCATAGTTAAAACATTAATTGAAAATCGATCGAAGACAACTACCAAGATACTGAACACACAAATCCGGGGCACTCGATATTTCCTACATATATATTCTAGCACAAGTCATGCCAAAATTCACGGAAAAATCCGGCATGACCTTTGCTAAATAGGACATATCGGCGCTGAAATTTGCCGGAACGGAAAAGAATCAACACTCCGCAAAACATAGGCCACTCGGAGGTGTAACCTGCAAACATGACCGCCACTTGGATATTGAGCAACACAAGGTATACATTTCAAAATATCTTATAGGACTCAAATTAGCATGCATTCAATAAGCAAAAGTAGATCATCTCATGCATTTCAAAATATTGTCACTAATACATCACGAATAGTGTCATACATATAACATCACTAATACAACTAAAACTCTAGCACACGACGGAATCGGCGCGGGCGGTGGACACCACGAGAAGGCACCATCACGGGATCATAGCTCGGTGAGATCCCGAAGAACCTGCCGGTATTGGAGAACGGCCTGTGCTCCAACGCAAACAAGTAGCAGCGGACGGCGCGTCCTCCTCATCGACACGGTGACGCACCACCTCTGCGCGTCGTCCTCGAGCCTCTGGATCGCCATCGCCCTGCGACCGCCACCAAACAAGGTTGGTCAACGACAGGCTGGCTCCTAACCAACCTGCGCCCCCCGGTAGGTAGCGCCTCCCAGTACCACCCCGGCGGAGCCCAGTCCCGAACATGGCCGATCTGGTCAAGCAGGTGTCGTCCTCCGCCGACTCGACGACGAGGATGCGAGATAGGCATCGTCCACGTCGAGGCGGGAAAAATTGCTTTTAACTAAAAAATAGAAACAAGTTCTTACTAACTAGTTCTATTAATTCAACTAGTTCTTACTAAAAATAATACTATAAATAAAAATATTCTAGTACCTAATTAGTACCTAATTCTTACTAACTAATTAGTACCTAGGAACTACTGCCCTAATTACCATCTAAGTAATTAACTAACTAGCACTAAAAATAGCCTAGGGTTCATACTAACTAGCACTAAATACCTAGGGTTCATACTAAGCAGAGAAGAGGATCGAGAAGGGGAGAGGGATCGGACGGGAGAGTGCTTACAGAGGGCGGGAGAGAGATGGGGTCGGGGAGACGGCGGCACCGAGGCGCGGCGAGGCGGCCGGGTAGGGGGAGACGGCGGCGAGGCTGCCGGGTCGGGAGACGGCGGCGACGCTGGGTCGGGGAGACGGCGGCGAGGCGGGTCGGGGAGACGGCGGCACCGAGGCGCGGGCGAGGCGGGTCGGGGAGACGCGGGCAGGCGGGTCGGGGAGACGGCGGTGGCGAGGCGGGTTGGGAATTGGGGAGGAAGCAGAGAGAGGGAATCAGGCAGGCGGGGGTAAGGTGAAGTAGCTTTAATCATGGCGTGGGAAGCAAAAGCAGCGCTCTTGCTAAATACCATAGTAGTAGCGCTGTCCGCAGAAGGGCACTACTACTATACCTACCACGCTGGGAACGGTGTGGCAATTGTAGTAGTAGCGCTTTCTGCGAGGACAGCGCCATCGCTAATCTGATAATCAGAAAGTGCGGTTCTGCGAACGCGCTATCAAAAGTAGCGAGAGCGCCTCATTTTGACAAGCGCTACTGGTAACATTCTGTGTATAAGGTTTTCGCTAGTAGTGCAATCTCATTACCGGCAAGTCTCTTTACTCGTTCCATAATGCATCATCCCGTAACTAACTCATTAGTAACATTGCTTGCAATGCTTATAGTGATGAGCATTACCGAGAGGACCCAGAGATACCTCTCCGATACACGGAGTGACAAATCCTAATCTTGATCTATGCCAACCCAACAAACACCTTCAGAGACACATGTAGATCATCTTTATAATCACATAGTTACATTGTGACGTTTGATAGCACACAAGGTGTTCCTCCAGTATTCGGGAGTTGCATAATCTCATAGTCAGAGGAACATGTATAAGTCATCAAGAAATAAATAGCAATAAAACTTAACAATCATTATGCTAACAAACGGATGGGTCTTGTCCATCACATCATTCTCTAATGATGTGATCCCATTCATCAAATGACAACACATGTCTATGGTCAGAAAACATAACCATCTTTGATTAACGAGCTAGTCAAGTAGAGGCATACTAGGGACACTCTGTTTTGTCTATGTATTCACACATGTACTAAGTTTCTGGTTAATACAATTCTAGCATGAATAATAAACATTTATCCTGATATAAGGAAATATAAAGAACAACTTTATTATTTCCTCTAGGGCATATTTCTTTCAAGACAGAGGTGGTAGTGCGACACCGCACAACCCCTGCCCCACCTAGCCTAGATTTCGTGTTGCTCGCCACGCCCAGGCGTGGCCAAATTTAACGGTGGATGGATCTATTGCGTCCACAAAGGAGTTGCACGTTTGCAGCGTCACATGTGCATCTCCGACGGCCAACGGTGTTGGCTCTTGGCTTGTGCTTTTAGTGGGAACTAACAAAGTGGCCCGCTCGGTGCGCGGGCTATGATTTTACAAATGTAATTTATGTAGTCAACATATTAGCCTTCTACGTTCAGTACATATGTTTTGTTTTGTCTAATGATAATATGGGCCAAATTTGGTGACTGCTACAAAATTATGGTTTTGTATGACGTGATCATCATGCGGTATATGGAGCTAGTATCATCTTGTGTTTTGCCTTGTCCATGTACAGGTGGAAAAGATGTTCCTTTTGCTTGACCTCTTGTCATGGACCAGTTTGGTAATAGGAGGGTCTCTTATCGGCCATGACTGTATGACACAAGGTGGAAATTGCTGGAATTTAGTCTATGTAGGCAGCCCAATAACTATTTCAGAAATTCCTAATAAATCATAGAGGCCCACATAGCCCATTTGTGCAAGGCAAGGGATACTACTAAAGTTTAGTCCCACATTGCTAGTTTAGAGGGGGTTGGACATCTTTATAAGGGAGGCTCCTTCCCCACTTGTATGAGCATGAGAACAAGAGGGACATCCACGCGCGCTCCTCCTCCGCCGCCCGCCGTGCCGTGCCGCGGGTTGCGGGAATGAGCCGATGTCTAAATTTTTGCCACGCACTACGGGTGTACGAAAGGTCACACGGAAGCTGAAACATTTTTTCTGTAGTGGACACTGAATCCGAACGGCGCGCCTCTTCGGCTGCTGCCTGTTCGTTTCGTCTCCCGCATTCCCTTCAGCTCCCGGCACAGCCTCTCGCCTCCTTCTCTCGCCACAAGTTCCGGAGCACTGCGCTGCTGTTACATTCTTCCTCATCCCGGCTTGCGGCGTGCACCGCTGGTCGAGACAGTAGGCCTCCGGAACCACACCTTTTGAGTCCTGTACGGGAGAAGGGTGATAATGTTTCTGGGGAGCGCTCAGCACAACTACTGACTGCTTCATCACGGACGACCCGGTCGCCGACGACTACTTTCCCGACGACGACTTCTTCCCCGACGTCCACGACCTCCTCGATGACATGGCAGGCGAGGACACCGACCCCAAGTCTAGCGCTTCTGCTGCTGTTGTGCCGTACGTGTTCTTCTCCTTTCTGTTAGAAGTCCTGCTACAGTTCTTGGCTCTAGTTTCTGCCCTACGTATGTTAGACTCTATTTCATATGTGCAACCTGCTATACTGTCTGCTCTAGATATGTTTAGTTACGGTTCATATATGAACATGTTGTTTACCTTCTCCTTGTCAAATCGCATGGTTTATTTTATCACTACTATACTAGCCATGTTTTATCTACTATTTCTGTTAATAAAATCATTCTGTAAATTGCTCATATTTCCAACAATCCAAAAACCTTATTATAGGCAATTTACCTCGAATGGTTTTGCTACTTCCATGAGACCTCCTATGTTTGAGGGTATCCACTATAAGAGGTGGCGCGTGAGAGCAGTATTATGGTTTCAAACCATGAGTTTCTATGACGCCACTCTTGGCAAACCTGAAGGAGAGCAAGATGCCCAACAGGCAGAAGCTTTTCAGAAAATGGATACCTTGTTTAAGGCTGCTCTCTTGAGTGTTCTTGGTGTGAACATAGTTGATGCTTATGCGTCAATTGACAATGGAAAAGATATGTGGGACGCACTAGAGGCCAAGTTTGGGGTCTCCGATGCCGGCACTAAGCTATACATCATGGAGCAATTCTATGATTACAGGATGACTGAAGAGCGCCCCATGGTTGACCAGGCTCATGAGATACAGTCATTTGCTAGAGAACTTGAGCACTTCAATTGTATCCTACCGGACAAGTTTGTTGTCGGGGGTATCATCACTAAGCTTCCTCCTTCGTGGAGGAACTTTGCTACCTTACTGAAGCATAAGAGACAGGATTTTTCCGTCCCGGATCTCATTGGTACTCTTGATGTGGAAGAAAAGGCGAGAGCAAAGGACACACGTGCTCGAGGTATTGAGGGAGGATCTAGTGCCAATATGGTACAGAAGAAAAACTTCCAGTCCCACAAGTTCAAGACCAAGGGCAAGCTTGATGGTAAAGCAAAGCTTGATGGGAAGAACAAAGCTGTACAACACACGAACTTCAAGAAGAAGAGTGACACGAAGAAAGGTGCTTGTCAAGTGTGTGGAGATCCTGATCATTGGGCTCCTAGTTGCCCCAATCGCTATGACAAGCGTCATCCTGGGAAAGGCGGCAAGACCGCTAATGTTGTCATCGGAGACATTGACATGAAGGATGCTGGGTATGGTATATTTCCCACTATTCTTTCAGTATGTCATTCTCCTGATTGGTTGATTGACACGGGTGCTAATGTGCATGTATGCAGTGATATTTGCATGTTTTCGTCTTATCAGACCGCAGGGACTTCAACCGTGCTGATGGACAACGGTTCAAGTGCTTCTGTTCGTGGTGTTGGCATGGTCGATCTGAAGTTTACTCCGGGGAAGATCATGCGGCTGAAGAACGTGCATTATGTCCCCTCCGTCAATAAAAATCTTGTTAGCGGATCTCTTCTGTGTAGAGATGGCTATAAGCTTGTCTTTGAGTTGAATAAATTTGTAATATCCAAGTGTGGAACCTTTGTTGGTAAAGGCTATGAGTCAGGAGGCCTGTTTCGTTTATCCTTATCAGACGTTTGCAATAAAGTTGTTAATCATATTTGCAACAATAGTGAATCAAATGTGTGGCATTCACGTCTTTGTCATGTTAACTTTGGTTGCATGTCACGATTAGCGAAGTTGAACTTAATCCCTAGTTTCACCACTGACAAGGGATCTAAGTGTCAAGTGTGTGTGTGCAAGCTAAGCAACCTCGTAAGTCTCACGTGACTGTGGAGATGACAAATCTTGCACCACTAGAACTTATACATTCAGATCTATGTGAAACCAATGGTGTTTTGACAAAAGGTGGAAAGAAATATTTCATGACGTTAATTGACAACTCCACTAGATACTGCCGTGTTTATCTTCTGAAATCTAAGGATGAGGCTTTGAACCTTTTCAAGATCTATAAAGCTGAAGTGGAAAACCAACTTGATCGGAAAATCAAGGGGCTTAGGTCCGACCGTGGTGGAGAGTATTTTTCCAAAGAAATTGATGCTTTTTGTGCGAAACATGGTATAATCCATGAGAGGACGCCTCCCTACTCACCTCAGTCAAATTGGGTGGCCGAAAGAAAGAACCGTACTCTAACTGATTTGGTTAACGCCATGTTAGACACATCGGGTCTGTCCAAGGCATGGTGGGGGGAGGCGATATTGACAGCATGTCATGTCCTAAATCGAGTCCCCACAAAGAATAAAGAGATAACTCCATTCTAGGAATGGGAGAAGAAAAGGTTAAAACTCTCTTATCTGCGAATATGGTGTTGTTTGGCGAAAGTCAATGTTCCAATTCCAAAGAAGCGGAAGCTTGGACCAAAGATTGTGGATTATGTTTTCCTGGGATATGCTTTTCATAGCATTGGCTATAGATTCTTGGTTGTAAAATTTGAGGTACCTGACATGCATGTCGGTACGATCATGGAGTCAAATGATGCGACTTTCTTTGAAGATATCTTTCCCATGAAGGATATGGCTACCTCATCTAATCAGGAGATGCCTAGTTCATCGAATCAGGAACCAGTTACAATTACCGAACATGCCATTTCGATGGAACACTTTGAAAGTCCTGTGGAGGAGAACAATGAAGTTCCTATTAGGAGCAAGAGACAGAGGACTGCAAAGTCCTTTGGTGATGATTTTCTTGTGTATCTCATAGATGACACTCCCAGTTCTATTTCAGAGGCATACACATCGAAGATCTTGACTCTTGGAAGGAAGCGGTTCAAATGGCGAGATGGATTCCATCTTGGCGAATGAAACTTGGGAGATAACTGATCGTCCTTATGGGTGCAAACCTATAGGATGCAAATGGGTATTCAAGAAGAAGCTTAGGCCTGATGGTACTATTGAAAAGTACAAGGCTCGGCTTGTGGCTAAGGGTTATACCCAAAAGGAAGGTGAAGACTTCTTTGATACTTACTCACCTGTGGCTCGACTGACCACTATTCGAGTTCTACTTTCACTAGATGCCTCACATGGTCTTCTCGTTCATCAAATGGATGTTAAGACTGCTTTCCTAAATGGAGAGTTGGATGAGGAAATTTATATGGAACAACCAGATGGGTTTGTAATAGATGGTCAGGAAGGGAAAGTGTGCAAGTTGCTGAAGTCTTTGTATGGACTCAAGCAAGCACCCAAATAGTGGCATGAGAAGTTCGAAAGAACTTTAACAGCTGCAGGCTTTGTTGTGAATGAAGCTAACAAATGTGTGTACTATCGCCATGGTGGGGGCGAGGGAGTTATGCTTTGCTTGTATGTTGATGACATACTGATTTTCGGAACAAATCCGAATGTTATTAAGGAGGTCAAGGATTTCCTATCTCGCTGTTTTGAGATGAAGGATTTAGGAGTGGCTGATGTCATTCTGAACATCAAGTTGTTCAGAGACGATGATGGTGGGATCACATTGCTTCAATCCCACTATGTGGACAAGATCTTGAGTCGCTTTGGCTACAGTGACTGCAAACCATCTCCAACACCATATGATGCTAGTGTGTTGCTTCGAAAGAATCGGAGAATTGCTAGAGACCAATTGAAATATTCTCAGATCATTGGCTCGCTTATGTACTTAGCCAGTGCTACAAGACCTGACATCTCTTTTGTTGTTAGCAAGCTGAGCCGGTTTGTCTCAAAACCAGGAGATGTGCATTGGAAAGATCTAGAGAGAGTTTTGCGTTATTTGAAAGGCACTGCAAATTATGGAATTCACTACATCGGGCACCCAAAGGTGCTTGAAGGGTATAGATACTCAAACTAGATCTCAAATGCTGATGAGATAAACGCCATGATCGAATATGTATTCACTCATGGAGGTGGTGCTATTTCTTGGAAGTCTTGCAAGCAGACCATCTTAACAAGGTCAACAATGGAAGCAGAGCTCACATCACTAGATACAGCTATGGTCAAAGCAGATTGGCTTCGTCGGCTCTTGAATGACTTGTCGGTAGTTGAGAAACCTGTACCGGGTATCCTTATGAACTGTGACAATCAAACTGTGATCACTAAAGTGAGCAGCTCAAAGGATAACATGAAGTCATCAAGACACGTTCAGAGAATGTTAAAGTCTGTCAGAAAAATGAAAAACTCCGGAGTTATTGCATTGGATTATATCCAAACATCTAAAAATCTGGCAGATCCTTTTACTAAGGGTCTATCATGTAATGTTATAGATAATGCATCGAGGGAGATGGGTATGAGACCCACAATATGAGTTGTTCACAGTGGTAACCTATTCTTTGTGATCGGAGATCCCGTGAATTAGCTGTGGAAGACAAGCTGTTGGTCAACTGGGAGGAGAGTATCCTTACTGTTAAAAATACCACTCCATGAAGATGCAATACTCTCCTAATCTGCATGGCAGGTTGATGTATATCTTAATGTGTTCTAAGTGGCTCTTTGAAGCAGAGATGTTGTCCTGCAGAACATCTTTTGAAGAACGCACCTATATGAGTCTGATTGTTAAACGTCGCAATCTATGAGAGTAGGGTTCTCTCTAGTAAACTCATGAAAGGTATCGGAGTATGATGCATAAGCTCCACCCGCGGGGAAGACCCACGGTAGCCACGTATCGGTCAAGGCTTTATGTGAAGCTAGATTCGCAGAAAACTTGCAGTTCAAGGCCCAGTCCACTGTTCAAGTTGCTTACTAGTGAGCATAGAGTTCTAGGTGGAAGTTCAACTTAACAGTCTCCACTACAATACCGGTATATAAAACAGTGTTTTGGAACCAAAGGCAAATTTTGTGTGCCTCTGGGATCTGGTGGGGGATTGCTGGAATTTAGTCTATTTGGGCAGCCCAATAACTATTTCAGAAATTCCTAATAAATCCTATAGGCCCACTTAGCCTATTTGTGCAAGGCAAGGGATACTACTAAAGTTTAGTCCTACATTGCTAGTTTAGAGGGGGTTGGACCTCTTTATAAGGGAGGCTCCTTCCCCACTTGTATGAGCATGAGAACAAGAGGGACATCCATGCGCGCTCCTCCTCCGCCGCCCGCCTCGCCACGCCATGCCTCGTCAGGACTCGCCGCGCCGCGCCGCGCCGCGGGTTGGGTGAATGAGCCGAGCCGATGTCTAAATTTTTGCCACGCACTACGGGTATACGAAAGGTCACTCGGAAGCTGAAACATTTTTTCTGTAGTGGACACTAAATCCGAACGGCGCGCCTCTTCAGCTGCTGCCTGTTCGTTTCGTCTCCCGCGTTCCCTTCAGCTCCCGACGCAGCCTCTCGCCTCCTTCTCTTGCGCCTATAAAAGGGACGTCGCTCCTCTCAGAGAGATGCACCAGAATCTCTTCCTCCTTTCGCCACAACTTCCTGAGCATTGCGCTGCTGTTACATTCTTCCTCATCCCGGCTTGCGGCGTGCACCGCTGGTCGGGATAGTAGGCCTCCGGAACCGCATCTTTTGAGTCATGTACGGGAGAAGGGTGATAAGGTTTTTGGGGAGTGCTCAGCGCGACTACTGGCTGCTTCATCACGGACGATCCGGTCGCTGACGACTACTTCCCCGACGACGACTTCTTCCCCGACGTCCATGACCTCCTCGACGACATGGCAGGCGAGGACACCGACCCCAAGTTCAGCGCTTCTCCTGCTGCTGTGCCGTACGTGTTCTTCTCCTTTCTGTTAGAAGTCCTGCTACAGTTCTTGGCTCTAGTTTCTGCCCTACGTATGTTAGACTCTATTTCATATGTGCAACCTGCTATACTGTCTGCTCTAGATATGTTTAGTTACGGTTCATATATGAACATGTTGTTTACCTTCTCCTTGTCAAATCGCATGGTTTATTTTATCACTGCTATACTAGCCATGTTTTATCTACTATTTCTGTTAATAAAATCATTTGGTAAATTGCTCATATTTCCAACAGAAATCAGTGGGGTGGGGCCCTTCATCCCCCCGCTTCCAATCCTAAACATCCAGATCAGCACCTACGTAAAATCCCTACGTAGCCTTTCGTACGTCTAGCATTACTCCACCCAACGACATAGTATGAATGTCACCAAACTTGGATGCTTCTCGCTTATAAAACTATTGTACCTAACTCTGATTCAGCTTGCATTCAACTTGACAAAGGAAATTAATGTGCTTCCCTAGGTCGTCCGGCCTCTTTGTCGAAAATTAAGGCACACAGAACCAACACTCAAACACACCTCAACCATTTTTTAACAAATGAATGCATATATTGTCGATCCTCTATTCTTCGTCACCCATGCTACTGGGTAAAGCACTCCGTAACCACCTGCCCCAATTACTCAGACGTGTACCCGGCTTCTGAAACATATACCAGTAACGCAGAAGTTTTCTTCCAGAACAACCATATTGTTCTAGCACAGCCATAATGATTAACCAGAACAAGTGAAATAGTCTTTGTACTACGTATTAAATTTTTGAATATGGCCATTTGCTGGTCACCGAGAATATTTTTCAGTAATTTAAGTACCTACTCCCTAAAATACACATGAATAGTTGCCATTTATGCATCTTCTCTCAATTCCCAGATGGAACTGTTGGTGAGAAAAGGAAGACCTTGACGAACATAATCGTTGGTCTTCAAGTATATATCATAGTCCTACAGCCGTACCCACACTAGCTCACGTTTCTTAAGCACAAAAGAAGGACAAGTAGCAAGTCCTATAAGACAAAGTTAAGGCGGCCAAATATAAAATGTGATTGCTTGTTCTCAGGTGTATATTATATATTGAAAATCATGTTATGGTCTGGTTCTAACGTCTACTATACTGAAATATGTAAAGATGAGATCAAGACATCATTCACTCATGTGCGTATTATACATAGATGGATGGATACACAACATAAAACTATGTTGAGACTCGTGTGATGTCTGGAGTACACGAAGACTAGTGTAAGGTCATTTCTTTTCTAATTATTTCCCCAAACTGGCCTTTCGCATAGTAGAAAAAGGCCCATTTGTCCCGATTCTAGAGGGCCTTTAGTCCCGGTTCTGGAACCAGAATTAAAGGATCGGTACTAAAGCCCCCCCCCCCCCTTTAGTCCCGGTTCTTATAAAAACCGGGGCTAAAGGCCCTCCACGTGGCCGGTGTCTGGAGCTCCACCTTTAGTCCCGGGGGACTAAAGGTTCTTTTACTATTTTTTTAAATTTTTTTCTTGATTTTCAAATTTCTGAATTATTTTACAATTTAATCTCTAATCACCCCTGCTCAATTTAAACTACAAGTGCAATGGGTCGTGGCAACATGCCGAATGCCACAAAAACAAGGATTGTTATCATAGTTTATTGCCACAAGCGTAGTGGGTCGTGCCAACATGCCTAATGCCACCAAAACAAGGATTGTCGCCATAGCTTATTGCGACGAGCATAGTGGGTCGTGGCAACATGCCTAATGCCACGAAAACAAGGATTGTTTCCATAGTTTATTGCCACAATTGACTATTGCCACGAAAGAGTAATGTGCCACGAAACGGGCGTCGTTGGCATATGTTGTTACCACAAATCTATATCGCCACGAGATATCAGTCGCCATGGTTCGTTACATGTTGCATTAAAGCTATGTCCACAAATAAAATTGTGGCATCAGGTGAGTGTTGCCATGGGCAAACATCTGGCAACTTCCCACATTGATGTTGCAATAGCAGACTCTATTGCAACGATTGCTTTTTCGTGTAATAACCTATTACCATGCGTCCAGTCGCAACGGCTGCCAACGAATGTCGTTTCGTGGCAATAGGTACTTATCGCCACGAAACAACATGTATTACAACAAACAATTTTTTTGCCATAGACTCCCCATCGTTTCCAAGTCTGCACTTGTTGTTTTTCTGACAATAGTACGATGTCAATCCTATTAACCCTCAGGAGTATAGCTTGAGCATGAAGACACACGTTTCACTGTTTGAGTTTGAAACTATTATTCTAAAAAACAATAATTATTTAGTAACACTTATATTTCTTGAATATGTAATTGGACCATAGTTTGACCAGATTTGACCAAATTCAAAATACTGAATTAATTATTTAGTAACACTAATATTCTTGAATAATTATTTAGTATCACTAATACTTCTTGAATAAGTAGTTTGACCATAGTTTGACCAGATTTAACCAAAATTCAAAAAAAAAACTGAAATTTGAGCATAACTTTTTTTCCTTTTAGAATTTGAGGATTCCAAAAATTTGCAAACAGGCCTACGACGGTCAAAATCGGATGCGGATTTTCGTGCTGTTTTTTTTTTATATTATGCGTTTTTTCGACATCGTATGCAAAAGTTAGGGTCGTTTTACTTTTTCATTACACTTTTTTGCAAAACATGTCCAAATTTAGGTTTTTTAATTTTTCTAACTAATAGATGTAGTAACATAACTACATCTCGAAGGATTTTAATATTTGAAGTTTTTATCATTTTCTTTTGCTTTTTACAAAACTGAAAAGGCGATTCATTGGGGAGGGGGTAGAGTTTGAAAATGGGACCTTTAGTCCCGGTTTGGGACACGAACCGGGACTAAAGGGCATTGCACCCTTTAGTCCCGGTTCATGTCTCAAACCGGGACTAAAGGGAATTGCACCCTTCAGTCCCAGTTCGTGTCTCAAACCGGGACTAAAGGTCTAATCTTTAGTCCCGGTTTGAGATACGAACCGGGACTAAAGGGCATCGTAGCCTTTAGTCCCGGTTGGTGTCTCAAACCGGGACTAAACGGCTCATTTGAACCAGGACTAATGCCTTTAGCCGCACGAACCGGGACTAATGCTCACATTAATCCCAGTTCGTAATACAACCGGGACTAATGTGTATATTAAGCTGTGACCAAAGCCCTGTTTTCTACTATTGTCGAGCGCTCAATGTACCAATGATCCCGTGAGATGTTCTTGTTATATGGACTAAAGTGTACTCGAAATTAAATATAACGATTTCTCTGATACTATTTGCACTCACGAGTAAGCCTCATCTTCTGGCGGATGTGTATGTACATCCACCATGTTGCTGCTGAATAATCCCAATAATTCAATCAAATCATGCCCAATCCTTGTCATGCGTGTAAAATGTACCCTGGTTTGGCCCTATTTACGATTTAGCTTTGGACAGTAATATCTTCCTAATGTTAAGACGTTAGTGACACATCCCAGTGATCCACACCTGCAGTACCTCGCGAGGCCGAGCCATCACAACGAGGCCCAACAACTAATTTGGGCACTCATCCCCGCGCAATGTACCACGTGATCGCAACAAGGCCAAACGTGAACCCTGTCCCATCCCTCCACTGTAAGCAAACGAACCCCACGCTCACCATCACCCCCCCCCCCCTCTCGCTTTCTCCTTCGCGACGCTCTCTATTCGGCGACACCAAATAACCTTCATCCCCTACCCCCCCACCCACCCACACACACACAACCCCCAACCCCCCGCCCCCTCCCATGATTTTATCGACCAATGGCTCCACAAACCATGCAAGGGGACGTGAAGAACAAAAGTTAACACGAGAAAAGGACATTTTGCCCATGGCATACTAGAGTTTTTCTTACTCTCAAATGTGGTTGGACAGGGATCATGTTCTGTTTGCATCCACACGGTCGACATGTAATGTAAGTCGCAAATGGTTTCAGAGTAATCCATCTCCAGAAGAGCAGGAAACATAAAGTGCCTGGTTCGGGGAGACTAGTCCGTTTCTAATAGGCCATAAGGCACAAGAAATAGCATGCCCAGCCCCAAGGAAACACAATGGGGATTAATAATTAACCGCTATTTCAAAACAGGCACCTCGTCCGCAACTTGTACAACACGACATGGACGACTAATATATGTGCTTGATCAGTTGGTTCTGAACAACACTAAGTTAGGGCGTTCCAAGAACAATAAAATGAGATTTGAAATAAGATCATAATTTGGACATAATTTGGTTTTCAGTTTCAACAAAAGTCACTGACCGAGCACATGGACCATGGTTTCAGGTGCATGTGCATGACCCTACGACATTCTCTTCAAAAAAAGAATTCATGTGCAACCGTTTCCAAACAGGTGTTTCCAATATTCATTGCTCGACAATACTCAACCGTCTGGAGATAAGACCAAATACGGATCCAGTGGGTAGCCAAAAGGATAACTTGCAAAAAAGTTTAAGTTCTTGATTTGTTCAACTGCCTAGAAGACAATCTTAAGGCGGCCAAATATGGAAAGTGATCTCTTGTTCAAGGGTGCATATTATATATAGCAAATCATGTTGAGGTCTCGTGCTAACGCCTACTATACTATTATACTAGTGATTGGGCCGCCACCCTGTGGCGCCGCTTGAGAGGAAGCTGTGCGCACGTTTTCATTAAGAAAAACGTAAATTTCTCGCCTCCGTCTACAAAAACATCTAAAAAAATCCTCATCTTCATCTAAAAAAGAGGTAAAAAGAAAAAAAAGAAAAATTACCACACGAGCCTGTTGGGGAACGTTGCAGAAAATTAAAAAATTTCCTACGGTTTCACCAAGATCCATCTATGAGTTCATCTAAGCAACGAATCATGGGAGAGAGTTTGCATCTACATACCACTTGCAGATCACGTGCGGAAGCTTGCAAGGGGATGGTGATGATGAAGTCGTACTCGACGTGATTCGAATCACCGATGTCCAAGTGCTGAACGGACAGCACCTCCGCGTTCAACACACGTACGGGACGGGAGACGTCTCCTCCTTCTTGATCCAGCAAGGGGGAAGGAGAGGTTGAGGAAGCTCGCTCCAACGGCAGCACGACGGCGTGGTGGTGTTGGTGCAGCAGTACTCCGACAGGGCTTCGCCAAGCGCTTAACGGAGGAGGAGAGGTGTTGGGAGGGGAGGGGCTGCGCCTTAGAGATGTGTACAGCAGCCCTCCCCCCACCCCTCTATTTATAGGGAAGGGGCAGAGGCGACCCTCTAGATGGGATCTAGAGGGGGCGGCGGCAGGAGGGAGGCTTGCCCCCAAGCAAGTGGCGCCTCGTGGTTTCCCAACCCTAGGCGCATGGGCCCAAGGTGGGGCGCGCCCAGCCCTCCAGGGCTGGCTCCTCCCTTTATGCCCATGTGGCCCTCCGGGAGGGTTGGCCCCTCCCGGTGGACCCCCGGAACCCCTCCGGTGGCCCCGGTACAATACCGATAACCCCCGAAATCTTTCCGGTGTCCGTATGACAACTTCCCATATATAAAACTTCACCTCCGGACCATTCTGGAACTCCTCGTGACGTCCTGGATCTCATCCGGGACTCCGAGCAACATTCGGTAGTCACATACTAGTCTTCCTAATAACCCTAGCGTCACCGAACCTTAAGTGTGTAGACCCTACGGGTTTGGAAGACACGCAGACATGACCGAGACGACTCTCGGGCAATAACCAACAGCGGGATCTGGATACCCATGTTGGCTCCCACATGCTCCTCGATGATTTCATCGGTTGAACCACGATGTCGAGGATTCGATCAAAACCCTGTATAGAATTCCCTTTGTCAATCAGTACGTTACTTGCCCGAGACTCGATCGTCGGTATCCCAATACCTTGTTCAGTCTCGTTACCGGCAAGTCACTTTACTCGTACCGTAATGCATGATCCCCTGGCCAACTCTTTGGTCACCTTGAGCTCATTATGATGATGCATTACCGAGTGGGCCCAGAGATACCTCTCCGTCATACGGAGTGACAAATCCCAGTCTCGATCCGTGTCAACCAAACAGACACTTTCGGAGATACCTGTAATGCACCTTTATAGTCACCCAGTTACGTGGATGGCGACGGCGGCACGCTGGACCTGCTGCGGTTGCTGTAGTCGGTGGTGTGCGAGGAGTGGACGACCGAGGTGATTGGCATGGAGCTGGTGCGGAGGAGTGGACGGCTCAAGTGATTGGCCTGGAGCTGGTGCGGAGGAGTAGACGGCCCATCTGATTGGCGTGGAGCTGGTGCGGCTAGGCATCGTGCCGAGGAGGAGATGGACGCGCTACTACAGGCACCAGCGAAGCTATGGCATAGCACGCCACTGGCATGCAGCCACCGGCGCTCCGCACACATCACTGCCTTCCATGGCCAGATGCCCAGACGGCCCGCCGGCACATGGATACAAAACAGCGAGCTTCAGTTATCTGAATTTTCAGTTCAGTGTCTTGATTTGGATGGACGCCCGAGGCAACACAACAGCGAGGCCGGCTTCAGTTCTCTGACCGGTGGATCCATGGCGGCGGTTTCATTTCCGGTGGTGGAAAGAGGTTTCTAGCGATGGCAAGCTCGTGTAGGTCGGCGGCGAACGACAGAGGGGGATTGAGAGAAAGAGAGATGCAGGAGAGGTGGGGATTGAGAGAAAGAGAGATGCAGGAGAGAGAGAGAGACGTGAGGGAAGGAGCAGACGAGGAGCAGGGGAAGTGGGGCGCAGGAGAGAAAGAGGGCGGAGGGAAGGAGGAGAAGGAGAAATGGCCGGTGTGGTTGCTCAGGTGACGGCGTCCGCGCGGGGGGTTTTGAAGCAACGACTGCCATTGAGGGAGTGTGCTGCGTGGTAGACAGAGAGATGGGGAGAAAAGATAGGAAAGGAATCGGGGGATGCGGGAGAAGAAGGCGCGGGGGAGAGACGAGGATGAGAACGGCTGAGACGATAACGTTTGAGGTCAGTGGTGGGCGGCTGAGACAAGGGCGAGGATATGAGAACAACGGTGCATGGGGCCAGGCGACGCATCGCTCGCTCGAGACGGGTTTGTGAACGGTTGGAGCTCTTTGTTTGCCACATTGCACTCGCCCAAGAAGGTCACTGCCGCCGTCGCCGCATTGTCAGCAGCAGACACGTCAGACGCTCGCTCTAGATATTAATTTCTAAAGCAATTGGGTATTGGCTCGTGCCTTGCAGCCTTGGTGGTGCCGTTGGCTGCGGCGCCGTCGCACCCATCGCTGGCTCGCTGCAACAGCTAGCTAGGTCGGGAGTAGTCGAGCACGGGAGAAGCGAACTAAAGTCTGGATCCTGCTTCGCTAGATTAGGTCTGGAGTCGTTGATCTGCGCCGCCATCTGACGTCAGCTTAGTTAGAGAATTGAGAATCGGTCGACTTTCTGGTTCGTATCGTGTGTGGAGTGGACTGGAGTATGGACGATGCCGGATGGCAGGTGGGATGCTCTCGGTGATCTGCCTCTTTGTGCTTCAGATTGTAGCCTGCTTAACTGATCTTGGGATGTAAGCATAAAATAATTTGCAAAAAAAATAAAAATGAAATAAATATTTAAAAAAATGTTCGTCAACCTAAAAATGACTCACTTTTAAAAATATTCTTGAATTTCTATTTAAAAACACCTTCTAAAAATAAAAATATTTGTGTTTTCTAAACAACAAAAAATAAAATTGATTGAAGACTATTCCATACACAACTATTCTTTCATCCGATGAAATGAAGTGTGCGGAGTTAAAATAGGTCATGATGAACATTGTTAGGATACATCCAAGTTTCATGGTCCAAAAAGAAATACTCGGTGTAATCTTATTTTTGGCGTTTGCAGAATATGAATTAAAAAAGTGTTGCATAATGGCATCTGGACCAGGTTTTAATTTTTGCCCGGTGCAACGCACGGGCATTTGTACTAGTAGAAGAAAGAAGCAGGAGGCGGCGCCCGTGTCGCTGCCGGACGACATGGTGCTCGAGATCCTCCGATGTCGCCATGGGCTTCAAGGGGTGGCGCTGCCTCCTGGTCACGGACCCCTCCTTCCTCCGCTGCTGCTTGCCAGAGGACTCCTGCAGCTCGGCCCCGTTTCCCAGCTTCTTTGCTCAGCGGTGTTAGAGTTAGAGTTATAGATATTTACGTCATGTAATCTTAACTACCTCCTAATTCTATCTCTTCTCCTCTCCCGTGTAAATCTCTGCCTCCTCTCGCTGTATCCACGCGATCGGCGAGTGCTTGTACTCCAAGGCAAATTTCTGCCATAGATCAATATATACCACGCGGCTCCTCTACGGAGGAGTAGGAACGCTTCCATCAATCCAATCTAACATGGTATACAGAGCCAAGTCTCTTCCTATCGTCTAGCAAAACCAGAACCCTAACGCCCTTCCATAGCCATGGCCACGAGCTCAAGCGCCGTCGGCCTCAACCTAGGAGCTCCACCAACAGAGAAGCTCGCAAGGGGGAACTACCTCCTGTGGAAGGCGCAGGTCATGTCGGCACTTCGAGGAGCGCAAGTGACCGGCCTCCTCGACGGCAGGGACGCCGCACCGCCGAAGACAATTGAAGTCACCAAGGCGGACAAAACCACGACTGTCGGTGTCAAAACCGGCGGATCTCGGGTAGGGGGTCCCGAACTGTGCGTCTAGGCGGATGGTAACAAGAGACGAGGGACACAATGTTTTTACCCAGGTTCGGGCCCTCTCGATGGAGGTAAAACCCTACGTCCTGCTTGATTAATATTGATGATATGGGTAGTACAAGAGTAGATCTACCACGAGATCAAGGAGGCTAAACCCTAGAAGCTAGCCTATGGTATGATTGTTGAGATGTATGTTCGTCCTACGGACTAAGGCCCTCCGGTTTATATAGACACCGGAGAGGGCTAGGGTTACACAGAGTCGGTTACAATGGTAGGAGATCTACATATCCGTATCGCCAAGCTTGCCTTCCACGCCACGGAAAGTACCATCCGGACACGAGCCGGAGTCTTCAATCTTCTATCTTCGTAGTCTTGGAGTCCGGCGGATATTGATAGTCCGGCGGACGATGATAGTCCGGCTGTCCGGACACCCCCTAGTCCAGGACTCCCTCAGTAGACCCTGAACCAGTCTTCAATGACGATAAGTCCGGCGTGCATAATGTTCGGCATTGCAAGGCGGGTTCCTTCCTTGAATAATCCAGAGAAGATAATGAACACCAGGATAGTGTCCGGCTCTGCAAAAATAATTTCCACATTCCACCGTAGAGAGAATAAAACATATACACTAGCTCAATCTGCTGACGTATTATGCGGTGTGACATCACACCGCAGCCAAGCCCTTGTTTGAATCGTTTTTTACTATTCCACCTCAGCACATTTAGCGAAGCGATTTCCTTGGCACGTGTTGTCGAAGCAGAGATCGTGTTCCCCTTATTCCGGGATCCTCATCAATACGTGCGTGGGTAACCCAACCGTTCCCGTCGCCACGCCTCCTCTATCGAAGGGGAATCCCAAACGGTCACGGAGACGGCCCTTGGTATTTCTTCCCCTTTATAAGAGGACCAAGGCCTGTCCTTGTTCTTCAATCTCGCATCGAATCTTTTCCCTGCTCCCAGTTCCAACACCCAGAGCCTCAGATTCGAGCGCTTCGGATCCTCAATCATGTCCGGCTCCGACCTCCAGGGCCGGTGGATGCCCTCCTCCGTCACGGAGGAGGACATACTGAAGTTGCGTGAGGCCAAGTACCTGGCCTACGAGGTTTCGCACAGGTTGCCTGCCCAAGGGCAGGCTGTGCCAGCCCCCGAGCCCGGTGAATACGTCGTTTTCGTATCCCACCTCCGCCGGGGTTTAGGCTTCCCGACGGATCCCTTCGTGAGAGGGCTCCTGTTCTACTATGGGCTGGACTTTCACGACTTGGCTCCGGAGTCCATCCTCCATATCTCCGCATTCATTATCGTCTGCGAAGCCTTCCTCCGCGTCATCCCCCACTTCGGCCTATGGCTGAAGACCTTCAAGGTGGAGCCGAAGATGATCGGGGGGCGTCAAGCGGAGTGCGGCGGGGCGACCATAAGCAAGAAGGTCGATGCCCCGTGGCTCGAGGGTTCCTTCAAGGAGGAACTTGGACTGTGGCAGCAGGAGTGGTTCTATATCACCGCTCCCAGGGGCAGCAGGCAAAAGCCGCCGCCCTCATTCCGCCCGGGACCTCCACGCCAACTGATGTCATGGGTCAACCACGGGCTCAACTGGGAGCCGTCCGAAGACGTGCCCTCACTACAGGGCCGGATTCGAGATCTCCAAGCGAGGGAGATCGACCTGATCAAGGTGATGCAGGTTATGCTAGTCAGGCATCTTCTGCCCTGCAAACGCCGTCCTCTCCGTCTATGGGAATTCAACCCGGAGGGACCTCGGATTCTCCAACACTTCATGGGCGCGACACCCGTGGAGATATACAAGTTGTTCTTCGGACCGCAGGTGGCGTGTCCGGATTCAGCCGAGGATGCAGGTCTAAGCCGCAATCGCCTGGATACTCAGGTAAATAGCTTAGAGTCCGGACATTCTGTTTACGTGCCTTTCTAGAGTTCGCATCCTTACCCTTTATTCTTTACAGGAATGGGTGGCGCGATCAAGGCTGATAAGGTGTCCGGCCCCCCTCCCAGAGACCGCACTGGAGCCCCTGCTGGTCAGAATGTTGGAGGTTGCTCCCACAGAAGGGGGCAACGGGGAAAATAGAGGAGCTAATATTTCGCCCAAAAGGGCGGCAGAAGAGGAGGGAACCAAGAATCCCTCGCTTCAGGGGGAGAAGAGGACCGCCTCCGAAGATCCGGAGGCCAAAGCCCCTAAGCGCGGGAAGAGATCTTCCCCGGGGGGTCTCTCCGGGCGCACAATCATCACCAAAGGATCGGCCCTCCAGCGAGCCGTGAGTATAAAAGAGGGAATTAATTAGTAAGGAAATATCTTCATTTGTGCTTCCGTAGGTAACCGAAGTATTTATATCGCAGTTCGGATCTGCAGCCTTCTCAGATGAGTTCATCTTCGGGGGACCTTCTTCCGGAGATGATGGAGAGCGATCACGCTCCATCCGCGCGCCGCTAGATGAGGCAAAGCGAACCCGAAGTGTCATCACGGAGGGTATCCCGAGTCCGGAGGGCCGAGAATTCGCACCTACTAGTATCCGCCGAGAACCAAGCATCTGCTTGAGAGGGCGCCCTTTCCAGAAGATCACCGTGCGTTAATGCGTATGGTGATTGGAAGGATTTCGTCCGCTGAAAGCGGATTGCGTAATGCCGCCATGAGTTTGCTGGCAGGATTTGAGGTATGCAATAATGACGCACCCCTTCATCTTTTAACAGTTTTGCATATAAAAATGCGCCCTATATAGATAGTAGCCCCTGAGACTCGGTAGGTTGTCGGAAACGACAGCGTGCCGAGGATCGAAATCTCAAAATCTCAAGTAATGAATACCGCCGTCCTTATACAGGTGGCGGATAGTCCGGGGGCCAGCCGGACTAATGAGTTTGCCGAATTAAGTCGGCAACTTGACGTGGCAGATGCTGACATCGCACTTGTCAACCGGCGACTTGACGAGTCGCAAGGTAAATAAATTCTCCGCAGTTGCTTTATTTAAGGGGGTCGAAGCCCTCCTCTGATAAATTGTATGCTGTTGTGCAGACGGTGCTGCTGCTGTGGAGAGCCTTCGGGCCGAACTTGCTCGAGCAAAGGAGCAAGCCCGAAGGAGTGACGCGGCTGCCTCGAAGGCGGCCGAAGAGTTGAAAGCCGAAAAGGCTGCGCACTACCTAAGCAGGGCGGAGGTGGCCGAATTGGCCATGAAGGTAAAAGATGCTGCCGACCGCTATGAGGCTCTTGAGAAGGAGCGCTTATCGGAGCGGGAAGACCTGAAGAAGGCCACCGCCAAAGCCAAGGATGCCCGCTCTGCAATGCGGGCCATGAAGGAGGAGCTGCGCCAGGCCGGAGAGATCGTGGCTGGCAAGCCTATTCTGCTTCGTCGCCGGTTTATGGATGCCAAGTATGCTCAATTTGAGCGGCTGTGGAGTCCGGAGGATCCGTATATGGACTTAGCTGCAAGTGCGGCTGATGCCGTTAAGCACTTCCGGAGCCAGGGGGATCACGCGACGGAAGAGCTGTATTGGTCTCAATTCCACAGTCCGGATCGCTCCCTTCCGTTGACGGACCGGTTGGCCGAATGGGCCGAGCTAAATAGATTGTCCGGACTTGCCATGACTGACATCGTGGCCCATGTCCGCCGAGAGAGTCCAAGGCGACGAGCTACTTCGCCATCGCAGCAATTCCTTGGAGCGGTGCCGCATATAAAGGACATGAAGCGGTCGGCCTGCATCGAGGGCGCGCGGATGGCTCTCGCCCGTGTGAAGGCGCATTGTCCGGAGATGGATGCCACCGCTGTTGCCGCTCAGGTCCGGATGAAAGCCGCTCTCGCCGAGCACTACCGGAGAAGTCATGCGCGGCTTCAGATAATAGAGTCGCAGTGTTTCGAAGAATGTAACGCTCAAATGAACGCATTAGCTTGTAAATTAATGATTATATTGTAATCGCTTTTTATACTTGTGCGCCCAAGTAAAACTTCTCTGGCGGCCGTTACGTATACTTGTGTATAACCTGAAAGATGGCAGTCTTGACTTCAGCCCCCAAGCACAAGGTGCTGGGGTGTTCGCAAAAATAAGCGCTTTTCCCACTTAATCCGGACGCCTCGGTCCTTTTATAAGGAGGTGGTAGCGCAGCTTAACGAGGCAATCCGGACTATAATGCTTTATCACTTTCACTTAGCTGGAGCTCGAGGGTGGGGCTACGATATAGCCCTTGTGGCACCGCACATCTCCGGATTCGGGGTGCGTATGTGCCTTACCGGGAAACGGTCCTTCGTCAAAGCGGGGAATTCTAAACATTCCGATAGTCGATCGAGTGGTTGACCGGACTCTCGCTGTATCATGATGATCGGTTTTCGGCTTTCATCGAGGTGCTCGCCCAGCCGGCGGGGCACAATCACGAGAGTTCTCCGGTGCGCGTTAGCCGATGATACGGAACGTAAGGCAGCAAAACACAGGAGCCGGGCAGAAAGATGCCCTAAGCCCCTAGTGTCCCGGTACGGGCATGGTCTTCTGACGCGGCCGATGCCAAAGCGTCAGGCTCCGCTTTGGCTATAGGAAGAAACCAAGGGAGAGTAACAACAAGAGGCAGTAAAAAAGGTCTACGCAGGGTCTTAATCTGAAAGGAATCCTTGCAACGGGTCCCTACTACACGTCTGCGCCTGTGTCTATGTTGCGCCGTTATCCTGGACGGGTATGCACGTTGTTCATCTGTAGAAAGAGAGGAACGTTTAGTTTTAGAAGCAATTCGTGCGAAAAATATGTAAAATAAGAAATATAAATAATTAAAGCAAGGTTTATATGAAACCACGATTGTTTGTGCGCGCAGCCCCCTGTGAAGGGGTATGCGGCTAGGGAGCCCCTAGCCTGCTGAGTCCGGATTCGTCTATCCGAGTCCGGGGTCCTTAAGTGACCCTCGCACTGAAATGGCGCCATGTGGACCGGGCATCTTGAGTGTAAGAGACGCGTAATGCGGTATGGCGTTGAAGCGGACAAAAGCCTTTCGTCCCAAGAGTGCTTGATACTCACTTTCAAATGGGACGATATGAAAAATTAATTTTTCGTGTCGAAAATTGTTCGGCGATCCGAACACGACTTCCAGTAATATAGAGCATGTGCACTTGGCGTAAGGGCCTGGCGTCACTCCTTTGAAGGAAGTGCGGCTGTGTTGGATTTTGGTAGGGTCTATCCCCATCCTACGGATTGTGTTTGAATATAGCAGGTTTAAGTCACTGCCTCCGTCCATTAGGACGTTAGTGAATTGTAATCCGTCTATTATGGGATTCAATATCAGGGGAGTCCGTCCCGCGTTTCGAACGCTTCTGGAATAGTCCAGGTGGTCGAAAGTGATTGGTTTTGATATCCAATCTCTACGGTCTGCTGGGTTGGACCGTGCGAAGCTCTTTTTAGAAAGTGCCGCACTATTTTTCCGTGTTATCACATGAAGTGAGTTTACTGCTTTGACCCCTTGTGGGAAAGTCTTTTGTTTTCCGGTGCCCTGCTGGCGGGGTTTATCTTCTTCGCTTGACGCGTCGAGCCCCTTGTGTTCGGCATTTAATCGGCCGGACTGTTTAAAAACCCAACAATCCCTGTGGGTGTGATTTGCAGGCCTTCCGGGGGTACTGTGGATTTGACATATCCGACCCAAAATTTTGTTTAAGTTGGACAATTCATCACTGTCATCCTTAAGAGGCTGTGTCTTAGTATTGGGCCGCGAGCTTTTGAATCCGGCGTTGACTGCCGTGCTCTTTGGGCCTTTCTCTTTATTCCGGCGCTGCTCTTTTCTGCGCCGTGATTTTCTGTTTCCATCTCTTATCTCGGATGTACTTGGGTCGCTGGTGCTGCTTCTTGCTAGCCAGCTATCCTCTCCCGCACAGAAGCGGGTCATGAGGCTTGTTAGTGCGGACATTGTCCTCGGCTTCTTTTGGCCGAGGTGCCTGGCGAGCCATTCGTCTCGGACATTGTGCTTGAAAGCTGCTAAGGCTTCGGCGTCCGGACAGTCGACTATTTGGTTCTTTTTAGTAAGAAACCTGTTCTAGAATTTCCGCGCTGACTCTCCGGGCTGTTGAGTTATATGACTTAAATCATCTGCATCCGGAGGACGGACATAAATCCCTTGAAAATTTGCTCTAAACGCTTCCTCGAGCTCTTCCCAACTTCCAACAGTGTTTTCTGGGAGGCTTTTGAGCCAATGACGGGCTGGCCCTTTGAGCTTGAGGGGTAGATATTTTATGGCGTGGAGATCGTCTCCTCCGCCATGTGTATATGCAGATATAATCTTCTATCCAGACTGTGGTCTGTTGTTCCATCGTAGGCCTCTATGTTTATGGGTTTAAACCCTGCTGGGAATTCATGGTCCAGCACCTCATCGGTGAAACATAGTGGGTGTGCGGCGCCCCTATACTTGTATGTGCCGCTATCATCGGACGCTTGATGTGTTACTTTGCTTCCTGGGGCCTTCTTTTTGGGTCCGTAGATGGACCTAGCTGGGCCATTTGACGGTGGAGGCTCTATGGCCTCTTCGTCGAATTCTGGTAGCAGCTTACGCTTCGGGTAGCTCTTCGATTGGTGGCCATTGCCGTATTTATCTGCGGTTTTGAGTACTTTGCTCCATCTTGTTCTGAGCGTGTCTTCCGCTGTTGTGAGCTTCCGCTTTTCCTTCTTCAGGCTTCTTGTCGTGGCGATGAGCCTGCGCTTAAAAAGCTCTTGTTCGACGGGGTCCTCGGGCGCGACGAGTTCGTCGTCATTGAGGCTTGCTTCGTCTTCGGAGGGAGGTATATATTTATGGTCCTCGACCTCTTCGTCTGCCGCCCTTTCGTGAGGGCTTGCTTCTGCATCCTCCTGCGCTGAGTCTTGCTGGAGGGGATTGTCTTTGGCACTCTCTGGGGTATTGTTATCTCCTGTGCCGGAATCTCTATTCTTGTTGTGGCGGGATTTAGAGCGGCGCCCCTGACGCCGGCGCTTGGGCTGCTTCTTTAAAGAGTCTGCATCCGCTTCTTCTTCGCCATCCCCTTCTTTTGGGGTATCCACCATGTATACGTCATATGACGAGGTGGCCTTCCAGTGCCCTGTAGGTGCTGGTTCGTGTTCGTCTCCGGCATCATCGTCCATAGCGTCGATGTCTTCGGAGTCGTAGTCTAGCATGCCGGTTAAATCCTCGACAGTGGCTACAAAGTGGGTGGTGGGTGGGCTCTGAATTTCTTCGTCGTCCGTTCTCCAACCATCCTGGCCATAGTCCGGCCAGGACTCTCCCGATAACGAGAGATGCTTTAGAATTTAGGATATCGCCAAAAGGCGAGTGTTGGAATATGTCCGCGGCGGTGAATTCCATAACCGCGCCTAATCCGGATTGATTGGTAGGGCGCGGGAGGTTCAAGTCCAGCGAGGAGTCCGCGCCCGGATTCACGAAGTTTCGCGGGGACAAGATTGGTGTTCGGCTCCATCGCCGTGGATGTTGAAGCCCCCAGGGCGGCGTCTATCCGCCGACCCTTGATCTAGGCGATCGGCTCCGGGCCAATGGCCGAAGCTGATCCATGTGCGGCCACCAAGGCACTGTTCGGCGGCAGAGCTAGATCATGCCCATTGTCACAATCTTGGCGCGCTCGGCTGTGGCTCGAGTCCGCCGAGGATCAAGTCTCCGCGGACATCGGCCGTGAAGTTTAAGCTTCCAAATCTGACCTGACGGCCAGGGGCGTAGCTTTCGATCTGCTCCAGCTGGCCAAGAGAATTGGCCCGCATTGCAAAGCCCCGAATCTGAAGATCTGTCCGGGAGAAAAGTCTCACCTCGACAGCGCATTGGTTGAAGATGCCATCGAGCCTATCGGTGGCGACACAAAGGAACTCTCAATGAAAGCACCAATGTCGGTGTCAAAACCGTGGATCTCGGGTAGGGGTCCCGAACTGTGCGTCTAGGCGGATGGTAACAAGAGACGAGGGACACAATGTTTTTACCCAGGTTGGGCCCTCTCGATGGAGGTAAAACCCACGCCCTGCTTGATTAATATTGATGATATGGGTAGTACAAGAGTAGATCTACCACGAGATCAAGGAGGCTAAACCCTAGAAGCTAGCCTATGGTATGATTGTTGAGATGTATGTTCGTCCTACGGACTAAGGCCCTCCGGTTTATATAGACACCAGAGAGGGTTAGGGTTACACAGAGTCGGTTACAATGGTAGGAGATCTACATATCTGTATCACCAAGCTTGCCTTCCACGCCAAGGAAAGTACCATCCGGACACGAGCCGGAGTCTTCAATCTTCTATCTTCGTAGTCTTGGAGTCCGGCGGATATTGATAGTCCGGCGGACGATGATAGTCCGGCTGTCCGGACACCCCCTAGTCCAGGACTCCCTCAACGACCATTGAGCCCAATCCTCTGTATGGCTCGTGGTTGTCGAAGGATCAGCAGGTTCTGAGCTACCTGCTGAACTCTCTCACCCAGGAGATCCTTGCACAAGTCATCGGTAAGGATAGCACCTTCGATTTGTGGACTGCTCTCACCACAATATTCACCGCGCAGTCGCAATCTCGCATAACCAATCTACGGTTGGCCATCTCCAACACCAAGAAGGGCAACATGTCGAGCAACGCCTTCATCGCCAAGATGAAGAACCTCGGTGACGAGCTAGCTGCAGCCGGGCACCCAGTTACCGATCCAGAGATGGTGGACTACATATTGGCTGGCCTCGATCGGGACTATGATCCCGTTGTGGCAGCGACCTGCGCAATCAAGAACTCTATCAGCGTCGACGATCTATTCGCGCAAATCTCGGTGTTTGACCAGCGCATGGAGATGCTCGGGGACGGGCCATCAGGATTCCGCTCCTCTGCCAACTCCATCTACAGGGGGCGCGGACAGTCTCGTGGCAGGGGAGGGCGCGGCCGAAGCACCAGAGGAGGGCGCGGTCGAGGGAACCGCTCTACTTCATCTCCTGGTCGCGGCGGCTACCAGTAGCAACGGCCTCGTCCCCAACCACAACAACAACAGCAGCAGGAAGGTGATTACCCAGAGTGCCAAATCTGCTATAAGTTCCATGCCGGCGGTGCAAGAGCGTGCTGGCATCGTTATGATGATGATCATGAGGAGAAGAAGGCAGCCAACCTCGTCACCAACAACTATGGCATTGACACCAACTGGTATGCCGACTCCGGTGCTACTGAGCACATCACCGGGGAACTTGACAAGCTGACGATGCGAGAGAGGTATCATGGCGGTGATCAGATACACACGGCAAGTGGAACCGGTATGGATATTACTCATGTTGGTAATTCAATTGTTAAAACCCCCGTAAAAGATTTACATCTTAATAATGTCCTACATGTTCCACGTGCTTCAAAAAATCTCGTTTCTGTTCATCGCTTTGCTCTTGACAACAACGTTCTTATAATCTTTTATCCCTACTCTTTTGTGATTAAGGACTTGGCAACGAGGAAGGTCATACTTAGAGGAAAGTGTGAGGGAGGCCTATATCCACTCATATCATCTTCATCTTCATCATGGTCGAATAAACAAGCGTGGAGTGTCACCAAACCCTCTTCGGCAAAGTGGCATAGTCGTCTTGGTCATCCCTCTTCAGTCATAGTTAAGCATGTCATTAGCAAGAATAATCTTCCCTATGAGTCTAGTGTTGAGTCAATTTGTGATGCTTGTCAGCAAGCTAAGAGTCATCAGCTACCTTATCCCATATCTACAAGTGTATCCACTGCTCCATTATAGTTAGTTTTTTCAGATGTATGGGGACCAGCTCCCACATCAGTTGGCAGATTTTCTTATTATGTTAGTTTCATTGATGACTATAGCAAGTTCACTTGGATATATATGCTAAAGAAACGGTCTGATGTTTTCCAAGTGTTTCTTAATTTCCAAAACCTTGTTGAACGCCAACTAGACTCAAAAATTCTTGCCATGCAAACAGACTGTGGTGGTGAGTATGAAAAATTAAACTCCTTCTTTCAAAAGATTGGAATCTCCCACCATGTTTCTTGTCCCCATGCTCATCAACAGAATGGGTCAGCTGAACGGAAACACCGTCATGTTGTTGAGGTAGGACTAGCTCTGCTAGCCAATGCTTCCATGCCCTTAAAGTTCTGGGATGAAGCTTTTCTCACTGCCACATATCTCATAAATATTCGACCAAGTAAAGTCATCAAATTTGAGAGTCCTATCACACGTCTTTTTGGTACTAAACCAGACTTCAAATCTCTTCGAGTATTTGGTTGTGCATGTTGGCCCAACCTAAGACCATACAACACACGTAAACTTGCGTTTCGTTCCAAAAAATGTGTATTCTTGGGGTATCGCCCCATGCACAAAGGAGTAAAATGTCTAGATGTTTCCACAGGTCGAGTCTATATATCTCGTGATGTTGTGTTTGATGAATCAGTTTTTCCATTTGAAACTCTTCATCCTAATGCCGGCGCCCTCCTTCGTCAAGAAATCCTACTTCTTCCATCTACACTTCGAGATTTTGATCACGGGGGAAACAATTGCAATAACCAACATGATGATATTATTCCTACTGGAACCAGTCCTTGTCTTCCGTGTGTGCAGGTTCCTGAAGAAAATGGTGTTCAAAATGATCAAAATGATCAAAATCCCATTCAAAATGAAGTTGTATTTCATGTGGAAGAAGAGGACAAAGCTGGCGCGGCAAACGAGGAGGATCCGGCGGCGCCTGTAACTCCTGCGCGCCGATCTGCCTCGGATCAGGCGCGGATCCGATCCGCCTCGGATCAGGCGCCGGTCGACCAGGTGCAGGCGCGGGCAGCGCCCGACACGACCCCGCCAGGCCCACGCGGAGAATCTCCTTCGGCTGGTGCGCGCATGCAGCCAATCGCGCGGCGCGACTCGCGCGCGCGTCCACCTGGCCCAGCTCGCACGGGATCTTCTGCGGCAACAGGCGGTGAGGCACAAGACGAAGAAGCCACATCCGTGGCCACTGGATCCAGTGCGGGATCTATTGATTCCTCTCCAGGATCTTCTGCAAACAACAATGCAGTGCGCCAGCGTGTACAGCAGCCTCCACAAAACACTTCAAGATTTACAACTCGACTACAAAAAGGTATTAAGAACCCAGAAATCAGAACTGATGGCACTATTTGGTATGGCATGTTGTGTATTTCAGGCGAGCCAACAAAATTGGATGATGCACTTGGGGATAAAAAGTGGAAAAAGGCTATGGATGAGGAATACACGGCTTTGATGAGAAACAAGACATGGCATCTGGTGTCAAACAAGAAAGGTAAAAATGTCATTGATTGCAAATGGGTGTATAGGATCACGAAAAAGGCAGATGGCTCCATTGACAGGTATAAAGCACGTCTCGTGGCTAAGGGTTTTAAACAATGCTACGGTATTGATTATGAGGATACCTTTAGTCCTTGGTTAAAGCTGCAACAATCAGACTTGTACTTGCTATTGCCGTGTCTAGGGGATGGAGCCTAAGGCAGCTAGACGTACAGAATGCATTTTTGCATGGTGTTCTGGAAGAGGAGGTCTATATGAGGCAACCACCAGGTTATGAAAATAAACAAAAACCTCATTATATATGCAAGCTTGACAAGGCTCTTTATGGTTTGAAACAAGCACCTAGAGCATGGTATGCTAGGTTAAGTATGCAGTTAAAACGTCTTGGCTTCATTGCATCAAAGGCTGACACGTCACTTTTCATATATAATAAAGCAAACACTGTTATCTTTCTGCTCATATATGTGGATGACATTGTAGTTGCAAGCTCTTCTCAGAAAGCTACTGATGCTCTTCTGCATGATCTAAGCTCAGAGTTTGCTTTAAAGGATCTTGGTGATCTGAGTTTCTTCTTGGGCATTGAAGTTAAAAAGGTTCAGGATGGTATAGTATTGAAACAAGAAAAATATGCAAATGAACTCTTGGCTCGGATGGGAATGAAGGATTGTAAGGTATCACCTACACCGTTATCTTCATCAGAACAGTTGTCAGCATATGAAGGGGAGCCACTTAAGGAAGAAGAAAGCACCAAATACAGAAGTGCTGTTGGTGCCTTGCAATACTTAACCTTAACACGACCAGATATCTCCTTTGCTGTTAACAAAGTATGTGAATACTTACATTCTCCCACTTCTGCTCATTGGACAACTGTCAAGAGAATTATACGGTATGTGAAGCATACTGCAGGTTTGGGACTTCAGTTCAGAAGGTCAAATTCTACACTTGTTAGTGCTTTCTCTGATGCAGACTGGGCAGGCTGCAGTGATGATAGAAAATCAACAGGTGGCTTTGCTGTTTTCTTTGGTTCTAATCTTATTTCATGGAGTGCCAGGAAACAAGCAACAGTGTCAAGATCAAGTACTGAAGCTGAGTATAAATCTTTGGCCAATGCTACTGCTGAAATTATTTGGCTTGAATCTTTGCTTGAAGAATTGGGAGTAAAGCAACATCGTGTTTCATGTTTATGGTGTGATAATTTGGGTGCTACTTATTTGAGTGCCAATCCTGTCTTCCATGCTAGGACCAAGCATATTGAGATAGACTTTCACTTTGTACGTGAAAGGGTTGCAGAGAAGAAGCTGGAGATCCGCTTCATTCCTTCAAGAGATCAAATGGCTGATGGGTTCACTAAAGCTCTACCATACAAGCCATTTGAAGCATTCAAGAACAATCTCAATTTGGGTTAACGTAGTTCAGATTAAGGGAGGGTGTTAGAGTTAGAGTTATAGATATTTACGTCATGTAATCTTAAATACCTCCTAATTCTATCTCTTCTCCTCTCCCGTGTAAATCTCTGCCTCCTCTCGCTGTATCCACGCGATCGGCGAGTGCTTGTACTCCAAGGCAAGTTTCTGCCACAGATCAATATATACCACGCGGCTCCTCTACGGAGGAGTAGGAACGCTTCCATCAATCGAATCTAACAAGCGGCAGCCCCACGCACTACTGTGCCTCGCCCCGGTGCTACTACCGGTGTTCGGCAATCGTAGCCGTTGTCTCCGCTCTTCATCCCCAACCTAGAGGATCCCCACTTCTTCGACCATGCAGTGCCCCTTATCTTGCGTCATGGCCTCCTCCTCTTGGACCTCCATGTGTACTGTGCACATGGCCACCTAGCCGCATGCAACCTGCTCACGGGCTCTCCACGCCATCTAGCGCATGAGTTCGCTCTCCACGCCAAGCTATGCCATATTGACCGACATAGACCCGTTTGGGCTCAAACCACGACGCAACCGGTGCCTTCCTTCAAGGTGCTAGTCATTGACATCACGCGATGGTACCGTCTCCGCACATTCTCATCGGCCGGCTGACCTAGATGGAATATGTGCACCAGTAATTCGGAGGGCGTCACCGGGTTCACGCCGCTTTGTCAACACAAGGCTGCCGGATTCGGAGTTCCGGCAAACCCTCATGAGGTTCAAACTCTGGGGTGTACACGAAGAACTCTCTCTCTCCCTAGTTCGCTCGCTCAACGATCTCACGGCCTAGCTCGACGAACCCAAGGAGGACTAGATAAAAAGATTTATACTGGTTCGGACCACCATGTGGTGTAATACCCTACTCCAGTGTGGTATTGGTGGATTGCCCCGAGGGCTAAGGATGAACTAGTACAGTGGATGAACAGCCTCAGGAAGAGAGGTGTTCTTGAGCTCGATGAGCTGGTGAGATGGCCTTGGTGGAATGGACCCTCTCCAAGATGAGCTCCCCTCCTACGGTGCTGGCTAGTCCTATTTATAGAGGCCCCTGTCCTCTTCCCAAATGTTAGGCGGGAAGGGATCCCACAACGGCCAAGTTTGAAGGAGGACAGCTAGTACAAGCTATCCTGACAAAAGGCGGTCTTCGCCTGCCATAGGCTCTGGTGGTGACGCTGTTGTGGGCTCCGTGGTGACCTCCCTCCTGCTGGTCTTGGTCTTGTTGCACCGATATGGAAACCTTTCCCTGATGCCTCGGGACTCCTCTCTTGTGCCTGCCTCTTTAGCACCAAAGAGAAAACTGGCGCACTGCACCCGCTAGTGCCTGCCTGGCCTTGGTCGTCACGGCTCACGACATGTGAACCTCGTGAGGTGCACCTTGCATAGATATCTTCGCTCCTTGGGAGCCAGCCTAGCGAGGCCGCCCCCAGGGAGGTCTTAGTGTCGCCTATTCCCAGAACGCCGACAGTAGCCCCCGGGCCCAAGGCGCGCTCGAATTTGGCTTCGAGGTGAAGCCAAAGGGCAAGTGCGGAGCGCCGCGGGCCCCAACCACCCGTCGCCTCGATCGACGCGTGCGATCGATGGTACCCAGACGGCGCCTCCATGGAGGTTACGACGTGCAAGACGCCCCCGCCGCCCAATCCAATCTGAATTTAGGACTTTCTCCGGGAGGTATTTGGAGGTGGATAGGCGGGACCTCGGCTTCGCCTCCAGGAAGGGTAACAACGTTTGAGGGACGTCACCGATGCCGGGCCGGTCCAGCCGGCCAAAGTTTCCTCCAGTTCCCATCCTATACCACCAACCTTCGTCTGCTCCGGATCTTGCAGCGAGCCAAGAACCGATACTTACATAGATGAGATTGCCATGGTGTAGAGAAGACATCTGTGGTAGATATCCAGGCGTCGAATCAGACGATCCGACGTAGCCAGCGGCAAAGACCACCACCCCGCGCCGGCCGACCGTGTCCAGCATCAGATCAAGATCCGATCTGAACCCGACGGCACCCGCAACGTCCGGCCGCGTAGCCATCACCACACTGCGCGATGGGATCTCGCCGCCGCCGCCGCACCAAGCACAACATCGACAAGGGAAGCCCAGCCGCCGCACCGCCGGACCCCAGGCAAACCTAGCGGCTCCTCGCAATCCAGCCATCCCGCGCTGGTGGAGATGCTTGATGGGGAAGAAGTCCCGCCGCTGCCCTGCTGGCCAGGCTTTGCCTGGTGGCGCTGCGGATGACGGCGAGGAGGGTGGGAGGCGGGAGGGCTCGAAGGGGAGTGCGACTAGGGTCCCCCCCCCCCGGTCGCCCAAGGGGGCGGATCATGGTGACACAAGGAAAACAAGAACAATAAGAATAGGGATGATGTCTAGGAGATTGGCGATACCTAGATGAATATATGGGTGCGCGTAATACTAGAAAGCATCACCGAGCATGATGTAGGATTGCAGCAGCCGATGTAGATTAAACTGGAAATTTTCCATTCAAGATGCATTCTTCAAGATTTTCTTAATCTGAATCGATTTTCCTTGATGATGCAATTGTTGTGGTGTGAGGATTCCGCCAAGGAAAATCCGTGTTGGGGATGATAACAAAGGTTAGATGCTTCGTGTAGACGATGGCGGCGTCAGGTGGTTGTGGCTGCTGCTGCTGTATTTTATTTTAGGGGAAAATTCCTATATACTTGCTCAAATTTTGAAAGTTTGACTTACGATAGAAGTAACATGAGTACTAATAGATATGATCGCCATTGAGTAGTCAAACTAGGATGTTAAAGATACTGAATAAGAATTACTGGAACATGACAAAAAACTTCTGTATTCATATACATTATAGTTCTGGTTGGTTTCTAATTGCTGTAGTTGACCACTTAGTTGCTATGTTGCCAAGTTCTTGGCATTTATGCTGATACTAAATGAGTCTTGCTAAAATAAAGGTAGTAGTCTGGAATCTGTAGTCTGGTAGATAACCGTTGCAGCCTTTATTTTAGTCAGGGACATGAAAAAGGGCTGGAAACCTCCTTTGTCTACAGTTCTCGTTGAGTTCATGTGAACTGAGAGTTATGTTTACTGCAGCCTCCTTGTCAAATTTATCTTATCGGCATAATTTTTTTTCTATGTTATAAGCTGCTATAATCTAGTACTGAGTTGTTGAAATTTTTAAGGCAAGATGGTTAGGTTGGCATCAGTGTCTTCATCATAGGGGAAGTTTGTGATAAATTGTCCCTCATGGGAGTCCATCGTCTGCTCCACTTAAATTGATGGTCAATGAAAGACCACTATGCCACTGAAAGTGTATCCTTTCACAAGTTGAACGGCATCATTGTAATAACCTGACATTCATATATAAGAACTCCATACATCGATGTTGCAAATAACAGTACAACCTATTCGCATCACTTTTATTGATATTGCAAGTAAAAACACTATAGTACCACTAAATATTCAGGTTACCTCCAAGCAGCACCTCTTATTCAAACTTTCATACTGGACAAAGCATGAGAAGATAGTACCATGACTAAGCAACCATGGTGTGCTTAAGAAGATGGATACATGGTTGTGCTCTTCTGGAGTGCCCAAGACGTGTGCTTACGGTTGATGAAGTCCAAAGCCACTGTATCCACATCCTTATCTTCTATCTTGATATCATTGGCATGGTTGTCCTGAAATTTGTATTGTTTTGTGTGGGCTTGAACATGATTTGCTCCTACTGCCGCTTCTTCTTTCTTCATAACACTGGCATGGTTGTCCTGAAATTTGGCATGGTGTTGGTGGGCTTCGAAGTAAAGCATACAAGTATGGGACATTGGTCTGTGGCTCTTTGCTTAAGAGCTACGACGAAATGCTGGAAGGGTAGGAATTGGTTTGCAGCTGTGATGTTTTCTTGTCCTCTTTTATAGGCCAATGAGGATGCTTATTCTTAAGTGGCAAGTGGGTATCATATTCTCACTTTTGACAATTTTGAACGAATCTTTCTTGTTATGTTTCTTCATTCAAAATTGTTAGGCGCTGAATGGAATCCATCTTTATCTTCTAAGTAATTTGGCTACTTAAGGTTCTAACTTATAATGGACCTAAGATTAGTTCCTTCTGCAGTTTCTTCTCTTCTTCTTAGTAGGAAGTGTTGGGTTGTTTTCCCCTTCCGCTGGTAAAAGATAAGCACTGTCTTCATTCATATTCTGGCATGGAACAGTAAACAGTTACAACACTTTTGGTTAATTGTGATTACCAAAACAAGTCCCAAGCAGGTTATCTGGCTTCTATAACTGTGCTGATTTCACTATATTTAAATTCATCCTTATCGACAGGAGCTCTGATAGTTGTGCTGCAGCTTTTCTAATATATTTAGTCCATGCATGCATCCTTATTGACAGAATTGCTATTGAACTGCTTTGAAGGCGTTACTTTTTCCAAAAGGTGCACAGGAATTTAAAATTGTGCTCTAGTGAATAGATGCTGCAGCTATTATACATGTTCTCTTGCAATAAAAAGCTATCACCATTGCCCCTTGCCTCCGCATATGATTCTCAATCTATCATCTTTCGATTTGTCAAAAAGAACTGGATGCTTTTCATGTTCTTTCGTCCACTTTTCATGTTCCGGAATAGTAATATCCTGCAATCACAAGGGGGCCTAACCACTTCAAAATAATGTAAGCCACTTCATTGTTAGTTCTGGTAGGGTTCAAATCCATATCGCTGTTTAGTTAGGATGAGGACCTGATAAGGTCATAAAATTTGTGAAACTGATTGTAACCCTACTTGTTAGGTAATACAAGTATTTGCCCTGCAAAAAACAACGAAAATAACATGGTACAATGCATAGGATATGCGATTGTGTCTTATAAGCCTATAAGTGTTTGGATTTTGGGTTAAAGTTGTTCACTAGTGCAAGCAAAACGTTTATATTCGTAAGAAAATAAAAAATGTTGCTCATTTACATGAGAAAAAGACATATTCTAATACAGATGACAGGAAATGGTGCTATATGATCTTTTTCTTTTTATAATTGGAACCATTATATATGTAGAAGAAAAGGACAACTCTGGACCAAGGATTTCAATTCCGGATGCAAATCAAATCTTGCGGGGCGCTTAGATTTCTGATTACCGTGGTAACAGAAAATACTGGGTGGTTACCCGTTGTTTTTTATTTTGAATCCGAACGAAAATTCATTCAAATTCAAAATTTGATATTATCTTGCTCAGTTAGGCTAATCTCGTGGTGCATTGAGATCTGCGGAAAAGAAATTGACATGTTTGGAACAAAACTTGATTTACAATTTCATTCGAAGCATTATGGCCGAAATAAAGAAAAAGCCACATGGAACAAATCCAGTTACAAGGAGAAAAATGTGAAATACGTAAATTTAGGTACTAAGTTGCATGAGAAAACAAAAGTGCAATCTAGCATATGTATTTGGGGACAAAAGTTATCAAGACATACTTGTGTAACAAGTTATCCCATGGTCGGCTCGCTGTCTTGGAAGTGTGCCATGCTTAGCTAGAGATATCCAAACCATTGGTCATACTAATATCATAAAACGGAAGTAACACAAAGGGACGTCATGATACTTAGATCTTTAAATGATTAACAACCATGCAACTTGTTTTATTTCAGGACTAACATGAGCAACTACCGATCTTGATGAACCCAATAGTGCATGAAAAATTCAGGTTGTATCTGCTACACCAAGCCTAGAAGCCAAGAAAGCCGGCCCATCCACCTCAAAGGGAACGGTTTTTCTACGGCTAAGACTGCGACTGCGTGGCCAATCCACCAGCTCCTGCATCACCCCTGTCTCGAGATGGACGATGTAGACATGCCGGTCATTGTCCTTGACAATCATCATGCCACTCTTCTCTCCCAAGCACGTGTATACCGGATTAGGCTTCTTCATCATCTGATCTAGTTGTTTTAACCTAAGAATCAAACCATGGAATGACCTCCCGTGGTCGTATGATGACCAGATCTCTAGTCGGCGACTATCCTTTTGCAGGCTGAGCACCATGAGCCTCCCATCATCGGCAGTAAGGTATGGTTCATCATATGTCAACTGCCGAAGGTCATGGAGTTGCATGGTCATCAGTTCAGTAACAGACACGTGACCAGTCTCGGCGTTCACAGCGAGAGTGTAGATTTCAGACTTGCCCCGTAAGAGCCAGTACGCTGAACCATCGCACACAACGGCATTGTGGTGCCTAAGGGTTGCACTGATGCCTCCATCCTCGTTCTCCATGACACCGTTGATGCCTATGGGTTAGGATGGCATATCCGTTGGAATAATCACTCTTGAACTCTGAGCTGAAGGTTAGAGGAGGGAGCGTATCACAAGTGCCAATGAATAGGTTGCATACTGTCAACTGGAGGATGGTCCGGTCCTCGTAAAAGGAAGTGCCTTTGTCTTGAATTCACACGAGGAGGAGGTGGTGGCACTAGATGAGCGGCACCGCATGGTCAAAGAGGCCAGCATGGGAAGTGGTCACCAAGGAGCCAAGGCCGCAGCGGCCAAGGCTCAGAGCGGACCGCGGCAGCGGGACGAACCAGGGCTCGAGGGTGGGAAAAGGCCCTGCGCCAAAGTCCATGTTATCTTCTCCTAACATGAAGAAGCCGAGAAAAGAGGACGAGTCCCACCCGCCCTCTAGCCAGGGTCGCCGGAGGAAGAACAGATCAACGACGAGATGGTGCCACCCTTTGCATGTCGTGGCCCAACGAAAGAGAGCAACGACGTCCTTGACGCGGACGAGGACCTTGATTAGGAGGTCGTCCGGGAGTGAGAGGCTGCCATATCCGCCACTGCCACCTCTTGTCACGTGGATTGATATACCCTAAGCCTTTGGGGTATGCGTCATTGCGAGACACATACAGCAGCTGGATGGTTATTTACGCTACGACACTATGTACTCCCTCTGGAGTATGAAGAAAAGATGAAAGTTTCGAAGTACGTGTTGGAAATTTTGGGCTGCTAATCCAACGTAGGAGTACGTACGTGGTCAGCAAAAGATGCCGTACGTGACCAAATTGGACGTCAAACACCCAACGAAATTCGTAGCAAAATCATAGCAAAAAAAAAAAAAACACCCAACGAAATCGGAACGTACACTTATCAACCCTATAAGATTCCAACCGATTATAAAAGAAAAACAACCCCCAAGAATTCAACCAAAGATACACGTCAACCCAAACGTATACCCAAACATATACCCGATTGGCAGCTGCGGCGACCCACAGAATCGAGGAAAGATGGAGGAGGCAGCTGCGGCGGCCATCCCGGAAGACATGGTGTTGGAGATCCTGGAACGCGTCAAGGACGTCGCCGCCCTCTTCCGATGTGCCATGGCCTGCAAAGGGTGGCGCCGTCTCCTGATCAGCGACCCCTCCTTCCTCCGCCGCAGCTTGCCAGAAGACGCTTGCAGCTCGGACCCGTTATCGGGCTTTTTTGCTAACCGGCGGCCACCCCACGCGCCGCTGCGCCTCGTCCCCGTGGGACGACCAGTGTTCGGCCGTCGTCGGCGCTCTCTTGGCTCCTTCATTCCCAACCTCAATCCCCGTTTCTTCGACAACGCCGTGCCCCTCGTCTCGCGTCATGGCCTCCTTCTTGTGCGCCTCAATTTGTATCATGCCGGCGTCAGCGATGACCAGAAGGACAATGGCCTCCTGGCAGTGTGCAACCTGCTGGCTGGCACGTTAGATGTGCTCCCCCGTCTCGAGCATGACTGTGCTGTTAGCCAAGACCTAGACAAGACCGGCTATGCAATATTCACCACTGTGGACTGTACTTCAGGCTCCAAAAAGAATGACCAGCAGCAACGACGGGTGACCTTCTTCAAGGTGCTAGTCATTGACATCACGCAGCGGTACCGTCTCCGCACATTCTCATCGGCCGGTGAGCCGAGATGGAACATGTGCGCCGGTAATATGGAGGGCGGCAGCATGCACCCACAGTTTTCGCAGCACAGGGCGGTCGTGTGTCGCGGCATAGGACGGTGGCTCTTTGAGAGCGCGTCAGGCTTCTACACTTTTGATGTAAGCGCCGAGACGGGCCACGTCTCCTTTACAGCGATTCCGGCATTCCCGGAACGCCCCGACTTAATGGGGTCTCTCTACGATGAACCAAGCATTGGCGTCGATGCCGAGGGAAGGCTCACCCTGATGTACATACAAAGACGGAGTCAGAAGCTAGAGATCCAGACCCTACACGACACTGGGTGGCAGATCCACACTCTGACGCTGCTGCGTCTGGATCCGACAAACACTTATGGTATGATGCAATATACGTGCTTAGGAGAGAAGAGTGGCAAATTGCTCATCAACGGCGGCGACAAGAGAGTCTATGTTGCTGATGCCAAGACAGGGGTGATAAAAGGGGTGACAGATTGGCCACATGGTTGCGAACTCAGCCGTAAAAACACCGTGCTCTTGGAGATGGATTGGCCTGCCTTCCTTGTTTCACGGCTTGGTAAAAAGGCTACGTAGTGTGTGTAGAGAATAATTCTATTGCTAAAACCATATTAGGTGTTGCTGGATTCCTCTGGCCATGAAGATCGTTCAAAAGAATCGAAGGCACACTATCAAAACATTTGCCCAGTTCATTCTCACCTGAAAGAAATTTTGCATATCGCATATTGGCCAGTCCATGTCTCTATGTGCTCATGTGGAGCTCAGGCCTACTTATATGGATCTATATATTCTTCAGCTGGTCCTCCAATCCACCCACTATTTATATGTGTTCCTATCTTATATCAATATCCATGTGTTCTCTGGAGTTGAGATGTACATGAACCATGCCATACTATATAATTTTGTTTAGTTCAGAGTTCGTACTAATGTTGTGGTAAATATCATACATTTTGGAAAACAAAACGTAACTCCCTATGAAATACTGCTTAGGTTTTTCATGATACTCTTGTGGATGTAGCTCTGTATAAAAACAAGGTGATTTTTCTTCCCAATAGTGTTCAGAAATTTTGGTATAGCTTGTGGCTCTGTATAATTATTCATGTGAAAAAAGTTCATCAATTTTGAAATTTCTTCGCATGTTTTGATAAAAGGTTCACGCTTATAAAAAAGTTCACGGATTTGTTTTAAAAATTTAAGGATTCAAAAAAGTTCACAGATATGGAATTTTTTTCATAAATTTAATAAAAGTTCACGAATTTTAAAAAAGAAAAAAGAAAAATAAACAGCTGAAAACTCGGCCAAAAAAAAGGAAAACCACTGCTATATTATAACTAAGAAAGATATCATACCTATAATTGTCACAACTCACAAGGGTTTTTCTAGGCCACATCTAGATGTGCCATAGTTATTGCACATCTAAGTGACACAATCAAGTATGGAAAGAAAAAAAAAGGCAAAAAGAAATTCCCACACAAATCTCCGCGTAAGATCAATGACATAAGATTTAGATGTGCAATACTTATGGCACATTTAAATGTGCTTTAGGAAAACCGTTGTCACAACTACTAAAGTGGCCTGTTGGTTACCATGGTGCATTGCCTAACCAGAGGTCTCTAGTTTGAACCTTGTTTGCTGCATTATTTTTACACTTAAAAAAGGTGCAATTTTAAGTGAAAAAAAAAGATAAACATATTGGCTACAGGTTGGTTGCTTGCCAATCTCACAAAAAGTTGCCTTGCCAAATATTGGCAAACCAATTATGCTCTATGTATGCCAGATTATTCGTGCCGGAAGAGGAACGAATATAACTGATGGCAAGTTGATTTCGGTTGCCAAGAACAATGTTTGGAATCGATGACAACGGATAATGCGTGATCGATCGTCTTAGACATGATTTTGTTTCCATTTGTGGGTAGAGCATCGCATGCCTTTTGTGACTGAGATGGAAACGTATTTTAGATAGATACGATGGAAACTTCTTCCCCTGCTCGATCCATCCTGGAGCGGAGAAGCTGCAATGCCTGTCTACACCTACCTCTACCTACTGGAGCATCTCTGCATTTTTTTTTTGAAAAGGGGGGAAACCCCGGCTTTTGCATCAGCATGATGCATACGGCCCTCTTATTAACAAAATAAAGTAGTACCAACATGTTCCGAAAGGTCCTCAAAAATGAAAAAAACAAAGCAAAGCAAGCTCACACAGAGCCCGGAAAAGCTAGATACATCAAACTAGCCACATCAAAATGCCACAACCGGCTGGGCAAACTAGGTAGGAATACTAAATGCCTATCCTATTACATGACCGCCATCCAAACCGGTTGAAGATATCCCGAGCTACCATCTCCCAACGGATAGACCCAGTAACCAAATGCTCCCTGGCCTCCGTCTGGGTAAGTAGCGACCACGAACGGATCAGAGCCGTAGTCCGGAATAAAACCTGCAAAAAATGTATACATGATATTCTGTTAAAGACCAAATCGTTTCTGCAGTTCCAGATGGTCCACAGCAAAGCACAAACCCCCACCCGAATATGTCTCCCTAAGTTGGGCTCAATCCCATTAAGCCATGTCCCAAACAAAGCATTAACAGAATTCGGTGGTTTGATGCTGAAAGCAATGTGGACCGTCTGCCATAGCACCTTTGCCAGCGGGCAATCAAAAAAGAGGTGTTTAATATTTTCATCCCGATCACAGAAACTACACCTAGTAGGTCCTGTCCAATTGCGCTTCATCAAGTTATCCTTAGTTAAAATTACTTATTTATGAACAAACCACATAAACACTTTTATTTTCAAAGGAACTTTGACATCCCAGACATGTTTGGACGTAGGAATGGAGCTCGAATTAATAACATCAATATACATTGATTTAACCGTGAAGCCTCCAGACTTAGTCAACTTCCAGCGCAAATCATCGGGTTGTTGAGAAAGCTGGATATCCATCAGCCTCCTAACTAGATGGAGCCATTGTTCCCAACGATTGCCCGCTAGCACACGTCTGAACTGAATATTAAGGTGGGTAGATTGAAAAACCGAAGCAATGACCACCTCCTTTCGTTGAACAATACGATACAAGGAGGGATATTGGATGGCCAGGGGTGTGTCACCAAGCCAAGTATCCTCCCAGAAATGTGTGCTAGTACCGTTTCCGACAACGAACTTTGTCCTATTAACGAAAGCTTGCTTGACCTTCATGAGACCCTTCCAGAAAGGCGAGTTAGTCGGCCTTACAGAGACTTGAGACAAAGTTTTTGACTGGAGGTACTTGCCGCGAAGGATCTGTGCCCACACAGCATCCGTCTCCGACGAGAGCTTCCACAGCCACTTGCTAAGTAGGCATTTATTCTTGATTTCGAGATTCTCAATACCTAGACCCCCTTGGTCCTTCGGTCTACAAATAATGTCCCACTTAGCAAGCCTGTATTTTCTTTTCAGCTCATCACCCTGCCAGAAGAACCGCGATCTATAGAAGTCCAGTCTCTTCCGAACACCAACTGGTACCTCAAAGAACAAAAGAAGAAACATCGGCAAACTTGTGAGTACCGAATTAATTAGGATTAACCGGCCTCCATATGATAAGAGCTTGCCCTTCCAGCAGCTCAGTTTCTTCTCAAATCGGTCCTCAATGCATTTCCAATCTCTGTTAGTTAGCCTACGATGGTGGATAGGAATCCCTAAGTACGAGAAAGGTAACTGTCCCAAACCACATCCAAACAATTGCCTATAGGCATCCTGTTCATCTTTGGCCCTACCAAAGCAGAACAGCTCGCTTTTATGGAAGTTAATCTTCAATCCAGTCAATTGTTCAAAAAGGCATAAAACCAGCTTCATATTTCTAGCCTTAACCAAGTCATGTTCCATAAAGATGATCGTATCATCAGCGTATTGTAGGATAGAGATACCTCCATCAACAAGATGAGGTACCAATCCACTGTTGGGGAACGTAGTAATTTCAAAATTTTCCTACGCACACGCAAGATCATGGTGATGCATAGCAACGAGAGAGGAGAGTGTTGTCTACGTACCCTCGTAGACCGAAGCGGAAGCGTTCACAACGTAGAGGAAGTAGTCGACGTTCTCCTCGCGATCCAACCGATCCCAGCGCCGTTACTCCGGCGCCTCCGAGTTCTTGACACGCGTACAGCTCGGTGGCGCTCCTCGGGCTCCGATCCAGCAGAGCTTCGGGAGGAAGAGTTCCACAAGACGCGGCGTGGTGACGATCTTGATGTTCTACCGACGCAGGGCTTCGCCTAAGCACCGCTACGATATGACCGAGGTGGAATATGGTGGAGGGGGGCACCGCACACGGCTAAGGAACGATCTCAAGGATCAACTTGTGTGTCTATGGGGTGCCCCCTGCCCCCGTATATAAAGGAGCAAGGGAGGGAGGAGGCCAGCCTAGGTTTGGGCGCGCCAAGGGGAGTCCTACTCCCACCGGGAGTAGGATTCCCCTTTTCCTAGTCCAACTAGGAGTCCTTCCTTGTAGGGGTTGTAGGAGAGAAGGAAAGGGAAGAGAGAAGGAGAAGGAAGGAAGGGGGCGCCCCCTTTCCCTAGTCCAATTCGGACTAGAGCAAGGGGAGGGGCGCGGCCACCTTTTGGCCCTTTCTCTCCTTTTTCCCGTATGGCCCAATGAGGCCCAATACGAATTCCCGTAACTCTCCGGTACTCCGATAAATACCCGAATGACTCGGAACCTTTCCGAACTCCGAATATAGTCGTCCAATATATCGATCTTTATGTCTCGACCATTTCGAGACTCCTCATCATGTCCCCGATCTCATCCGGGACTCCGAACTCCTTCGGTACATCAAAACTCATAAACTCATAATATAACTGTCATCGAAACCTTAAGCGTGCGGACCCTACGGTTCGAGAACAATGTAGACATGACCGAGACACGTCTCCGGTCAATAACCAATAGCGGGACCTGGATGCCCATATTGGTTCCTACATATTCTACGAAGATCTTTATCGGTCAGACCGCATAACAACATACGTTGTTCCCTTTGTCATCGGTATGTTACTTGCCCGAGATTCGATCGTCGGTATCCAATACCTAGTTCAATCTCGTTACCGGCAAGTCTCTTTACTCGTTACGTAATACATCATCTCACAACTAACTCTTTAGTTGTAATGCTTGCAAGGCTTAAGTAATGTGCATTACCGAGAGGGCCCAGAGATACCTCTCCGACAATCGGAGTGACAAATCCTAATCTCGAAATACGCCAACCCAACATCTGCCTTTGGAGACACCTGTAGTACTCCTTTATAATCACCCGATTCGTTGTGACGTTTGGTAGTACCAAAGTGTTCCTCCGCAAACGGAGTTGCATAATCTCATAGTTATAGGAACATGTATAAGTCATGAAGGAAGCAATAACAACGTACTAAGCGATCGGTGTGCTAAGCTAACGGAATGGGTCATGTCAATCAGATCATTCAACTAATGATGTGACCTTGTTAATCAAATAACAACTCCTTGTTCATGGTTAGGAAACATAACCATCTTTGATTAACAAGCTAGTCAAGTAGAGGCATACTAGTGACACTGTTTGTCTATATATTCACACATGTATTATGTTTCCGGTTAATACAATTCTAGCATGAATAATAAACATTTATCATGATATGAGGAAATATATAATAACTTTATTATTGCCTCTAGGGCATATTTCCTTCAGTCTCCCACTTGCACTAGAGTCAATAATCTAGATCACATCACCATGTGATAATCATCGATAGTTCACATCCTCATGTGATTAACACCCATAGTTCACATCGCCATGTGACCAACACCCAAAGTGTTTACTAGATTCAGTAATCTAGTTCACATCGCTATGTGATTAACACCCAAAGAGTACTAAGGTGTGATCATGTTTTGCTTGTGAGAGAGTCTTAGTCAACGGGTCTTTCACATTCAGATCCGTTATGTATTTTGCAATTTTTCTATGTCTACAATGCTCTGCACGAAGCTACTCTAGCTAATTGCTCCCACTTTCAATATGTATCTAGATCGAGACTTAGAGTTATCCAGATCAGTGTCAAAACTTGCATCGACGTAACCCTTTACGACGAACCTTTTTTTCACTTCCATAATCGAGAAACATATCCTTATTCCACTAAGGATAATTTTGACCGCTGTCCAGTGATCTACTCCTAGATCACTATTGTACTCCCTTGCCAAACTCAGTGTAGGGTATACAATAGATCTGGTACACAACATGGCATGCTTTATAGAACCTATGGCCAAGTCATAGGGAATGACTTTCATTCTCTTTCTATCTTCTGCCGTGGTCGGGTTTTGAGTCTTACTCAATTTCACACCTTGTAACACAGGCAAGAACTCTTTCTTTGACTCTTCCATTTTGAACTACTTCAAAATCTTGTCAAGGTATGTACTCATTGAAAAAACTTATCGAGCATCTTGATCTATCTCTATAGATCTTGATGCTCAATATGTAAGCAGCTTCACCGAGGTCTTTCTTTGAAAAACTTCTTTCAAACACTCCTTTATGCTTTGCAGAATAATTCTACATTATTTCCGATCTACAATATGTCATTCACATATACTTATCAGAAATGCTGTAGTGCTCCCACTCACTTTCTAGTAAATACAGGCTTCACCATAAGTCTGTACAAAACTATATGCTTTGATCAACTCATCAAAGCGTATATTCCAACTCCGAGATGCTTGCACCAGTCCATAGATGGATCGCTGGAGCTTGCACACTTTGTTAGCTCCCTTTGGATCGATAAAACCTTCTGGTTGCATCATATACAACTCTTCCTCCTGAAACCCATTCAGGAATGCAGTTTTTACATCCATTTGCCAAATTTCATAAATTGTGGCAATTGCTAACATGATTCGGACAGACTTAAGCATCGCTACAGTTGAGAAAATCTCATTGTAGTCAACACCTTGAACTTGTCAAAACCCTTTTGCGACAAGTCGAGCTTTGTAGATAGTAACACTACTATCAACGTCCGTCTTCCTCTTGAAGATCCATTTATACAATATGGCTTGCCGATCATCGGGCAACTCCACCAAAGTCCACACTTTGTTCTCATACATGGATCCCATCTCATATTTTATGGCCTCAAGCCATTTCGCGGAATCTGGGCTCATCATTGCTTCCTCATAGTTCGTAGGTTTGTCATGGTCAAGTAACACGACCTCCAGAACAGGATTACCGTACCACTCTGGTGCGGATCTCACTCTGTTTTACCTACGAGGTTCGGTAGTAACTTGATCTGAAGTTTTATGATCATTATCATTAACTTCCTCACTAATTGGTGTAGGTGTCACAGGAACCAATTTCTGTGATGAACTACTTTCCAATAAGGGAGCTAGTACTGTTACCTCATCAAGTTCTACTTTCCTCCCACTCACTTCTTTCGAGAGAAACTCCTTCTCTAGAAAGGATCCATTCTTAGCAACGAATGTCTTGCCTTCGGATCTGTGATAGAAGGTGTACCCAACAATTTCCTTTGGGTATCCTATGAAGACACATTTCTCCGATTTGGGTTTGAGCTTATCAGGATGAAACTTTTTCACATAAGCATCGCAGCCCCAAACTTTAAGAAACGACAACTTTGGTTTCTTGCTAAACCACAGTTCATATAGTGTCATCTCAACGGATTTAGATGGTGCCCTATTTAACGTGAATGCAGTTGTCTCTAATGCATGATTCCAAAACGATATTGGTAAATCGGTAAGCAACATCATAGATTGTACTATATCCAATAAAGTACGGTTATGACGTTCGGACACACCATTATGATCTGGTGTTCCAGGTGGCATGAATTTGTGAAACTATTCCACATTGTTTTAATTGAAGACCAAACTCGTAACTTAAATATTTGTCCCCGCGATCAAATCGTAGAAACCTTATTTTCTTGTCACGATGATTTTTTCACTTCATTCTGAAATTCTTTGAACCTTTCAACTATTTCAGACTTATGTTTCATCAAGTAGATATACCCATATCTGCTCAAATCATCTGTGAAGGTCGAAAATAACGATACCCGCCATGAGCCTTAACACTCATTGGATCGCATACATCAAGTATGTATTATTTCCAATAAGTCGGTTGCTCGCTCCATCGTTCCGGAGAACGGAGTCTTAGTCATCTTGCCCATGAGGCATGGTTAAGCATCAAGTGATTCATAATCAAGTGATTCCAAAATCCCATCAGCATGGAGTTTCTTCATGCGCTTTACACCAATATGACATAAACGGCAAGTGCCACAAATAAGTTGCACTATCATTATTAACTTTGCATCTTTTGGTTTCAATATTATGAATATGTGTATCACTACGATCGAGATCCAATGAACCATTTTCATTGGGTGTGTAACCATATAAGGTTTTATTCATGTAAACAGAATAACAGTTTATTCTCTTACTTAAATGAATAACCGTATTGCAAAAAACACGATCAGATCATATTCATGCTCAACGCAAACACCAAATAACATTTATTTAGGTTCAACACTAATCCCGAAAGTATAGGGAGTGTGCGATGATGATCATATCAATCTTGAAACTACTTTCAACACACATCGTCACTTCACCCTTAACTAGTTTCGCTTATTACGCAACTCCGTTTGAGTTACTACTCTTAGCAACTGAACCAGTACCAAATACCGAGGGGTTGCTATAAACACTAGTAAAGTACACATCAATAACATGTATATCAAATATACCTTTGTTCACTTTGCCATCCTTCTTATCCGCCAAATACTTGGGGTAGTTCTGCTTCCAGTGACTAGTCCCTTTGCAGTAGAAGCACTTAGTCTCAGGCTAAGGTCCAGACTTGGGCTTCTTCACTTGAGCAGCAACTTGCTTGCCGTTCTTCTTGAAGTTCCCTTCTATCCCTTTGCTCTTTTCTTGAAACTAGTGGTCTTGTTAACCATCAACACTTGATGTTCTTTCTTGATTTCTACCTTCAACGATTTCATCATTATGAAAAACTCGGGAATCATTTTCATCATCCCTTGCATACTATAGTTCATCACGAAGTTCTACTAACTTGGTGATGGTGACTAGAGAATTCTGTCAATCACTATCTTATCTGGAAGATTAACTCCCACTTGATTCAAGCGATTGAAGTACCCAGACAATCTGAGCACATGCTCACTAGTTGAGCGATTCTCCTCCATCTTTTAGCTATAGAACTTGTTGAAGACTTCATATCTCTCAACTCGGGTATTTGCTTGAAATATTAACTTCAATTCCTGGAACATCTCATATGGTCCATGATGTTCAAAACATCTTTGAAGTCCCGATTCTAAGCCATAAAGCATGGTGCACAAAACTATCAAGTAGTCATCATATTTGAGCTAGCCAAACGTTCATAACGTCTACATCTGCTCCTGCAATAGGTCTGTCACCTAGCGGTGCATTAAGGACATAATTCTTCTGTGCAGCAATGAGGATAAACCTCAGATCGCGGATCCAATCCACATCATTGCTACTAACATTTTTCAACACAATTTTCTCTAGGAACATATCAAAATAAACATATGAAAGCAACAATGCAAGCTATTGATCTTACAACATAATTTGCAAAATACTACCAGGACTAAGTTCATGATAAATTTATGTTCAATTAATCATATTACTTAAGAACTCCCACTTAGATAGACATCTCTCTAGTCATCTAAGTGATCACGTGATCCAAATCAACTAAACCATAACCGATCATCACGTGAGATGGAGTAGTTTTCAATGGTGAACATCTTATGTTGATCATATCTACTATATGATTCACGCCGACCTTTCGGTCTCCGTGTTCGAGGCCATATCTGCATATGCTAGGCTCGTCAAGTTTAACCTGAGTATTCGCGTGTGCAAAACTGGCTTGCACCCGTTGTAGATGGACGAGAGCTTATCACACCCGATCATCACGTGGTGTGCGGGCACGACGAACTTTGGCAACGGTGCATATTCAGGAGAACACTTCTTGATAATTTTAGTGAGAGATCATCTTAAAATGCTACCGTCAATCAAAGCAAGATAAGATGCATAAAGGATAAACATCACATGCAATCAATATAAGTGATATGATATGGCCATCATCATCTTGTGCTTGTGATCTCCATCTCCGAAGCACCGTCATGATCACCATCGTCACCGGCGCGACACCTTGATCTCCATCGTAGCATCGTTGTCGTCTACGCCACCTATTGCTTCTACGACTATCGCTACCGCTTAGTGATAAAGTAAAGCAATTACAGGGCATTTGCATTTCATACAATAAAGCGACAACCATATGGCTCCAGCCAGTTGCCGATAACTTCGGTTACAAAACATGATCATCTCATACAATAAAATATAGCATCACGTCTTGACCATATCACATCACAACATGCCCTGCAAAAACAAGTTAGACGTCCTCTACTTTGTTGTTGCAAATTTTACGTGGCTGCTACGGGCTTAAGCAAGAACCAATCTCACCTACGCATCAAAACCACAACGATAGTTTGTCAAATAGACTCCGTTTTAACCTTCTCAAGGACCGGGCGTAGCCATACTCGGTTCAACTAAAGTGAGAGAGACAGACACCTGCCAGTCACCTTTAAGCACGAGTGCTCGTAACGGTGAAACCGGCCTCGCGTAAGCGTACGCGTAATGTCGGTCCGGCCGCTTCATCTCACAATACCGCTGAACCAAAGTATGACATGCTGGTAGGCAGTATGACTTATATCGTCCACAACTCACTTGTGTTCTACTCGTGCATATAACATCAACGCATAAAACCTAGGCTCTGATGCCACTGTTGGGGAACGTAGTAATTTCAAAATTTTCCTACGCACACGCAAGATCATGGTGATGCATAGCAACGAGAGAGGAGAGTGTTGTCTACGTACCCTCGTAGACCGAAGCGGAAGCGTTCACAACGTAGAGGAAGTAGTCGTACGTTCTCCTCGCGATCCAACCGATCCCAGCGCCGTTACTCTGGCGCCTCCGAGTTCTTGACACGCGTACAGCTCGGTGACGCTCCTCGGGCTCCGATCCAGCAGAGCTTCGGGAGGAGTTCGTCACAAGACGACGGCGTGGTGGACGATCTTGATGTTCTATCGACGCGAGGCTTCGCCTAAACACCGCCACGATATGACCGAGGTGGAATATGGTGGAGGGGGCACCGACACGGCTAAGGAGCGATCTCAAGGATCAACTTATGTGTCTATGGGGTGCCCCTGCCCCGTATATAAAGGAGCAAGGGAGGAGGAGGCCGGCCTAGGTTTGGCGCGCCAGGGGAGTCCTACTCCCACGGGAGTAGGATTCCCTTTCCTAGTCCAACTAGGAGTCCTTCCATGTAGGGGAGTAGGAGAGAAGGAAAGGGAAGAGAGAAGGAGAAGGAAGGAAGGAGGCGCCCCTTTCCTAGTCCAATTCGGACTAGAGCAAGGGAGGGCGCGCCACCTTTGGCCCTTTCTCTCCTTTTTCCCGTATGGCCCAATGAGGCCCAATACGAATTCCCGTAACTCTCCGGTACTCGATAAATACCGAATGACTCGGAACCTTTCCGAACTCCGAATATAGTCGTCCAATATATCGATCTTTACGTCTCGACCATTTCGAGACTCCTCGTCATGTCCCCGATCTCATCCGGGACTGCGAACTCCTTGGTACATCAAAATTCATAAACTCATAATATAACATCGCATCGAAACCTTAAGCGTGCGGACCCTACGGTTCGAGAACAATGTAGACATGACCGAGACACGTCTCGGTCAATAACCAATAGCGGGACCTGGATGCCCATATTGGTTCCTACATATTCTACGAAGATCTTTATCGGTCAGACCGCATAACAACATCGTTGTTCCTTTGTCATCGGTATGTTACTTGCCCGAGATTCGATCGTCGGTATCCAATACCTAGTTCAATCTCGTTACCGGCAAGTCTCTTTACTCGTTACGTAATACATCATCTCACAACTAACTCTTTAGTTGTAATGCTTGCAAGGCTTAAGTAATGTGCATTACCGAGAGGGCCCAGAGATACCTCTCCGACAATCGGAGTGACAAATCCTAATCTCGAAATACGCCAACCCAACATCTGCCTTTGGAGACACCTGTAGTACTCCTTTATAATCACCCAGTTACGTTGTGAAGTTTGGTAGTACCCAAAGTGTTCCTCCGGCAAACGGGAGTTGCATAATCTCATAGTTACAGGAACATGTATAAGTCATGAAGGAAGCAATAGCAACATACTAAACGATCATGTGCTAAGCTAACGGAATGGGTCATGTCAATGAGATCATTCAACTAATGATGTGACCTTGTTAATCAAATAACAACTCCTTGTTCATGGTTAGGAAACATAACCATCTTTGATTAACAAGCTAGTCAAGTAGAGGCATACTAGTGACACTGTTTGTCTATATATTCACACATGTATTATGTTTCCGGTTAATACAATTCTAGCATGAATAATAAACATTTATCATGATATGAGGAAATATATAATAACTTTATTATTGCATCTAGGGCATATTTCCTTCATCCACCTACTTGACCATTTTCCTTAGCCCGTCCTATCAGAACTGCCAACATATCTACCACAATGTTAAACAGGATAGGGGACATCGGGTCTCCTTGTCGTAGGCCTTTATGTGTCTGGAAGTAATGACCTATATCATCATTAACTTTAATTCCCACACTACCTTTTTGCGTAAATGATTGCACCTGTCTTCTCAAGGCTTCATCACACTACTAGGGAAAACCCTAGCAGTAGCGCGTGTTTTGTGCCTACTAGTAGCGCGGTAGGCCGCGCTACTAATAAGGCGCTACAGCTAATGCTTAGCAGTAACGCGTGCCATCACGCGCTACTGCTAGTACAAATAGCTGCAGCGCTTGTTTGGTACAGCGCTACTGCTAAGTTACCTACTTGCAGCGTGTTTCCCACCCATCGCTACTAGTATGTTTTTTATAATTTTTTTATTTTTAGTGTATTTATGCGCCATCATACAAATATTGGTACAATACCAGATGTTATGAGGTTTACATCATTATGTCCATAACAGTGTATTAAATGAAGGTGGATTAGGTTCAAGTGGAGGCAATATGTGGTGCATGTCAAAAGTATACTACTAATCCAAACTTGATCTAATTTGGATTAGTAGTACTTTCGATGTGCACCACATGTTGCCTCCACTTGAATCTAATCCGCCAAAGACAAGATATGTAATCATCATCATGGTCATTACCATCAACATTATTTATTTAATCACCACTAACACTAGCTAATAATAAACATCATAGTCATTACCACGAACACTAGCTATTTTATCATCATAGTAATAGTGTAGCACATCATCATCCTCGAAACTCAGTTCTAGCCAGCTACTCACTCCTGCTACTCACTCCTGCTGCTCTCTCTTAGGTAAAAGAACATAAAACATGTATAGCTCTCCTCCTTGATCAAGTTGAAGCATGCAGATGAACCTGTCTCCTAATCGTGGAAGGCGTCTCTGGTCGCTGCTCCTAGTACTTCTCTGCGCTCCCCAACACATATTTGGTCCAGTCTTGCACTATTAAGCATCCGTCGCTAATCTTGAATGCACTAAAGTAAGCTGTAGGATATCTTGGCGTAAGTTGACAATACTCATGACACCTTTAGTCTCGATCCCATAAGGCACAACATTCATCGGGAGTCCCTGTTGAAGAACATCGTATGGTAACATACTTAGCAATGAAGTTTAGCTTCAAAAATAATGTATGGAAAAGATGCAATGAGGATAAAAAGTAAAAATCTTACCATCCTTCCTAAATGGATGTGACCGTAGTTCAGTATGAACACTATGGGTCGCACATTTTCAGTACTAAGATTTCTAAATGCACGAAGAAAATTTGTCTTGACAGTATCAAGATCCTCAAGCCATGAAACATAATGGTGAGCTCCTCGCAGTTGAGTTCAGCCCCGTGACGATATACGGTCCTGTCTACCAAGCGCTGGACATGTTTGCTTGCATGGAAATAAGCTGACAATACAAATTAGTTGTCAATTAATTTTGAATAAACAATATCAAAGACATAAATATGGTTGAGAAACTTACATAATGGTATAACTGGAGGCATTTGCACATTGACCCAGATGTCGGTATTACCTTCAATATCATCTTCCGGACGAATATCAAAGGTGATAACCATACCAGGCTCAAATGCATAAGTCTTGCATAGTGCTCGCCATGTTTTGCATCCAAAATAGGTGTAGTCGTCTGAATTGTATAACCGCATGGAAAATATAACCATGCTCGGTCTTCAAGTAAACTTTCTTTTCCTCCATACTATGACTGAAACCTATCTTATCCAATACAAAAACTCTTGCATGGCAGGGGATACGCTAGTAGAATAGTAAAAAAATATAAGTTGAAGCAAATGAAAGCAGATGTCATGCTTAATTACGAAAAAAGACTTGTCGTTGTGACTTAATTGTATCCATTTGAAGTTCACGTCCAGCTTGATGCTCAAGCGCCTATCATCATCTAGGAAGATTCCGTCGACAGGCAGCGCTTCGTCTTCGCAGTATTTGCAAATACCGAAATCCTTCTCGTCGTCGACATTTCCTATGTTCATAGTTAAAACATTAATTGAAAATCGATCAAGACAACTACCAAGATCTGAACACACAAATCCGGGGCACTCGATATTTCCTACATATATATTCTAGCACAAGTCATGCCAAAATTCACGGAAAAATCCGCATGACCTTTGCTAAAATAGGACATATCGGCGCCTGAAATTTGCCGAACGGAAATGAATCAACACTCCGTGAAACATAGGCCACTCGGAGGTGTAACCTGCAAACATGACCGCCACTTGGATATTGAGCAACACAAGATATACATTTCAAAATATCTTATAGGACTCAAATTAGCATGCATTCAATAAGCAAAAGTAGATCATCTCATGCATTTCAAAATATTGTCACTAATACATCACGAATAGTGTCATACATATAACATCACTAATACAACTAAAACTCTAGCACACGATGGGTATCGGCGGGGCGGTGGACACCACAAAGAAGGCACCATCACGGGATCATAGCTCGGTGAGATCCCCGAAGAACCTGCCAGTATTGGAGAAGCGGCCTGTGCTCCAACGCAAACAAGTAGCGACGGACGTCGCGTCCTCCTCATCGACACGGTGGCGCACCACCTCCGCGGAGTCCTCGAGCCTCTGGATCGCCATCAGCCCACGCGACCGCCACCAAGCAAGGTTGGTCAACGACAGCTGGCTCCTCACCAACCTCGCCCCCGGTAGGTAGCGCCTCCAGTACCACCCGGCGGAGCCAGGTCCCAACATGGCCGATCTGGTCAAGCGGTGTAAATCCTCCGCCGACTCGGCGACGAGGATGCGGGATAGGCATCGCCCACGTCGAGGCGGAAAAATTGCTTTTAACTAAAAAATAGAAACAAGTTCTTACTAACTAGTTCTATTAATTCAACTAGTTCTTACTAAAAATAATACTATAAATAATAATATTCTAGTACCTAATTAGTACCTAATTCTTACTAACTAATTAGTACCTAAGAACTACTGCCCTAATTACCATCTAAGTAATTAACTAACTAGCACTAAAAATAGGCTAGGGTTCATACTAACTAGCACTAAATACCTAGGGTTCATACTAAGAGAAGAGGATCAAGGGAGAGAGGATCGGAAGGGAGAGTGCTTACAGAGGGCGGGAGAGAGATGGGGTCGGGGAGACGGCAGGCACCGAGGCGCGGGCGAGGCGGCCGGGTAGGGGGAGACGGCGCAGGCGGCCGGGTCGGGGAGACGGCGGCAGGCGGGTCGGGGAGACGGCGGCAGGCGGGTCGGGAGACGGCGGCACCGAGGCGCAAGCGAGGCGGGTCGGTGGAGACGGCGGCGAGGCGGGTCGGGGAGACGGCGGTGGTGAGGCGGGTCGGGAATTGGGGAGGAAGCAGGAGGAATCAGGCCAGGCGGGCGGCGGGGGTAAGGTAGGGATAGTTGTGCGCGTTTATAAAAAGCGCCTACAGCTAACGAGGTAGATGGAGCGCTCTGACAAGGTAACGCGCTACTGCCATAGCTAGCGGAGGGCCAAGGTCATGGCAACTATAGCGATGGCGCTTTATTCCTCAAGCGCCATTGCTACTTCCAAGTCAAGAGAGCGTTTGGTGCACTTTGCACGCTGCTAAATAGCTGATAGCGTGGTATTTTGAAGCGCGCTGCAGATAAGATTCTGTGTATAGGCTTTTCCCTAGTAGTGTCAAACCCTTTCATACGCAAAGTTTGTTGGAGAAATGGCCACTTAATCTTATCATACGCTTTCTCGAAATCCACTTTAAAAATCACTCCATCCAATTTTTTGGAGTGGATTTCATGGAGTGTTTCATGCAGGACTACCACCCCTTCTAGGATGTTTACATCGGCATGAACGCGGTTTGGGACTGATGCACCACAGAATGCGCAATCTGTGTGAGCCTATTCGTCCCGACCTTGGTGAAGATTTTGAAACTAACATTTAGGAGACAGATCGGCCTGAATTGCTCAATTATGACCGCATCCGTCTTCTTAGGTAGCAGTGTGATAGTCCCAAAATTCAGGTGAAATAATTGAAGCTGTCCAGAGAATAGATCATAAAACATAGGAAGTAAATCCCCCTTAATAATGTGCTAGCACTTCTTATAGAACTCGGCTGGGAAACCATCCGGACCGGGAGCCTTATTATTTTTCATTTGTGCAATTGCCTCAAAAACCTCCTTCTCCGAGAACGGGGCAAGCAGTATCTCATTATCAGCAGCCAAAAGCTGAGGTACATCCTCAGTTCTGGACTCATCAAGGGACACCGTATTCTTCTCCGGTGGACCGAATAGCTGCTTATAATAATCGGTGATATATGTTTTTAGGTTATCCTGACCTAAAATCGTACCCTTGTCCTGTTCTAGCTGAAAGATTCGCTTCTTTCTGTGCTTGCCATTAGCAATTAAATGAAAGAACTGAGTATTCGCGTCCCCCTTGACCACTCTACATACCTTAGCACGTAAAGCCCATTTCAGTTCTTCTTCGCGTAGAAGCTCTTTTAACCGCTTTTCCGCCTCATTTTTAACCTGAAGCTCTGCAGGGTCTAAAACATGTGATTCGGCTTTAATGTCCAAGTCATGTACAAGAGAGAGGAGTCTATCCTTTTCAATCTTATACACACCGCTAAGGTGCTTAGCCAACCCCTCAAGAAGCTTCTCAAATTCCTAATCTTATTCTGCCATCGCTCAATGGGCGTTTTACCGCGAACCTCTTTACCCCATTACCTGGCTATCAAATCTAAGAACCCCTCACGTTCGAACCATGACGTCTCAAATGAGAAGGTGTTCTTATTACTCACGTGATTCGGCTCCCCCGAGTCCATGAACAGTAGGGTATGATCAGATATTCCCCTCGAAAGGGCTTGCACCGTGACCAACGGGAATTTTTGTTCCCACTCCACGCACGCAAGAACCCGATCAAGTTTTTCGTAAGTTGGGTTTGGCATAGCGTTGGCCCATGTAAACTTTCGACCCGAGAGTTCTATCTCTCTCAGATCCAAGCTTTCAATAATTGTATTGAACATGACGGACCATCTGCCATCAAAGTTGTCATTGTTCTTCTCCTCACGCCTCCGGATGATATTTGAATCACCTCCCACTAAAATCGGTAATTGTTCTGACCCACAAATTCGAACGAGGTCTGCTAGAAATTCCGCTTTAAACTCAGGCTGCGCGGCACCATATACCGCCACCAAAGCCCAGTTAAAGCCATCCGTCTTAGACCTAACTCGAAACTTTACGGTGAAGTCACCCATCACTACACTACGGACTTCAAGTGAATCGCATCTCACACCTGGTAAGATGCCCCCCGATCTTCCTCGCGGAGGTAAGTAATGCCAGTCGAAATCAATACCACCAACTAGTGAGGAGAGAAACTGAGGTGCAAAGTTATCTCTACCTGTCTCTGATAGAGCAACAAAATCTAGCTTCTGCTCAATAGATGTCTCAGCCAGGAATCTTCTTTTATCCAAGTCCTTAAGACCTCTGCTATTCCAAAAGATTCCTCTCATATTTCATCATGAAATTTTTTTGTGGTTCGAATCCTAGCACTCCTACGAACTGCGGAATCGGGATAAATCTTCCGTTTCCACTTACGCTTGGGTTTAGTAAACTCGTTTCCCCGGTCCTCATGACTGGGTTCTGAAATATTGCTAGTGTCATTCTGTAGGGGCACATCCTCTTCGTTAGCCTCATGGTTAGTGGGTGCCAGATCCTCACACAAGCTATCAAGCACTCTAACTCCTAACGCATTTATCTCATCATCATTCATTGGTTTAACTGCTGCAAGATTGCGAATAGCCTCTAAAACCCTTTCCGCTTCCAGGTCTAAAATATCATTCACCGATCTAGTAATTTCACTATCCGTATCACCTAGTGAAACTCCTAATTGGTTTGCATTATTTATAATGTCCTCATTATTAAAATGCAATAAGGAATTAGACAAGTCAACGGACATACCCGATGAAACAGCAGCCTCCTGAAGCTTGGCCGCCCTCATAGCGCACCGCTGCTGCATATCATCAACCTCCGGGACGTCGAGGATGCGAGCACTCATCCGTCTCCCCTCGGAAACAGGGTCCGGGATCCCACCAAAAGTGATCACCTCCTCCCTAGTATAACCTGGCCCCGTACTCCAGGTGGTGCCGAGGTCACTAGCGAAGGCGGTTGCGGGCTCCCGATCCCCTTGGATGAGTGCCCCACACCAGGCAATGGGGAGGAGTGTAAGACAGGGGCCTCCTGCCCGCCGTCCCCTCCCTCCCCAACCTGCAGCTCCGACGGAGAAGCCCTCGGTGGGGTGGTCCTCCTGACCACCGGAGTAGAGGGTAGAGACCGGGCCACCTGCCCTGGCGTCCCCCCTCCCGCAGCAGCAGCCACAGTGGTTGCCACCACCGTCGCGGAAGTAGTCGAGGCCTCCTGCCTCGAGGTCCCTCCAGCCGCTGGAACCGACCCCCTCGGGGCGAACTCCACCGAAGATACCTGCATCGTCCTCGGGGCGGGGGGAGAGTGGACTCCAGGTCCCGACCCCCCTCCCCCACAACCCCTCGGCTCCGCGCTCGGCGACCCCGAAGTCGCGCCCGCGGAAGTCAGCACTCCAAGAGAGCCATCACTGCGCCTGCAGTCCGCACGCCTCCGAAAGAACTCGCCCGACGAGCAACAGACCCACCAATCTCCCTCTCAAACTCCAGTGGAGGAAGCTGTGCTCAAGACCATCATCCGACTCCACCCTGTCACTCCAAAGCCTGGGAGGTGCCGAAGCTGGCTCGAAAGACCCGAAACGCAAAGTAGCCATGGGTACCGCCGGTGAGGCTGTGGGCTCAGCCTCCGATCCATTCCCGGCCGACTGAGCGAGAGATCCGTTGGATACCTCTCGCATGGTCTCATCTGACGGTGCCCCCTTAGTCCCCGCACCACCCTCACGGTCGTGCATGCCAACATCATTACCGTTAACCGCATCATCAAATAAGTCGGTGTCCTCAAACTCAATATCTAGCGGGAACACCTCGCCCTTATAAGTCCAGTTGACCTTATCAGGCACATACTCAATATCCAGAATGCTCACAAGAATCCGGGCAATCCCATTGGCACGAGTGAAAACCATATCTACCTTTTCAGTTTTTCCAACCAGGATGCCCAAACTAGCCACAACACGAGCATCCTGCAGAGGCTTAGATGGAGCCCCCAAAACCCTCAGCCATACCAGTGTAAGCGGTTTTCCTTTAGGCTCAACCTGTTTCCACTCGTTAAACTCCAGAATACACTTAGTACCGGGAACTTTACACAAGCCAAAACTTAAAAATTTCTGCAGGTCCTCGACAGATGGGAAATCAACCTTAAAAACTCTGTCCTCAATGGGCACCAACTCCCAAACAAAATCACCGGGAGCTAACTCCTGCAACCTCCTCACAATCTTGCCTCAGTCACCGCTCCCTGTGTCGCTCTGACAATCCCAGTAGTCGAAGTCTGGTTATCCTCCGGGACCTCTCTCGCCTCCGGGGACTCAAAAAACATGAGCTCAGCACAGTAGACTCCATAGATGTTTAGAGTCGGAGGTAAGTCACGCAAAATCGGGCACTCACCCGACTGATGTGCAAGCTTGCCACATGACTCACACAATTGGGCCACACACTCAGCAATGAAGTGGCCCTTGTCCCCACATCGATAGCAAATCATCCTCTCCTTCTTACGGGCATACTTGGGCGCCCTCTCGCATCGGACTGCCGGTAGCCTCATCCACCGTCCCAGCCTCTGAAACGTCAACATTGGCCAACTCCTTCACCACCTCCATCGCCTGTGGAGGTAGCTCTGAGGAATGCTGAGTCTCATACGTAGCATCAGTATGAACAGTCCCCCTAGGTTGGTGTTGGCGGCGAAATCTCCCGCGACCCCAGCCCCGACCACCTCGGTTACCACGGAAACCTCCTCTCTGACGATGATCTGGGCCAGAGGCCCCCTCAACAAAACCGCCAGCCGGCCCGAGAAAGGGTCTCTCGGCTGACCCGTCACTCTGCCAAGCGTAACCACGCCCACCTCCCGTCGACGAGGAGCCGCGGTGTTGTCCCTCACCGTATGCATCATAACCGTCGTCTCCCCACTGGCCTCGGGGAGGAGCATTAGGCTGAGTGGACCTGTTCTGCACCGGCCTGGCAACATAATGCGGTGGTGGTTATCCCGTGGTTGCCGGCACAGCTCTAACCTGCCGCTGTCCATCGCCGCGGCCAGCCGGCCCATCACCAGCAGCACCCGGCGCGGGGGGTCTCGGTCCCCCACGACCCGCAGCCTGAGTAGCAAGGGGCGGCGCTAGTCTCCCGACCCCCCGACCGGCAGAAGTCGCAGCGGGCACCGAGACCGGAACCGTCGGCCTCATGCCACTCTTCCCAAGAGCCGGCTGCGGCTAGGCTGGCCCCGGCGGCTGCGCACCCCCGATGGGTACACCTCGTCCCGCGGCACCGGCGGCGCCGCCTCCTCCCGCCGGCGGCCTTTGCCCGATCTGCGTCGACCCCCGTCCGTGATCGCTGCGGTGGTGGAGGAACCCACCCGACCTGAAAAGAGGGCAATTGTCCAGGTAGGGCTAGCCCATTAGTCCCGGTTCAGTCGAGAACCGGGACCAATGGGGGCATTGGACCCGGTTCGTGAGCTCCGGGGGCCGGCCGGGCCACGTGGGCCATTGGTCCTGGTTCGTCTGGACACAATTTCTTAGCTGCAAAGAAGAAAAGCTATATGTATCTTTGCGATACTTGGTGGTGCGCAGTCCTGAAAGGGGAGAATATGACAAGCTCTGCAACAATGCAGATATTTGTGTACTTTCTATGGCATGACTTTGTTCATGAAAACTCGACCTAGAGTGATGTAGTTGTAAGCCAAAACTGAGCAAATCCATTGCAGCTTACAGACCAGCGAGCTGCTGTCGATTGCTGGCTTCCACGAGCTGAATTCCTCCGCCACCGAGACCTTGATGTCCTCCTTAAGTTCCTTGAGTAGCTACTTGAGACCGGATCTGGTGAGGGGCTCCATCGCCTCCTGTAGTAGTAATTCTGCTCACAGCTCTCTGTTGCTGAGTCTCGATGATAGATGTCACCATAAGCGCACAATGGTGGAGGTGGGGAAAATTCCTGACTCTGAATACCAAGTATTAGCACGGCAATAGTTCACTCAGTGGAATCCAGAGAACTAGAGTATTTGGTTCTGAATCACTCGATTACAAGCGCACCGGTGCTGAATTGGAGAACATGGAGGGGGAGAAAAGGTCGAGAGCCAGGTAGTTGGTAGCCGCTGTTGTTGCCACGCCGCGATTGAACTTCGATGCCTGCACCTGATCCGACGGATTCTTCGCTGATCCACCTTTCGAACTTTTCAGTCGGTGTACTGCCGTTGCCACTTGTAACCATTGCTCTGCAATATTCAGCAGGCATGCATGCATGCATGGTGGAACTTTGTTCAGGAGAGCATGGCTTTATGCTGCTTGAGACCCGATCTGAAATTATATCCCTGTAAACTAAAACTGTTCAAATTTTCTTCTGGTCTTATTTGTCGCACCGGAATCGGAATGTATGTAAGTTAGCTTTCAGTGATTTGATGGAATGTTTTTTCTAAGAAAAGGAACACAAAGTTGTCCATACAAAGATTTGTTTTTCCAGCAAGGAATATTTGCTCTTTCTCTCACCTTTCCCATCACAGCGGGAAATCCTTCCAAGGACTTGGCCTCAAGTGGGTCAAACCTTTTTTTGTCGGTCGGAATTTAAATTCTAATAGTAACAAATAAATAAGCAATTTAGCTGAACTTTTTTTCCTAATAGCAAGTTCATGGCCAGGAAGGCAGTTTGTGACAGGAGCTGCCACTTGCCACTAGTACAAAGCAGTGGACAACAAAAATAGCAGCTTCAGTCTCAGGGTGGGCAACAAAAATAGCATTGCTGGAGTTGGAGCAGAAGACTTTTCTGCCCCATCTACCAGGTAACTGGCAGTGTCCACACATTCTTCAGACATGTCAATGTCAGCATTACTGAAAATTTCCAAATGGCTCCTCTGGTCGCACGCACAAGTGGCATTCGACAGGACTGGATCGTATACCAAGTCTAGCAGCCACTACAGCACGGCACGGGGGGTCATCCAATCAGAATTGGATTTTTTTTCTCTTTCCTGCCTAGAATCGAAGACGACATGTAAGAAGATCAGCTGTGACCGCGACGATTTCTTAGCTTACCTGGGGGCGCGCAATCCCGAAGGGGGGAATGAGGGACTCTACAACCATGCCAATTACGTGGCTGGAAACTCAACCTGGAATGATGTTGATGTAAGCTAAAACTGTGTTTCAATAAATTCTTGGTGAAATTGGAGACCAATGGTTTCATGGATCTATCATATACAAAAGTAAAAAATGCATGCAAGCTAGCTTCTCAGTGACAATCTTCATCCATAACGATGTTACTGCCAGCATAACGAAATACAAATTTTCTCTAAAAATGTTTCTCAACAAGAAAAATGGCAGCCTTTTTTCACCTGTCACAAACTTATTTGTATCAAGAATTTACTATTGAAGCAACATTTTCCATCAGAATTTATCGAGATTAATGAACAAACAAATAGATGGATGTAAGATTTCAAACTTATTTGAAGTTGCTTTGCACAGCAAGCAAGGCAGTTTGTACAAAGTATTTATGCTGGGTTAGTACTGTTACAACCATAACTTTTACGGATTAGTGCATCACTCCACGATACATACATACAAATACATAATCTATTGTAGCACACATTGTATATATACCTCACACATCATCTTCCTCTGACACCGCGGTCAAATCTTCCTCCGAGACTGCCGTCAGCTCAGAAATGAACTGGTAAGAGTCCTCCACATGGATGTGCCCTTCGTCGCAGAAAAACGGCCTCAAAGGCATCTGCAGGCCATCAGCCCAGGCCTCCAGAATCTCTATGACCTCACCCATCGTTGGCCGATCACGAGACCTCATCTAGATGCACCACAAACCGACAATGCATAGTTTCTTCTCCAGATCGTGCATATCGGCAGAAACATGAGAAATCTCACCCGCTTCTTCCCGAGTCAGCCGGTCGTACACCCATGACGGGTAGTAAGCCTGGTTGAGGACCCAGCGTTTGGATCAGCGTTCCTTCTCCCACCGGCCATCTCCAATAGCAGCATCCCGAAGCTGTACACGTCAGATTTGCTGGATATGACACCAAAGCTCCGGGATATCATCTCCGGGGCTATGTAGCCGACAGTCCCCCGCATGGCGCTCAATGGCACGAAACTGTCGCCCCTTGGGTACAGTTTGGCAAGCCCAAAATCAGCGACCTTTGGGATGGAATTGCTGTCGAGAAGGATGTTGTGTGGCTTGATGTCAAAGTGTAGAATCTGCATGTCGCACCCCTGATGTAAGTAGTTGATCCCCCTGGCAATGCCCAGAGCGATCTCGTTGAGCTTGTCCCATGAGAAGCTATTCTCAGCAGAGAAGATGTACTTGTCCAGAGAACCATGGGGCATGTACTCGTAGGCTAAGGCCCTTCTCATTTCCTCCGAGCAAAATCCCACCAAACGCACAACGTTGACGTGGTGGATCCTGCCGATGGTGGAGACCTCGCTGATAAAATCATTTCCATTGCAGTTTGAGTTGCCCTCTAGCATCTTCATGGCGACATGGACATCCCCTGGAAGTAGCACACCCTTGTACACGGAGCCATAGCCCCCTTTTTTGCGGTTTAAAGATCATGCATTACTCACTTTTGTTTACATGTTACAATCTCATCCAACGACTTCCAGGACTTCCTCCGGACCAGAGCCTAGCCAAACAACAGTTCGGCGATGCAACCTACCAAAGTTAGCCAAGGAATGACTAGCCCTATTACAACTCCGACGAGTGTGAGCAATGCAAGAACTTCGTTCCCCCAAACTACTGATGATCTCTCTAATAATGAAAGCAAACCTAGACTTGTTACTGCTGCCACCTTTTATCATCTTGATCGCTTCCAAACAGTCCGACTCAACATTCAGAGGTAAGTTGCTCCATTGCAACGCCAGCAAGATGCCCTCTCGCAAGGCCAGGAGCTCGGCTTCCAGAACATCACAATCTCCCTGTATGTGTCTACATGAAGTGAAAATAATGGAACCCTCATGATCCCTTATAATCATACCAGAACCTGCTTCCCCTCCAGCAACCGAAGCATCTGTGTTTAGTTTCACTCTACCAAAGTCCGGTTTTGCCCAATGGGCCTCACCCACCCCAACTATAGAGCAGCCAATGGATGGAATTGGATATGAACCTGTACCCATGACGGCCTTCCCTTTGGTAGGATCATAGTGTGGATCAGCCTTGATGGTGCAAAGTGAGGACACGTAACTAGACAAAAACCGCACTGACACATCCATTGGAGGAGGTTGCTTATGATGAACAATCTCATTGCGAATAAACCAAATTCTCCAGAACAACATAAGCACATGCACTCTGCCTTCATCATTCAGTTCAGACAAGAGTTTGATAAACCAATCAGAACCGACCGGTTTTAATAGAGATCTAGGTGGCAACTTCCACTCCTTTGCCATCAGCTTCCATAGCACCCTCGCATGATTACAACTGCAGAACACATGGAAAGAATCCTCCTCTTCCATACCACAGACTGGGCATAACGGTGACACCTCGAGTTTCCTTTTGACTTTGTTAGTCTAGTTTGCCAAAGAATCCGTGGCCAATCTCCACGCCAAACTCTGAACTTTTGGTGGAGCCATACTTTTCCAAATGTGATTCCAGCACTCCCGTGTTCCGTCGGATCTGGCACTAGTGGTAAGTCCCCGTGGGTTCATCAACTCATCACTAGCAAGTTTGTAAGCACTCCGGACCGAGAACACACCATTCTTTTCAGGCGCCCAGGCCAAGAAATCCTCCCCAAAACGAGTACACAAACGGATTTTCAGAATTTCCACAATATCCACTGGGAGAAAAAACTGCTTTAGTTTATCCATGTCCCAATTACCATGGAGGTTTATGAGCTCCGAGACCCACTTGAGGCGACACCTCCCTCGTGGAGAAATAAGGCCCCCAGATGGCTCCCTAGCAATCCATTGATCCCTCCAGATACGGACATTTTGGCCCGTCCCAATCCTCCAAATCATGCCTTTTTTCAAGAGATCTAATCCATGAACAATCGCTTGCCAAGTAGGTGATGGGTTTCCAGCAAAAACAGTATCCAAGAGGCGTCCATTTGGGAAATATTTGGCCTTTAATAACCTAGCACACAACGAATCTGGAATCTCCAAAATCCTTCAGGCTTGACGTGCCAACAAAGCTTGGTTGAACAAAGCCATAGCCCCCTTGGCCCAATTTATCTCTGAAATGGCTTGTGACTGCAACAATGTCTGTGTAGGCGTACCTTGTCGGGCCAATCATTTGTTGAATCATGAGGAACTTCTCAACTGCATCAATTATGATCCTTGTTTTCCAGTACTTGTAGGCTAGGAATATCCATACAGCTAGGGGCGCCAACAATAACCTGCATAGTACTGCCCAACGAGCCGACGGATATTGATGCAAGTTAGATGAACGTGTAAGCATATGTTTCTGTGCAAGATGTGGCCATGATGATTAAAAGCATGTAGACAAACTGAAAGGTAAAAAGCATGTAACAGTCACGTACCAAAATGGAACTTGAAGATAGCAATAGGAAATAATATGGCTATGACAACCAAAATTGATTGTGTTGTATAGTAGGGATTGTAGGATTTATAAGTCACACATTGATAGAAGTGCATCTCACTCCACAAGAAAGCACGAGTCCAACTCACGATGCTTGCATCAGATATTTGCTCATTGAAGTAGCTGCAAATTGTACCATTGTAAAGAAATGCATTCAGAAGGAAACCCACTTCTTAGATAGGGAAAATGCACTTGCAGAACTGATTTGATCACATTTGTGCAGAACAAAAAGGTGATGTGGCCAGGCCAAAGGTCTGGACCGGTGGCTAAAAAAAACTAGTCCAAAGTGCAATACATAATTGAATTGCATGGTGTTGTGTGCATAGGAAACTGAACCCCAATGTTTTGTACTCCCTCTGTCCCTAAATATAAGACCTTTTAGGGATTCCACAATATACTACATACGGAGCAAACTGAGTGAATCTACACTTTGAAGTATGTCTATATACATCCGTATGTAGTTTACAGTGGAATCTCTAAAAGGTCTTATATTTAGGAAGGGAGGGAGTACAAATAATTATACATTTTGAGGTCACGTCAATTCTTTAAAGACATTGATGGTCCTAAAGACAGAATCCTTCCTGGCATTGGTATCCCCAGGAAATTGTACAGTAAACCCTTTACTTATGAATTGTGTCACATCTGCATGACTTGCATTCTGTAGCTGTAGCCGATCAAAAGAATTCTCGTCACCAAATGGAATTGTGCCCAAGTATCCATTCAAGATCTTCAACGATACAGGAGTACTTAGAAACCCAGACATAAACATGTGAATTTTTGGCACTCTGGCAAGCAACAGGCTTGTATGCACGATTATTCGTTACTGCTCTCCAACAATTAGCAAAACATGCTCTGTAGGGGCTTCTAGTGACCAAATCCAAAAGGCTAGGTGAATCTGAATCAACTACGCGTTGTAGGGTGAGTAAGGAACATGATTCCACAGTGGAAGAGGGCAGGTGCTACCAGTATTGAAGTTGGGATCCATGGCCCAGAAGTAGAAACCGGACTCCAAGACTATGAAGATACAAGATTGAAGACTTCGTCCCATGTCCGGATGGGACTTTCCTTGGCGTGGAAGGCAAGCTTGGCAATACGGATATGTAGATCTCCTACCATTGTAACCGACTCTGTGTAACCCTAGCCCTCTCCGGTGTCTATATAAACCGGAGGGTTTTGGTCCATAGAACAACAATTACAACAATCATACCATAGGCTAGCTTCTAGGGTTTAGCCTCCTTGATCTCGTGGTAGATCCACTCTTGTACTACCCATATCATCAATATCAATCAAGCAGGAGTAGGGTTTTACCTCCATCGAGAGGGCCCGAACCTGGGTAAAAACATCGTGTCCCTTGTCTCGTGTTACCATCCGCCTAGACGCACAGTTCGGGACCCCCTACCCGAGATCCGCCGGTTTTGACACTGACAGCAAGAAAGATCAATCTAGTAGGCCAAACCAAACTGATTATTCGAAGAGACTTGCAAAGATAACTCAATCATACATAAAAGAATTCAGAGAAGATTCAAATATTATTCATAGATAAACTTGATCATAAACCCACAATTCATTGGATCTCGACAAACACACCGCTAAAAGAGTTTACATCGAATAGATCTCCACAAGAGAGGGGGAGAACATTGTATTGAGATCCAAAAAGAGAGAAGAAGCCATCTAGCTAATAACTATGGACCCGTAGGTCTGTGGTAAACTACTCACAACTCATCGGAGAGGCTATGGTGTTGATGTAGAAGCCCTCCGTGGTAGATTCCCCCTCCGGCAGAGTGCCGGCGAAGGCTCCATGATGAGATCTCGCGGATACAGAAGGTTACGGCGGTGGGAATTGTGTTTCAGGTGCTCCCTGGATGTTTTTGGGGTACATAGGCTTATATAGGAGGAAGAAGTACGTCGGTGGACGCCCGAGGGGCCCACGAGACAGGGGGGCGCGCCCTATAGGGGGGGGGGCGCCCTCCTCTCTCGTGGAAGCATCGGCTGCTTCTTGACTTGCACTCCAAGTCCTCTGGATCACGTTCGTTCCAAAACTCACGCTTCCGAAGGTTTTATTCCGTTTGGACTCCGTTTGATATTTTTTCTTCGAAATACTGAAATAGGTAAAAAACAGCAATAGGGGATGGGCCTCCGGTTAGTAGGTTAGTCCCAAAAATGATATAAATGTGTAAAATAAAGCTCATAAACATCCAAAAGGGGTAATATAATAGCATGGAACAATCAAAAATTATAGATACGTTGGAGACGTATCAAGCATCCCCAATCTTAATTCCTGCTCGTCCTCGAGTAGGTAAATGATAAAAAGAAATTTTTCGATGTGGAATGCTACCTAGCATAATTCTCAATGTAATTTTCTTTATTGTGGCATGAATGTTCAGATCCAAATGATACAAAATAAAAGTTCATAGTAACATGAAAATGGTGATACTTCAAGCATACTAATCAAAGTAATCATGTCTTCTCAAAATAACATGGCCAAAGAAAGTTATCCCTACAAAATCATATAGTCTGGCTGTTGCTCTATCTTCATCACACAAAGTATTTTATCATGCACAACCCCGATTACATGCCAAGCAATTGTTTCATACGTTAATAATCTCAAACTCTTTCAATTTTCACGCAGTACATGAGCGTGAGCCATGGACATAGCACTATATGTGGAATAAAATGGTGGTTGTGGAGAAGACAAAAAAGGAGAAGATAGTCTCACATCAACTAGGCGTATCAACGGGCTATGGAGATGCTCATTAATAGATATCAATGTGAGTGAGTAGGGATTGCCATGCAACGGATGCACTAGAGCTATAAATCGATGAAAACTCAACAAAAGAAACTAAGTGGGTGTGCATCCAACTCGCTTGCTCACGAAGACCTAGGGCATTTTGAGGAAGCCCATCATTGGAATATACAAGCCAAGTCCTAAAATGAAAAATTCCCACTAGTATATGAAAGTGACAACATATGAGACTCTCTATCATGAAGATCATGGTGCTATTTTGAAGCACAAGTGTGGAAAAAGAGATAGTAGCATTGTCTCTTCTCTCTTTTTCTCTCATTTTTTTTCTATTTCTCTTTTTTTTCTTTTTTTTCTTTGGCCTTTTTTTTCATTTTGGCCTTTCTCTTTTTTCTTTCTTTCTTTCTTTTTTTTTATTTTTTGTAAAGTCCGAAGTCTCATCCCGACTTGTGGGGGAATCATAGTCTTCATCATCCTTTCCACACTAGGACAATGCTCTAATAATGAAGATCATCACACTATTATGGATTTACAACTCAAGAATTACAACTCAAAGCTAAAACAAGATATGACTCTATATGAATGCCTCCGGCGGTTTACCGGGATATGCAATGAATCAAGAGCGACCTGTATGAAATTTTGAATGTGGCCTTGCCACAAATACGATGTCAACTACATGATCATGCAAAGAGCAATATGATAAAAGTAATGCGTGTCATATGAACGGAACGGTGGAAAGTTGCATGGCAATATAGCTCGGAATGGCTACGGAAATGCCATGATAGGTAGGTGTGGTGGCAGTTTTGAGGAAGGTAAATGTTGGGTGTATGGTACCGGCGAAAGTTGCGCGGCACAAGAGAGGCTAGCAATGGTGGAAAGGTGAGGTGCGTACGTATAATCCATGGACTCAACATTAGTCAAAAGAACTCATGTACTTGTTGCAAAAATCTAGAAGTCATCAAAAAACCAAAGAACTACGTGCATGCTCCTAGGGGGATAGATTGGTAGGAAAAGACCATCGCTCTTCCCCGACCGCCACTCATAAGGAAGACAATCAATAAATAAAACTGTGCTCCAACTTCATCACAAAGCGGTTCACCATACGTGCATGCTACGGGAATCACAACCCTTAACACAAGTATTTTTGATAATCACCTCAACTAGCATGACTCTAATATCACTACCTCCATATCTCGAAACAATTATCAAGCATCATATTGATCATAGCATCCAATTCTTTTTCTATGATAGTTTTTATTATACCCAACTTGGATGTTCATCATTCTAGGACCAACTTTGTAACCATAGCAAATACCATGCTATTATAAAAGACTCTCAAAATGATATAAGTGAAGCATGAGAGACTAGCAATTTCTTCAAAATTAGGACACCACCGTGCTCTAAAAGATATAAGTGAAGAACTAGAGCAAAAACTATCAAGCTCAAAAGATATAAGTGAAGCACATAGAGTATTCTAGCAAATTCTAATCAAGTAGGCTTCCCCCAAAAGGTGTGTACAGAAAGGATGATTTTGGTAAACTGAAAAGAAAATACTAATATAATACACGACGCTCCAAGCAAAACACATATCATGTGGCGAATAAAAATATAGCTCCAAGTAAAGTTACCAATGAACGAAGACGAAAGAGGGGATGCCTTCCCGGTGCATCCCCAAACTTAGGCTTTTGGCTATCCTTGAATATCTTGGGGTGCCTTGGGCATCTCCAAGCTTAGGCTCTTGCCACCCTTTATTCCATAGTCCATAAAAGCTTTACCCAAAACTTGAAAACTTCACAACACAAAACTCAACAGGAAATATTATAAGCTCCGTTAGTGAAAGAAAACAAAACCACCACATAAGGTACTGTAATGAACTCATTCTTTATTTCTTTTGGTGTTAAACCTACTATACTCCAACTACTCTATGGTTTATAAACTATTTTACTAGCCATAGATGCATCGAAATAAGCAAACAACATACGAAAAACAGAATCTGTCAAAAACAGAACAGTCTATAGCAATCTGTAAATAACGCAAACTTCTGGAACTCTAAAAATCCTACCAAAATAGGAAGTCCTGGACAATTGGTTTATTGATCAGAATAAAAAAGAATCAACACAAAATCACGTTTCTGTGATTTAACAAAATTAGTTTCGTGCGCACAAAGTTTCTGTTTTTCAGCAGAATCAAATCAACTATGATCATAGGTTATCCTATAGGTTCTACTTGGCACAAACACTAACTAAAAGATAAAAACACATCTAAACAGAAGGTAGATGCAAGATTTATTACTAAACTGGAGCAAAAACAAAAAATATAATGGGTTTCCTCCCAACTAGCGCTATCGTTTAACGCCCCTAGCTAGGCATAAAAGCAAAGATAAATCTAACGAGTGCCATCTTTGACACTAAATTCATAAGTAGCCCGCATGATAGATTCATAAGGTAATTTTACTTTCTTTCTTGGAAAGTGCTCCATGCCTTTCTTTAATGGAAATTGGAATCTAATATTCTCTTCCTTCATATCAATAATCGCACCAATCGTTCTAAGGAAAGGTCTACCAAGAATAATAGGGCAAAAAAGATTGCAATCTATATCAAGAACGATAAAATCTACGGGCACCAAATTTCTATTTGCAACAATGAGAACATCATTGATCCTTCCCATTGGCTTTTTAATGGTGGAATCCGCAAGGTGCAAATTTAAAGAGCAATCATCAAGATCATGGAAACCTAGAATATCACATAAAGTTTTCGGAATCGTGGAAACACTAGCACTCAAATCACACAAAGAAAAACACTCATGATCTTTAATTCTAATATTTATAGTAGGTTCCCACTCATCATTAAGTTTTCTAGGTATAGAAACTTCCAAATTAAGTTTTTCATCATAAGATTGCATCAAGGCATCAACGATATGTTTGGTAAAAGCTTTATTTTGACTATAAGCATGAGGAGAATTAACAACGGATTGCAACAAGGAAATACAACCTTCTAAAGAATAATTATCATAATCAAATTCCTTGAAGTCCGAGATAGTGGGTTCAATACTATTTAAAGTTGTGACCTCTCCAATCCCACTTTTACCAAATTTAGCATCAAGATCTAAAAACTCCGAATTCTTGGGACGCCTTCTAGGCAAAGCTGACTCATCATCAGTCCCATAATTATCAAAATTCATATTGCAAAACATAGATCTAATAGGAGACGCATCAATAACTTTAAGATCCTCATCACTATTTTCATGGGAACTAGAAGAACACGCTTTTATAAAGCTATCCTTTTTAGCACGCAATCTAGCGGTTCTTTCCTTGCACTAATCAATGGAAATTCTCATTACTTTGAGAGACTCATTGATATCATGCTTAGGAGAAGAATATCTAAGTTTAATAGAATCAACATCAAGCGAAAGTGTATCAACGTTCCTAGCCAGATCATCAACTTTGAGCAATTTTTCTTCAAGTAAAGCATTAAAATTCTTTTGAGAAATCATAAATTCTTTCACACTATTCTCAAAATCAGAGGGCATCTTATTAAAATTACCATAAGGATTATTGTAGAAATTTCCATAATTATTAGAGGAATTACTAGGGAACGGTCTAGCATTAAAGTTTCCTCTATAAGCATTGTTTCCAAAACTATTCCTACCAACAAAATTCACATTCATAGATTCATTATTATTCTCAATCAAAGAAGACAAAGGCATATCATTGGGATCAAGAGGAGTATTCTTAGTAGCAAAAAATTTCATAAGTTCACCCATCTTTCCACTCAAAACATTGATTTCTTCTATAGCATGCATTTTTTTTACTAGAAGATCTTTCGGTGTGCCATTGAGAATGATTAGCCATAATATTATCAAGAAGTTTTGTAGCATCTAACGTGATTTCCATAAACGTGCCTCCCGCGGCCGAATCTAAGATATTTCTAGAAGCAAAGTTCAAACCGGCATAAATTTTTTGTATGATCATCCATAAATTCAAACTATGAGTAGGGCAATTGCCAATCATCAATTTTATTCTTTCCCAAGATTGGCCAACATGCTCATGATCAAGTTGTTTAAAATTCATGATATCGTTCCTAAGAGTAATAATCTTAGCGGGAGAAAAATATTTAGAAATATTCAATACTATTTTTAGGCAAAGAAGAAAACCAAGCTTTAGCACGATCTCTAAGTGAAAACAGAAATAACTTCAATTTGACAATATTGTTATCCGTATCTTTCTTCTTTTGCATATCACACAAATCAACAAAGTTGTTTAGATGAGTAGCGACATCTTCGCTAGGAAGGCCGGCGAATTGATCTTTCATAACAAGATTCAGCAAAGCAGTATTGATTTCACAAGACTCAACATCATTAAGAGGAGCAATCGGAGTACTGAGGAAATTATTATTATTGGTATTCAAGAAATCACACAATTTGGTATTATCTTGCGCCATGGCAACAAGTAATCCAACACACAAGCAAACGAAAAAAGGCAAACGAAAAAGAGAAGTAGAGATTGGGAGAGAGAGGGCAAATAAAACGGCAAGGGTGAAGTGGGGGAGAGGAAAACGAGAGGCAAATGGCAAATAATGTAAATGCGAGGGAGATGAGTTTGTGATGGGTACTTGGTATGTCTTGACTTGAGCGAAGACCTCCCCGGCAACGGCGCCAGAAATACTTCTTGCTACGTCTTGAGCTTGTGTTGGTTTTCCTTGAAGAGGAAAGGGTGATGCAGCAATAGTAGCATAAGTATTTCCGTCAGTTTTTGAGAACAAATGTATCAATCCAGTAGGAGGCTCCTAAAAAGTCCCACGCACCTAAACAAACAAACAAAGAACTCGCAACCAACGCAATAAAGGGGTTGTCAATCCCTTCACGGCCACTTGCGAAAGTGAGATCTAATGAAGATAGTAAGATAAGATAAATATATTTTTTGTATTTTATAATATAGATGCAAAAAGTAAAGATGCAAATAAAAGTAGATTGGAAGCAAATATGATAAGAGATGGACCCAGGGGCCATAGGTTTCACTAGTGGCTTCTTTCAAGATAACATAAGTATTACGGTGGGTCAACAAATTACTGTCGAGCAATTGATAGAAAAACGAATAATTATGAGATTATGTAGGCATGATCATGTATATAGGCATCACGTCCGTGACAAGTAGAACGACTCCTGCCTGCATCTACTACTATTACTCCACACATCGACCGACTCCTACCTGCATCTAGAGTATTAAGTTCATAAGAACAGAGTAACGCATTAAGCAAGATGACATGATGTAGAGGGATAAACTCAAGCAATATGATATAAACCCCATCTTGTTATCCTCGATGGCAACAATACAATACGTGCCTTGCAACCCTTTCTCTCACTGGGTAAGGACAACGCAAGATTGAACCCAAAGCTAAGCACTTCTCCCATGGCAAGAAAGATCAATCTAGTAGGCCAAACCAAACTGATAATTCGAAAAGACTTGCAAAGATAATGCAATCATACATAAAAGAATTCAGAGAAGATTCAAATATTATTCATAGATAAACTTGATCATAAACCCATAACTCGTCGGATCTCGACAAACACACCGCTAAAAGAGTTTACATCGAATAGATGTCCACAAGAGAGGGGAGAACATTGTATTGAGATCCAAAAAGAGAGAAGAAGCCATCTAGCTAATAACTATGGACCCGTAGGTCTGTGGTAAACTACTCACAACTCATCGGAGGGGCAAGGATGTTGATGTACAAGCCCTCCGTGGTCAATTCCCCCTCCGGCAGAACGCCGGCGAAGGCTCCAAGATGGGATCTCGCGGATACAGAAGGTTACGGCGGTGGAAATTGTGTTTCGTTTGCTCCCTGGATGTTTTCGGGGTACGTAGGCTTATATAGGAGGAAGAAGTACGTCGGTGGATGCCCGAGGGGCCCACAAGACAGGGGGGCGCGCCCTATAGGGGGGGGGGTCCTCCTATCTCGTGGAGTCCTCGGCTGCTTCTTGACTTGCACTTCAAGTCCTCTGGATCACGTTCGTTCCAAAACTCACGCTCCTGAAGGTTTTATTCCGTTTGGATTCCGTTTGATATTTTTTCTTCGAAATACTGAAATAGGCAAAAAACAGCAATAGGGGATGGGCCTCCGGTTAGTAGGTTAGTCCCAAAAATGATATAAATGTGTAAAATAAAGCTCATAAACATCCAAAAGGGGTAATATAATAGCATGGAACAATCAAAAATTATAGATACGTTGGAGACGTATCACAAAGCTGTGCGCAAGGGACCAAAGCATCGTCACCTTAACAACAGCAAGAGGCACAATGGGCTACATTGCACCAGAGCTATATTTCCGGAACTTTGGGGTGTATCATACAAGTCGGACGTGTACAGTTTCGGAATGCTGGTGCTAGAAATGGTCAGTGGAAGGAGGAATTCAGACCCAAGAATCGGGAGCCAGGACGATGTTTACCTCTCAGAGTGGATCTACGAGAAAGTGATTAATGGGGAGGAGTTGGTGCTTAGTTTGGAAAGGACTCAAGAAGAGAAAGACAAGGTGAGGTAGAGTGGAACCCGAGAAACCGTCCGTGGAGGCTGCAGAGTCTGCAGATGCCCCCGAACCCTTTCGTCTCATCTGAAAATGAACCTATGCCGTAAATCAAAACAGGGAGCACCTGCACTTCCATGAATCACTCAACGTTCGAGGGTGGTACTCTGTCTACACGTGTGTTGCATTTCTGTATTTCCGGTCCACTAGGACTTTGATGTGTATGATTAATCACCCATCACCATGTAATAGTGCCACTAAGTTATTTGTAGGACACACGATTCGCAATTGGGCTTGACTTGCAGTTCAACAACTACTACTCCGATATTTATCGCCCAAAGTTGCTATTACCGTTGGACTACTAGAACTGTATTAGCAAGTCAGACCTCGCTGAATCTCCCGTATGTGTCCGAGTTAAACAATATGGTAAAAATGTCACGTATTAGCAAGTCCGTCGATTACCTTACTCAGTTGTTATGCCGATTAATCTCTACTCCCATGTTTCGCCTGCTGCAGTGCAGCCAGACCTCACTGAATCTGTCCTCTTCTCAGTTAGTAATATACTACCAGAGGCGATGTGCCTGACGGAGCTTTTCCTTTCCAGCACAAACTGATTTCACTTGTCTCATCTGCAATTCGATAAAAATGTCATCGATGGATCGAAAATCCACATCAGATCGAGCTCCACTTAGTTTCAGTATAATAACAAACTAGTAAATCAGAAACTGTGGGAGGGATCGAAAATCTGAGGAGTGAGGTACCTCTCGTTCTTGGAATAAAATCTCGGCGGCTGCTGCTGCTTGCTGCCGTTAGGGTGGACTGCTGCTGCCTGACCGCCGATTCAGTCACCGATGTGGAGGGGTCAGCTCCCTGCCGGCTGCGGTTGCTTCTGCTGCTGGGTTGGGAAAAACGGCACATTCTTGCTGACGTGGGTAGCGGACGGGATGGCGGACGGGACGGGTGGGCGGCGGCCGGCGGCCGGCGTCATCGTCGTCGGCGGTGGGCGGAGAACCGTGGAGGCGGCTGGGACGGATTTTTTTGAGGGATAAAGCTGCTTTTATTCAATATCCAAGTTCAACGGAATACAAATGATGTTCGGGGTTCCTGTGAGCCAAAGATGGCGACCACAGGCTAATGAAGTAGCAGCTTTAGCAAGCATGTCAGCTTCTAAATTACATTCACGTTTTTCATGAACAAGCACCGAGTAAGGAAAGAAATGCAACATCTCCTTAATCACGTCTACTATCACCTTGCTCGGTCCCAGAAACGCCTCGTTTGCATGCTTCACTGTTGCCAAACAATCTGTGCTGATTTGGACATGCTGCAAGTTCATGTCAGAGGGCCAAGCATAGCCCCTCTTTGCAGGCCATAGCCTCAAGCGTCTCCGGATCCGTCATGTTCTCTGTCACGAGTGCTGAAGCGCCCAGATACAAGCCGGTGTAATCCCGGCAAACCACCGCAGCAGCTCCTTTGTTCCCGCATCTTGATATTGCAGCGTCAACATTCAGCTTTGCCCACCCCGCTGGAGGAGGACTCCAGCTCAACTGGCGACGAGACAAACTTTGGGGTGCTCCACCTCTCTGCTGCGTTACAGGCACCTTTCGAGGAACTAGAGATAGATCAGCTAAATACTTGTTGATAAAACACAGGGTGGAATGAGGTGATTGGTATTGATCTTCATGTATTGCCTTCCTTCTCACCCACCATATGGACCAGAGACTGACTATTGCCTTCACAAACTGTTCTTCATTACAGGAAAGTTGCATCTCCTGCAGCCATAAGCGGGCGTCCTCCGATCTGATAGATATCATGTGCTCCACCAACTCTTCATCCAACATGGCCCATACACACTTTGCCATATGACAATCAATAAGGGCATGCTTCCAGCTATCAACAGCCCCTCACAAATCTTGCACACATTCGATTCTGACATATGTCTATGGAACCTCACCCCTTCTGTCGGGATGCTATTATGTGAAAGATGCCAAACAATATTCTTCAACTTGGATGGTATTCTAGCTCCCCACAATCTGCACCATTGTTTCTTGCTAGCTTCCAAATCTGAGCTCCCACCATTCCCCTCAAGCCAATCTTCTCTCCGTTTCTTCGTTTCTTTCAACATGCGATAGCAGGACCGGACCGTGAAGTAGCCGCTGCGCTCATAGTGCCAAGCCCAGCAGTCTTCAGTGTGCATCGTAGGGATTGGTATCTGCAGAATTGCCTGTGCATCGATGGGCTGCATGTGCTCTTCCACCATCGCCTTGTTCCAGCTCCCTTCTGTCTCGTTGATCATCTCAGCGACAAAGACAGGCGGGTTTTGTGTGCGAGGATGTACAGCTCGGAGCATGTGATCTCTAGGGATCCAGTTATGGTTCCACACATTCGTCGTTCTCCCATTACCAATCCTCCTTACCAATCCTTGCTTTAACACTTCCTTGCCTTGACAGATGGCCCTCCAAATCTTGGAAGGGTGATTCCCTAGCTCGATATCCAGCACATCCACTGTAGGGTAGTACACTGCCTTGAGTAATCTTGCACTTAATGATTACATATCCTAAGTGAGGCGCCATGCTTGTTTAGCAACCATAGCCAGGTTAAATAAATATGTATCTCTGAACCCTAACCCGCCCATGTACTTGGGAATCGTTAGAACGTCCCAAGACACCCAGGCAGCTTTCCTCTCCCCGTTCTTGCTTCCCCAATAGAACTTGCGGATCATGGTGTCAATGCTTTGGCAAAGCCCTTTTGGGAGCAGGAAACATGACATAGAGAAGGTCGAAATAGCCTGCGCTACAGATTTAATTAGCACTTCTTTACATGCAGCAGCAAGGCATCTCTCCACCCATCCCTGAATCTTCCTCCAAAGCCTGTCCTTTATATATTTGAACGTCCCATTAGATGATTTTCCAACCTCGGTTGGCAGCCCCAAATATTTCTCCGTTAGGGACTCATTAGCAACTTCTAGAACTCCTTTCACAACTTGCCTTATTTCCTCGGGACAGCCTTTCCCAAAAAATATACTAGACTTGTTGAGATTGATTCTCTGCCCGGACGCATCACAGTACTGCCGGATGGTGTCTCTAATAACGGTCGCCCCTTCTACATTTGCCTTAAACAACAGAAGACAATCATCAGCAAAAAGAAGGTGATTAACCGGGGGTGCCGAGGGCGCAACCACCAGCCCTTTAGCATTCTCGTTGGAACCTGCATGCCTTAGTAAACATGAAAGACCTTCAGCAGCCAAAAGAAATAAGTACGGAGAGATGGGGTCTCCCTGTCTGATCCCTCGTGAAGGTTTGAACTCCTCTGTCCTCTGACCATTCACCAATACTGAGAACGAAACTGTCGTTACACAAGCCATAATTTTGTTCACCCAAGCATGCCTGAAGCCAAGTTTGAGCATAACTGCTTCCATGTAATTCCATTCAACATGGTCATAGGCCTTCATCATATCAAGCTTAAGTGCACAGTGTGAATTCTTCTTACTCCTAGAGCGCTTCATAAAATGTAAGCACTCATATGCTGCTATAATGTTGTCGATGATGAGCCGTCCAGGTATGAACGCTGACTACTCCTGTGAAATAATCTCTGGCAAAACCTTCTTCAACCGGTCTGAGTGTACTTTTGATATGATTTTGAAAATCACATTGCACAAGCTAATCGGCCGAAATTGAGTTAAAGTGGTTGGATGCAATACCTTAGGGATCAGTACGATGAACGTCCTGTTAACCACTTCCAGAGACTCTTCCCCATTCAGCACTCTCAGAACTACCTTGGTGACCTCATCTCCACGCACCCCCCAATTTTTCTGAAAAAATGGGCAGGGAAGCCATCTGGGCCCGGCGCCTTTGTGGGATACATTTGAAACAGCGCTTCGTTTACCTCTGATTCTTTGTACGAAGCACAGAGAATATCATTCATGACCTCATCGACCTTTCTGGGTATATGGGATAACACCTCCTCCATCCCAATTGTGCCCTCGGAGTCATATAAATTTTTATAGAAATCTTTTGCCATCCCCTTGATCTCTTCCTCATCACTACATATCGTCCCATCTTCACGCACCAATTGGGATAATCTGTTTCTTCTCTTCCTCATCGTAGCTTTTTGGTGAAATTTTTTTGTATTTCTGTCACCTTCCGCAGGCCACTGAATCCGGGACCGCTGCCTCCGCATTATCTCTGCTCTAAAATTCAGTTCCACAATTCTTTCCTGAACTTTTAATTCCTCATGAGATGGTCCGCTTCTATTTGGTTTTGACCTCAATTCCTCCAGCCTCCTTTTTAGTGTCCGGAGCTCCGAGCGAACATACCCAAAAGTTCTGGACCCCCACCTCGCCAAATCTCTTGCTAGCTGGTCCAATTTTGCCTTTAGGTCCTGCAACGTGTCACCGCTCCCACTCGACCACAAACGATCTATCAAGGGAAAAAAATCCTCATGTGTTTCCCACATCCGCTCATACCGAAAAGGTTTATTTATTGCAATACCGTACCCTTGTTTACAGAATCTAAATTATTACATAAGACAATAGGCGAGTGATCTGATTTTGCAGCTTGCAAATGTCTAAGTGTTGCATATGGAAACATTGCACTCCATTCCGGTGAGGCCAATGCTCGATCGAGGCGCACACAATAGTAGTGCCCTCCGTGCACCTTCTTCTCAAACGTCGAATCAAGCCCAATATAGCCGATATCAGCCAAGTTACACAAATCCACCGCTTCTCTAAATCCTGTCATTTGAGCTTCATCTCTCTCGTTAGGGCCAATCTGTTCTTCTCTGTGAAGTATCTCGTTAAAGCCACCGATACACAACCATGGAAAGGTCGACTCTCCTCTTAGTCGAGCCATCATGTTCCATGTGTTCTAACATAATGATCTATTTGCCTCCCCGTAGAAGCAGGTTAGTCTCCAATCCTCCTTTCCTGGTTCTGCCACCCACACATCAATGTGATATCGAGAGAAATTCTTGATTCTGAAATCTAAGCCATGCCTCCAAAAAAAACTCCTAAACCGCCACTCCTCCTGCTGGTTGACACCGCAAAGCCCCCTTCAAACCCCAACGTTGCCGTGAGGCCTTTCACACGCTGTTTTGACAGTTATGTTTCCACAATGCAAACCACCGACCGCGCACATTCCTGAATGAGCTCACAGAGCTCACGAACTATCGCGGGGTCACCAATCCCATGGCAGTTCCAGCATAAAGTTCTCATTGGGCTTGGCGGCCATCCACTAGGGATGCCGCCTCATTCAGAATCTCCATCTCACCCTGCCCATCCGCCCCCTCACCTTGGCGTCTCCGCTTCAGAATTGGTTGTTTGCCGGGTGTCTCCATACTAGTTGACGTGTTCGGTGCTGCCTCGATTTGTAAAACCTTCCCAGCAACTGTTCCCGGGGGCACAACTACCTTACCATTAAGAGCAACTGATCCGTCCTCATTAACCAGCCTCTTCCTTACTCCCCGTATCTCTAGATCCCTCTCATTCCTCACATCTTGTGAACTGAGTTCCATATCCGAGACCTCCTCACTAGTAAAAGCCGCACCATTCCCTTGCCCAACACCTCCTCTACCCCATCCACCTCTTCCTCCTCCCATCCAGCCTCCTCTTTCCCCCATGCCTCTACCACCACCTCTCCCTCCATTCTGCCTTTGCCGCACTTTCAAAATTCCAAAGAAGCCAACCCCCCCACTCATAATCTGCATGATCATGTATGTCGTCCCCACACTCCTCCACTATGTGCCCCATCAGACCACAATGAAAGCAAAAATCAGGCATCTTCGCATAGCAGACTGGATACTTTACCCTCTCCTTTAGTGTTATTGGAATAAATCTGACTAGGGGTACATTGACATTCAGAAACACCCTCGCTCTAAGGTATCTCGAGGTATTGATAAAACCCTCATTAACCATCACTGTTATTGGTGGTTCTCCTACCTTTGTAGCTACCTTTTCTGCAAGTTCCTTCCTCCTCATCAATCCTTCTGGTATGCCTTCAATCCTCGTCCACACTGGGATCTTGTCCAATTTATAATCATGCACATTACTGAAGCCGTCATACTCTTGCAACACAATTACTGCGTTTCTGAATAACCATGGACCACCGTCTATCCCTCTCCTCCAATCTCCGAGGCAGCTGAATTGGGTGATGAACAAGTTGGCACCCTTCGGTTTGAAGAAAATTTGCTGCGCTGTAGACCACGCCGTCCTCATTGCATTAAACAGGGCTGAGTGGCTGAACTGACGAGTAGTATGCACCCTGAATATGGCTAACCATCTAACATCCCTGACTAGATCCTCAAGCTCGCCACTGAAATCCAGATCAACTTCTTCTTCCCCCCACAAGTGCAATCCCCCAAATCTGTCCTCCAAACTTGGGATAGGGCCCCAAGTGAGATCTTCCTCCTCTGCTCCTTCCCTGCCTCCCGTATTGCTTCCGTTTCCTCCTTCACCATCCCATCTTTCCTCGGCCGATTGATTCACTCCGCCATCCACCTGGTCTCCCGCACGCGATTCCACCTCCTCTTCCCCACTCTTGCCGCCCTTTTCTTCCTGTCGTCCATGTTGATCCGCCATGCTCCTCTCGACCGCACCCCCCTGGGGTATCTCAACTCCCGCCCCGCCGACAGCAAGCCGGCCGGACGTAAGGATAAGTTGTACTCCGGCGGTAGATCGCCGGAGGAAGACGAAACCCTAGCGAACCCCTGGACGAAACCCTAGCGAAACCCTGGGACGGATGAGAACGGTGGATAGGATCCGTGTTCATGGCCCACCGTGGGCCCTGCGTGAAGCCTACTTCTAACAAGGCCTGCTAGCCAGAGCCCATCACGTGTCCCGGCACAGGGCCAAAGCTTTCCCTTCTGAGCTCCAACTTTGCTCACTTCTTTGAAAATGTTTTTTAGCTCGTTGTGTCAAATAGTCGAGGAAACACACATGACACATCTTCGCCCTACCCCGGCATTCTCGTCTGCCCTCATCACTGCTGCCATCCACCTCCATGATCCATTGACCGGCACTCACCTAGTCCTCGTCGCCCTCTACCCATGGCTGACGTTGATATTTCCCTCTCCTCGCTGTATTCGACCACACGGGACTTAAATGGGCCATGGCCACTGCAGCCCATTCACATAGGTACGCTTTTTTCCTTTCTTGGAATTGTGTTTAAAATATAAACCAAAATCCAATCCATAATAAACAGGAGTAAAAAAATACTCCCTCCGTCCCATAATGTAAGACGTTTTTTGACACTACACTGATGTCAAAAAGCGTCTTACATTATGGGACGGAGGGAGTATTTGTTTAGAAAAGATCACCTTTTAAATAAAACTTAATGCAATTTAAACGATGTTCATGTATATTAAAAAGTGTTGGTATATTTTTCAAATTTTGTTCCTGCCTTTAAAAAAACATCAAATTTTAAAATGTGTTCACACATCATGTAAATAAAAAATGTTGACTTGTTTGAAAAAGATGTTCTTATAATGCTTAACAAGTGTCTGTGTCCTTAAAAAATTCATGTAATTTAAATACGCGTTCGTGTATTTTTAAAAATATTCATGCATTTCTCTATAAATGTGTATATTTATTTTACACAAACAATATATAGAGAAAGGAAATGAAAAAGGAAAGAGAAGAAGGAAACTGAAAAAGACACTAAAAATACTAACATGATAAATCAGAGAAGACAAACAGAAACCGAAAACCTGGTACAGGCAGCACGAAAAATGCGCCTCGGGCCATGTAGGTCACTCCATGGGTGATTCCCATGCTATATACTCACCACTATACACGGCAAATACCATTTGGGGCCCATCTTGTTTGTATTTTTTTTTAGAAATGGAGGAGGACCCCCGGCCTCTGCATCTGGACGATGCATGCAGCCACTTTATTAATTATTCACATAAGACCTTATAAAGTCATACAACAGTAAGACTGAAGCCACCGTCTAGGCAACAAAACTGTCGCTACTCATATCTAATTAATGAAGGGATGCTGATAGTCTGGGCCTAGTACCAAACAGACCTCGCAGCCAATCCTAACATCTAAGACTTGAGGCCCAACCAGGACGCGTGCCGGGTATGGGACACCTACCAGTCCGGCGCACTCCTCAACCAGGACGCCTGCCGGGTATGAGGCCACCGCAGCCACCTGCCACCAATCCATCCTCAGTGTTGTACTGTTGCATCTACCTTGCCCGGCCTAGCTATCGTCGACGCCACTACGACGCGCAGACAACGCCACCATTCTACGCGAGTTCATCTCCACGCATTGGGCGTCGAGTCTCCACTGCACCACGCCGCCGAGATCCGCCGCCATAAATGGGCAAGATGAAACACTGCTCTTCCTCTTGTCCCCTCCAGCCAGTACTTGCTCCAAAATGATGCCCCCAGAAGGGAGAACGACACCGAAAGCATCATCATCATCCGATCCAGTAGACCAAGATATAGGGTTTCCCCTAGAACATTCAGATCATTTTGATAGCAGGCCAGCTATCGTCTACTAGCTTGAAGATTTTTTTTCTTATTGTGGATGTCTCAGATTATCTGGTCGTCAAGCGACAGGGGCGTCAGCCTAGAGGGAGCTTTGCATGTTCCACTATAAGAAGTATGAAAACACCATGGTGGGGCTGCATCGTCGTTGCTGGGCGCGCCTTTGGGGACCATGCCTTCACGAGCTTGTTTGGTGAAGCAGGCTCTCCGATGCCTCCAGCGCTGCGCTTCTTCTAATCCGGCATGGGTAAGCCACTCAGTTCATCACCCTTGCTCTTTGCGTTTTAATATGTTATCTTTACTCGCAAGTATGGTCCAATGGAAGAAAGGTTCCACCTTGTTGTGATGTTCCATCTCTGGTTTGATGGTTACCAAAATTCAAGGTTCACACACACTGTTGGTTCATTCTCAAGCTTAGGCTTGCATAGTCTTTGAAATTGTCAAAGCATGGTGTTGTCATACAATTTACCATTGTATTGGGTGTGTTGGGGCCACAGAGACTCTTTGTTATTTGGTTGCAGGGTTGCTTCAGAGAGACCATCTTCATCCTACGCCTCCCACGGATTGATAAACCTTAGGTCATCCACTTGAGGTAATTTTGCTACTGTCCAACAAACCTCTGCACTTTGAGGCCCAACAACGTCTACAAGAAGAAGGTTGCGTAGTAGACATCATGGCGCACTAAACTATTAAGTAGTCATCATATTCAGTTAGCCAAACGTTCATAACCTCTGCATCTGCTCCTGCAATAGGTCTGTCACCTAGCGGTGCATCAAGATCATAATTCTTCTATGTAGTAATGAGGATAATTCTTAGATCACGGACCCGGACCGCATCATTGCTACTATCATCTTTCAAGTAAGTTTTCTCTAGGAACATATCAAAAATAAGGGAGCTACAACGCGAGCTATTGATCTACAACATAATTTGCAAATACTATCTAGACTAAGTTCATGATAAATTCAGTTCAATTAGTCAAATTACTTAAGAACTCCCACTTAAACTGACATCCCTCAAGTCATCTAAGTGTAACATGATCCAAATCAACTAACCTATGTTCGATCATCACGTGAGATGGGGCAGTCATCAATGGTGAATATCTCTATGTTGATCATATCTACTATATGATTCACGTTCGATCTTTCAATCTCCAATGTTCCGAGGCCATGTTTGTACATGCTAGGCTCGTCAAGTTTAACCCAAGTATTCCGCATGTGTAAATCTGGCTTACACCCGTTGTATGTGCATATAGAGTCAATCACACCCGATCATCACATGGTGTCTCAACACAACGAACTGTTGCAACGGTTCATACTTAGGGAGAACACTATTACCTTGAAATTTAGTGAAGGGATCATCTTATAATCCTACCGCCGTTCTAAGCAAAATAAGATGCATAAAGGATAAACAACACATGCAATCAAAAATATGTGACATGATATGGCAATCATTGTCTTGTGCTTTTCATCTCCATCTCCAAAGCATCGTCATGATCTCCATCGTCACCATCTCGACACCTTGATCTCCATGATTGTGTCGTGGTCGATGTCGGTGTCAAAACCGGCGGATCTCGGGTAGGGGGTCCCGAACTATGCGTCTAGGCGGATGGTAACAGGAGACAAGGGACACGATGTTTTTACCCAGGTTCGGGCCCTCTCGATGGAGGTAAAACCCTACTCCTGCTTGATTGATATTGATGATATGGATAGTACAAGAGTAGATCTACCACGAGATCAAGGAGGCTAAACCCTAGAAGCTAGCCTATGGTATGATTGTTGTTCGTCCTATGGACTAAAACCCTCCGGTTTATATAGACACCGGAGAGGGCTAGGGTTACACAGAGTCGATTACAATGGTAGGAGATCTACATATCCGTATTGCCAAGCTTGCCTTCCACGCCAAGGAAAGTCCCATCCGGACACGGGACAAAGTCTTCAATCTTGTATCTTCATAGTCTTGGAGTCCGGCCAATGATGATAGTTCGGCTATCCGGACACCCCCTAGTCCAGGACTCCCTCAGTAGCTCCTGAACCAGGATTCAATGACGATGAGTCCGGCGCGCAAGCAAGGCGGGTTCTTCCTCCGAATAATTCATAGAAGATTGTGAACACCAGGATAGTGTCCGGCTCTGCAAAATAAATTCCACATACCACCGTAGAGAGAATAATATTTTCACAAGTTCAATCTGCTGATGTATTTCATGGCGTGACGTCACACCACAGCCAAGCCTTTACTCGAATCGTTTTTGTCATACCACCTCAGCACGTTTAGCGAAGCGGTTTCCTTGGCACGTCTTATCGAAGCAGAGATCGTGTTCCCCTTATTCTGGGATTCCCATCAATACAGACGTGGGCAACCCAACCGCGCCATTGATTGCGGCACTTGGGAGATAAGTGAGTTTTACCAGGCCAGTGGGGACGCATAGTTTTGTTCGCCCATATATAAGGGGATAAGGATCCACCTTTTTACCTACGCCTTCTTCCTCCTTTGCTTATCCATCTCCGCGCACTCGAGCTCCAGCGCCCAAGTCCGCACATCTCACCTCAACCTTCTCCAACCATGTCTGGAGCGGGAGGCAAGTGGATTGCCTCCTCCATTACGGAGGGGCACATCAAGAAGCTGCGCAGCGCCGGATATTTGTCCAGCGATATCGCGCACCTGCTCCTCGACGAGGGGCAGCTCATCCCCACCCCCGGGCCCCATGAGAGGGTGGTATTCCTTCCCCATTTCCTCCGCGGACTGGGCTTCCCACTCCACCCCTTTGTCCGGGGGCTCATGTTCTACTATGGCCTGGATTTCCATGATCTGGCCCCAAATTTCATCCTCAACATCTCGGCGTTTATCGTCGTGTGCGAGGCCTTCTTCTGCATCCAGCCCCACTTCGGCTTGTGGCTCAAGACCTTTGATGTCAAGCCAAAGGATGTGAAGGGCAGCCAAGCAGAGTGCGGAGGCGCCATGGTGGGCAAGATGCCCAACATCACTTGGCTCGAGGAGCCTTTGTGGAAACCATCAAAGGGTGGCAATCGGGGTGGTTCTACATCACCGAGCCGTGCGACCCTGAATGGGCAGCGGTCCCCGAATTCAGATCTGGCATCCCCATGCGGCTCACTTCCTGGAAGGAGAAGGGCCTGCTGTGGGGTAGTTCGGAGGAGCTGACCGGACTCCAATCCTGTCTCCAAACCCTGGTGAACAAGAAGCTCAAGCTTGTCAACGTAATCCAGGTCATGCTCATCCGCCGGATTCTCCCCTGCCAACAGCGGGACTTCAACTTGTGGGAGTTTGATCCGGCACAGCATCGGACCTTGAGCGGGCTCTTCGGCACTACGTACAAAGAGGCCTGGAAGGTGCTGTTCAAGGGCGCCGAGGCTCCCGCATCCGCTACCGAAGATCGCGGATTCAGCTCGCAGCGTTCGGCTGGCGAGGTAAGCCATGTTATCCTTTATTGGACACTTGCTTTTCATAGTTTGACTATATGTGGGATCTAAACTCCCAATACCTTTAACAGGCCTGGCAGGAGACGTCCGGACAGGTTAACTGTCCGGCTCCCCTTCCAGAAGACCCAGCGGATGCCCGTCTGACAGGGCTGCTGGTCCCGGCACCTTACGTAGTGCCGGAGAAAAAGGCCAAGAAGAAGGCCATGGGAACCCGGAGGAGTTCCCGGCGTCAGGTGTTATCGGATTCATCGTCCGATGACTCCGAGGTAGACTCCTCCCACGAGGACGAGGAGGAGAAGAAAGAGGCCTCTCCCGGCCGGGGGAGAGAAAAGGAAGGCCTCCCCAACGAGGGAGGCCGAAGGGTCCAAGAAGGGAAGGACCCTTCCCCCAGACTGTTCCGCCAACGCCGGCGATGACGACGAGGATTGGCCCTCAAGGGCCAAGCCCCTGGCGAGATCGTAAGTATCCGGACTCCCGAATAACTCAGAATTTTTCTTTTTGTCACATGGTGTCTCTCTAACGCCGCATACAACCCTGTAGTCCACCCAAGGACGATCTTCCCGCTTCGTCGAGCGGGTCCTTGGGTACGTCGGATGTGGATAGCACTTCACTTCCGACCGCCTCCTCCCCCCGTGACGCCGACGACGCCGAGGTGGGATCCCGGAAAGGGACCCACCAGGAGGAGGAGGCCCCGGAGGTGCCGCAAGGCAACCTCCCGGACTTTGGGCCGGAGTCCACATCGGAACCTGCAGTGGTTCCGGAGTCCGGCGGGCGTCCCCTTCGTAAGAAGGGCAAGACTATGATGCCGGCGGCCTCCGTCCAACCGGAGGCACCCGATAACTTGCTGGAGGCGCTCAACGGCGCTTCCATCAAAGAGGAACACCGCACTATCATGAGTGCGGTGATTCAGAAGGTTCAGCTCGCCAAAAGCGGGCTGACCGAAGCCTGCAGCAGCCTTCTAACGGGCTTTGAGGTAAGAATTTTAATATATGTAAAATAGTACCGCATAGACAGTAGCCCCTCATGCTCGGTTCGGTGTTCGGAAAGTGGGTGGTGGGTGGGTTTTGAATTTCTTTGTCGTCTGCATCCCAACCGTCCGGACTGTGGTCTGGCTAGGGCTCTCCTGATAACAAGAGATACTTTAGCAAATTCAGGATGTCGCCAAAAGGTGAGTGCTGAAGATGTCCGCAGCGGTTAACTCCATGATCGGCGCCCAATCGGATTCGATTGGTAGGGGCGCGGGAGGTTCGGAGTCCGGCGAGGAGTCCGACACCTTGGAGTCACGAGCTTCACAAGGGACAGGGTCGGTATTCGGCTCCATCGCCGTAGAGGTAGCAGCCCCCGAGGCGGTGTCTAGCCACCCATCCTCGATCTGCGCAGTCGGCTCCGAATTAAGGGTCGGAGCGGACTCTTCAGCGACCTCTGTGGCACCTTGCCCAGCAGCAGAGCTAAATCCTGCCCATCGCGACAGTGCGGCGCGCTCGGCTGTGGCTCGAATCCGTCGAAGATCAAGTCTCCACGGACGTCGGCCGTATAGTTCAAACTTCCAATTCTGACCTGATGGCCAGGGTCATAGCTTTCGATCTACTCCAGATGGCCAAGCGAATTGGCCCGTAGTGTGAAGCCGCCGAACACAAAGATCTGTCCGGGGAGAAAAGTCTCACCCTGGACCGCATTGTTGTTGATGATTGAAGGAGCCATAGGGCCTATGAGCGACGACACAGAGGAACTCTCAATGAAAGCACCAATGTCGGTGTCAAAATCGGCGGATCTCGGGTAGGGGGTCCCAAACTGTGCGTCTAGGCGGATGGTAACAGGAGACAAGGGACACGATGCTTTTACCCAGGTTCAGGCCCTCTCGATGGAGGTAAAACCCTACTCCTGCTTGATTGATATTGATGATATGGGTAGTACAGGAGTAGATCTACCACGAGATCAAGGAGGCTAAACCCTAGAAGCTAGCCTATGGTATGATTGTTGTTCGTCCTATAAACTAAAACCCTCCGGTTTATATAGACACTGGAGAGGGCTAGGGTTACACAAAGTCGGTTACAATGGTAGGAGATCTACATATCCGTATTGCCAAGCTTGCCTTCCACGCCAAGGAAAGTCCCATCCGGACACGGGACGAAGTCTTCAATCTTGTATCTTGATAGTCTTGGAGTCCGGCCAATGATGATAGTTTGGCTATCCGGACACCCCCTAGTCCAGGACTCCCTCAGTCATCTTGCCCACTATTGCTTCTACAACTATTGCTAACTCAAAGCGCAATACTAGGAAAAGGCCTGCTAGTGGCGCACCTGTTTTGCCTACTAATGGCGCACTACAGGTGCACCACTAGCACCACGCCATTAGAATTAAATACTAATGGCGCACCCCTAGTGCGCCATTAGTATCTGGTATACTAATGGCGCACCATGCAATGCGCCATTAGTATAGCCCACCGTGCGCCATTAGTATGCCTCCCAGGGGGCCATATTTACCCATGTGCTTTGGCATACTAATGGCGCACTAGTGGACGATGCACCATTAGAGTCCTTTTTGCAGTGCGCCATTAGTGTGGTGAGTGGTGCGCCACTAGTATGAATATTAGGTATTTTGTTTTCTTTTCTGATATTTGCATAGGTTACAAAACATATTACTGCACATAATATAGAGAGCACAACATATAAACAACAGATTTATCGAATACAATAGAAGATTAGTCTCCGAATACAATTCATCATATTAGTCTCCGAATTTGAAATACCGAACAAAGTTATAACATTACAAGTCTCAGAATCGCGAGTAGCCAGTTTGTCTTCACATTACAAGCCGATATCGATCATCTAAACTACCATCACATAGAAGAGAGCTGCGGTCATCACGATGAGCATAATCGCGATGAAATTGGTCCTCATCCGGCTCCTCCAACGCTCCCTCCTCTCTCCCGCTAGATAGCGCGCGTATCTAACTTCCGCCTCCGCCCTAGTGGTGTACCCTTTGTAACTGTTACCGCTAAAATGGTGTACCTGTCTCCAACACTCCTCCCAGTCGTCGTAGACTCCGGGAACCTTACCCTTGTACACGGCATACGACGGCATCTCTACTCACTAGCCAAACAAAACGTTAGTAACAATTCACAGACAATACAGAAGCAATATATAAGTACGCAACAAAAGGATCAGAAGAGAAAAGCAACACATTAATAGCACGATTCATGGTCCTACTAATAAATAGCATCGATTACATATAAGTTGAGCGACTGTCCAAACCAAAGAGACATGCAAGTTCATTAAAGTTCGATATTACAACATGAGCCAATCGACAATTCAGAACTACATAGCATCACTACTTTCGACTCGACTCAGGGACCGGAGCATGGATGAAGCCGCCATCTTTCGTGATGGTTATGAAATCGCGGGCGTTGTCAGCCTGCATTTGTAGCATTGTTTCTATCTCACTGTTGGACGGTTGAGATCTGAGGTAGAACTGCCCCGAGGTACGAAGGACATCTTGATGGAGGATTTCCGCAAAATCCGACTGGATGCGAAGGAATTCTTGTCTGATGTCCGCGTCCTGGATTGCCAACAAGCATGTGGCCCAATATTTGAGAGTATTTGGTAGCAGAAGGTGATTATGGTCCCGTACGATCGCCCGCATGTGATGGAGGGCGTAGTAGGCATCCTTCTGACCGCCAGGCGGCTGCTTGACGCAGGGGAACGTCTTATTGTGGGTGACCACATGCTTGCCGTACCTACGAACTGGCCTCTTGAAGGTGCCTCCATATTTGGCATACCCAGGGAGAGTATCATCAAGAACTTTCTTGATATTTGTGTAGTCTATCTTCGACTCATGGTCCGGGTCGAAATACGTGGCCATGGAATATTTTGGGCTTAAGAGGATGAGTGTGCAATGTGTGTCACTGCACAAAACACGGAATGTTATCAAAAAAGAATGATCGAAATCTAAGAAATCATATATTACGGGGCGGTGAGGGGATGACTTGCTCGGGGAAGTAAGGCACGAGGAAGTTATCCTTATCTGGGTTTGCCAGAATGACGCCTTCGAGGTGTGAACTCGCGACCTGCCGGTTCCCAGCACTGCCCAAGATCTTGGCACGCATGTAGAATGGGTCGACTATCCCGATGTCTGGGGTCTTGTCTCTAATGATCCGCATCTCCATACTTAGCAAAAACAGCCGAACGAATGTGTAGTGCAGCGGATGAAGGTTAAACATAGCGAAGATGTCATCAAACCGCAGGACGATCGTACTCCCAATTGCGCTATCCATAAAGCCCTTGCCCTCTGGCACCTTGGCCACGAAAACTGGGTATGCCACATCATTCTGGGAGAGACGCCGCTTCTCCAAAGAAAGAACACTGTCATGCAGACTCCGCATAGCACCGGTTGCAGCATTGAGCAGATTAGTCGGTAGCATCGCCCTACCCGCCACATGAACCCTCCTTGAGATATCCTTATGAAGCTGGCCCGTCCTGAGCATGGATCGTACTCGTTGCCGGCTGGTTCGCACCGCCCTAGTTATTCTTTTCTTTCCGTCCCTTCTTCTTCATCTGCTGTAATGGGATCGAGTTCTGCTCAGAGACCGCCTTCTTGCGTGTGTTGGGGCTGATAATATTTCACACCTCGGCTATCTAAGGCTCGGTGAAGGTGGCAGTTGGAGGCATCTCCTGAGAATTGAACGCCAGACGACGCCTGTTGCAATTGGGTTTCTCCGCGGTACCAGCTAGATCGCGGACGTCTTTTTCAGGGTTGGGTTCTTGAGAAGGTGGCCCGCAGAATTCATCACCGTACCCATGTTCGGCAAAGTACTTATCAACGTTGGTAAATGTACCGTCGTCGTTGTCGTCATCGTCCGGATCCTGTGCGATATGCATGTCCGGATCGTGTGCCATAGGGAGATGTCCGGCATGTCCGGTAGCGTTGCGGCACTTTTGCCATGGCTTGGGGCCGGCACGACTGGCGGTGTTGTCTGTGGGGTGGTGTCCCCCGCCCCCGAACGAATCTGGCTCTTCGGCCAAAGCAGGGGCCAGCTTACGTAGGCGCTGAGGGTCATCACATCATCTTCGTTGGCCCCAGCGGGTCGAATCAGAGGTAACAACTCGTCGCAGCCTGGCAGCACCCGAACCAGTTCAACCCTATACACGGTGGGTGGCATCGGATTACCGTGGAACATGGGGTTGCCGGTTGAATGATTCTGCCCATGGCGACATTGATCAACTCGCCGCCCACGAAGTGCAGGAGAGTGCATGGAACGTCGGCGGCGCCCTGCAAAAACATGTAGGGCATCAGGGATTCCCAGTCTAAGGTAAGGAGATGAAGTCATCGGCCGAGAGGCTTACTTATCGTGATGCCGTTGAGCTCGTCTAATGTCGAGGCACCGCCAACGGTGGGCATGCAACTGATGGAGGGGCCGCTTGCTGGCGAGGTGCCGGCCGGTGTACACCCAGGTGCATTAAGCTCCAATGCCCATGCCGGCGCCGGAGACAAGAATACCGCCTCCGCCGGAGACACCAATGGCGCCGCCTGCGCGTTGTGCAAGTTGCTGGCCGTGAAGCTGGGAACCGGGGGCGGCCCCTGTTGGCCGCCCGCAATCCACATTGTCAGCCCCTGAATCAAGGTAGGCAGAATGGCGGTGAGCGTCGTTCCCAGTTGTTGTTGCACTTGCTCTTGGACAATCTCCGGAATCCGCGTCACTTGTGCCTTGAGTTCTTGAACCTCGCGCGACTGGCTTTCCCAGCTGGTCTTTTTCTTCTTTCGCCCACCAGCGGTATAGTATGACGACCATTTTGTGGACAAGCCTTTGCCGGCCACACGACCAGCTGACGACGGCTTACTGAGCTTATCCTTCTTTTTCATTACGTTCAACGCCCTATTTAGAGTGCTGTCCCAATGGGAGCTCTGAGACGACCCCGCGCTACTGCTTTCAGTCTCCTGCGGAAGGAATGTGAACCATTTAGAAATTTGGCTTCATTATTTAGAATGGAACCATATGGAGCTAATTACGCGGGGGTGTATTCCTTACCAGAACACGCTCAAGCGCCTTGGTCTTCGGATCCGTGGTAAGCTCCTTTGTTACCGGTCCTCCTTGTACCGGGCCCTGACAAAATTCCGGGTCTGCTTGTCACGGTATTTCTTGAAGCGGGGCGGTAGGCCTTGCTCGGCACGCTCCGCGTCCTCCTTGTCCCATATAGGCTCCGCCACTCTGTAACCGCCGGGACCGAGTTGGTGGACCCCTAAGTTCAACTCCCGCATTTCTTTCCCCCACTGACTTGATTCCACGGTTGCGCTGCTCTCGCACTTGATCTTGAACTCCTTGTAGTCATCTTCGCTGATCGAAGGATTTTTCGCCTTGATCTTCTCATAACTATCACCTTTGTCAATCATTTTCTTCACCGCGCTTCTCCAAGTAGACAGGGCCATGCTCATCCTCGTGAGGGCGGCACTGTTCACTTTATTCCCTGAGAGGCGTGTGTTTGCAAAGTCAGTGGGGAACTTGTATCGTTCGTGCAGCTTCGTGAAGAGGAGGCTGCACAAATTCCCTCGGTCCTTATGCCTTAGGTTCTCGGTGTTGATCGAGACGGTGCTCTAGAGAATGCACCCGAGCTGAACCGAGTACCCCTTGACTAATTCTTTGGGCGCCATTGGATGCCCGTCGGAGTTCACTTCAGTAAATTCCTCCTTGACGGTGCCGAGCACGTTCGGGCGCTGGTCCTTCCGTTGCCTCTTCGGTTGGCTGCCATCTATGCGTGCGCTGCCATCATCAGTGGTGGCATCCTCGGCGGCACCATCAGTGGTGTCATCCCCGACGCCACTAGGGGTTGCGTAGTCAGGATCGGTGTCTTCCGCGGTGTCCTCATAGCGGTGAGGTTCTTCCTCCATCTCTTGGGGCAGCTCCCAGAATTGCTTGCCCGAACCGCCGGCCTCATCATTGTGGGCCATGTTTCGCTCTAAATAGGAAAAAAGTTTGGTCAAAAAGTTGGTTATTGTCAAGGAACAAGATCATGGTCTCATCATTTAGGGTTTGTCGACACTGATGCATCCTAAAAGCTAAGCTTTTATCATTTAGGGTTTGTCAACACCGGGGCACCCTAAAAGCCTAAGCTTTCATCATTTAGGTTTTTATCGACACCGAGGCAACCTAAAAGCCAAGGTTTTATATTTTAGGGTTTGTCGACGCTAAGGCACCCTAAATGCTAAGTTAAGTTTTCATCATTTAGGGTTTATCGATGCCGAGGCACCCTAGGTTGACTGATATATATATGGGTATCTTCTAATAATATACCCTATCAAGAAAAGGGAAGGAGAATTCTAAGTTGGGCCTAATCACTTGGCTCTATTGCCACCTATGGTTTAATGCAACAAGAATAAAGGGGCAATTGATCCTACTTAATTAAGTACTAAGATACCCCGGCCCATGCATTAGTCGCAAGTACCCCATATGTCCTATTTTTAGCAAAGTCATGCTAAAATTCACGGAAAATTTCAGCATGACCTTTGCTGAAAATAGGACATATGGAGTACCCAAATTTGCCGGAACGGAAGTTAATCGACATTCCGGCAAACTCAAGGGCCTCTCGGGGTACATCAGCAGCATCACAAGTTGCCAAAATTCCCAAGTAGTACAGCAGCAACATCACAAGTAGTACCAATGAACATATAGTCCATCACATTATGGATTTCGATAAATGATAGCAAGTTAACTCATTTTGAACATAGAGTACCAATGAAAATATAGTCCAGAACATATAGTCCAGCAGCAGCATCTATTTACCCACTTGATTTACCGGTCTTGAAGAAAGAGATACTTGTATGCCAAAACATATGCTTAAGAATTTACATACTAAATACAAATATGGCAGCAAATTAAAGAAGCATCACAAATCTGAGACAAGAAGTAGCACAATGCTTACCAATATTGATGAGAGGGTACTCATAATAGTAGCACAGTGCTCAGCAATATTGCAATCAATAAAAACTGTAATGAAGCTAGGGCAGACTAAGAAACTGGTTCATAAACCAGGCTCCACAATATTTCAATCTGATATTCTACAGTTTTATAAAAAAATCTAGGGCATTATAGATAGCAGATAAGCTAGGGCATTACCGATAGCAGATAGATTTTTATAAAAAACTCATTAGTTCAATCCCTGAAAACCCCAATGAAGGCACATCAGACTACAAAACTCGATGACTAGCATGGATGCATATATTAAATATTTGCACATAACAAAAAGATTTACACATAAAAAGCATGACTTCTAGCATGAGAGAAGTAATATACAAAAATATTCAGAGCAAACAGAATATATAAGCCCCTCATCAAGGATGGGAAAGGAAACTGCCACATTCACAACAACAGGAATATATAAGCCCCTCATCAAGCAAGGTTGAAACTAGTGGGTAGTAGCAGGAGGAGGAGCAAAGTGTAACTGTTAATAAAGAAATTACACTCAACAAAACACTGAAACATTTCAGAAGAAATTGATTTAAGCGGGATAACATAATTACCGCCGATGGGTCTCTCCCCGAAGCAGCTAGTGGAGCAGGGCAGGAAGCAGACCTTCCTGTTAGGCAAGGAAATAATGAGTACTAGGAATATAAATGCAAGAGCATATGTTTTCATAGGTGGAAAATTACACCTACAGCGTAGCGTAGCATTAATGAAACCAGTTATAAAAACAACATAGCATTAGTGAAAACTTGAAATGCAACGGTAGTAGCGTTTGGCTGCCAGGAACTAGAATGCAGGAACAGGACATGTATGAAATTTCTTGGGCTACTGATTCAGCCCCCATCATCCTGAACTACTCTGACTAAGGCCATGGCCCTCATCCAGATCATTTCCTTAATCCTACAAACAATGGTAGCCACCCTCTGGTACTCATGCCTGCATACCATAACAACAGCTTCACTGCAGGAAAACTTGTTGAAAACAACCAGCTAGAAAAAGATGCAAAATAATCAGAGAAGCCAACAAAATGTTTAGTTAGTACAATGTCATTTTCACCTTGAGTGCAGCTGATGTTACATTCAACTGAAGATAAGGTATTACAAGCTTCTGCCTTCTAACCGTGGAATTAACAACAATCTTCTCAATCTAGTGTGATGGGAAGGTATTACACTCATTCCTCTAGGAAATCCCGACAAAAACAGTTGAGATTGTGGACAAATACCCACTCCAGGCCTAACCACACAAAATTCTAGTAGAATTGCTACGATTATTTGTAGGTTCAATAATTGCCTAGAGCCCTGGACAAAAACAGTTGAGATTGTGGGAAAATAGTAAAACTTGCTGCTCTTCATTTATTTATTTGAAATTTTCAGCAAAATAAAAAGGCAACAGACAAGGATTCCGGTCAAGCTGCATGATTACTATAAGATGGAAGAACCAAATTTGTTACGGGGCGGCATATAACCAGAGACAAGCAGTCAGTTTGGTTTTAACACTGCCATGCCATTGGGTTGTGTAATTAACATTCAGTCTCCATGGAAAGGCTGTGAGCGTCATCCCTACTGAACCTCCTTCTCCCGGTCAGTCAGAGAAAGAGAGAAAGTAGACGAAGAAGAGAAGAGATTCTTCATTCCCTAGGAGCAGCAGTTGGGTTGGAGTTGGAGAGGCGGGAGCTGCTACTTGTCCATGGAGATGGAGCAGCCGGAAAGCCTAGCATGGCCAGGGTACATCAGCCCTAATCTATATGGAGGAATTGCTACATCAGCCAGAGAGGCCCCTTCGTGCTATGTGGCGGCCGGAATCTGGCGCCGGCTATGGGAGGGAAAGGGGATGGGAGGCGGTGGGGGAAGGGAGAGAGTGAGAACTGCGAGCGAGAGAGGCAGATACTGAAGTCCCACCTACGGAACAACTAACGGTGGCGGCACGACCGATAGGAGGGACGCCGGCGTCGCCACGGTCGAGGGAAGGGAGGGAATGGGGAGGAAGGGTGGAGAGGGAGGAAGGAGGAAGGAGGAGAGGTACTTGGGCGGGCGCGACCGGTCGCCGGAGGGGTCGTGGTCGGGGTCGGCGGTGGCGGGATGGTTGCGGGTCGGCGACGGTCGTCGTCCTGCACCCCGTGCGGTCATCGGCGGTGGGTTGGTTGCGGGTCGGCGGCGGGATGGTTGGGGCCGCGGCGGCTTGCTGCCCGGTGGGCGGCGGAGGAGCTGATGGTGAAGCGGGCGGGCGGCGTCGTGGGTCGGGGCAGCGGCGCGCAGTGGGGGTGCTGAGAGAGATGTGAGATGGGATCGGGGATTTTGGGGATTTTAGTCGGGGTAGGGATAGCAATGGCGCACCACCTAGCGGTGCGCCATAAGTAACTTTTTTTAGATAGCAATGGCGCACCACTCAGCGGTGCGCCATAAGTAAGTTTTTTTAGATAGGAATGCGCACCACCCAGCGGTGCGCCATAAGTAACTTTTTTTTGCATAGTAATGGCGCACCACCCAACGGTGCGCCATAAGTAATTTTATTATTATTATTATTTTTTGTTGCATCTAATAATTTTTTAGAAAATGAATATGAATATGAAACAGTAATAATTTTTTTTAAAACATATCATCAAATTTGTTATTTGAAAATATTTATGAATATGAAAAAATATCATCAAATTTGTTATTTGAAAATATCATCAAATTTGTTATTTGAAAATATCATCAAATTTGTTATTTGAAAATATAATCAAATTTGTTTTTTTGGATTTTTAGTTGCATTCATTCGTGAATTGGTAAAACATTACTGGGGACGGTGCGGGGGTCATCGGCGGTGGAGCGTGAGAGGTGCGGGGGTGCTCGGCGGTGGAGAGGGCGGGAGGTCTGCGGGATCGGCGGCGGTGGAGCGGGGAGGTGCTGGGGGATGCTCGGTGGCGGTGGAGCGGGCCGGGGAGGGTGCGGGGGGTCGTCGGTGGCGGTGGAGGGGGGTGTGGTGGGTCATTGGTGGCGGTGGGGCGGGGGAGGATGCGGGGGGTCGTCGGCGGCGGTGGAGCGGGGGAAGGTGTGGGGGGGATCGAGATCGAGATGGAGGGGGATCGAGATCAAGTGTCCTCATGAATATTCAAAAAGAGCCCATGAAATTTAAAAATCTTCATGAGTTCAAAAAGTGCCCATGAAATACAATCGAGAAATGAAGGCTACAATTAAATACAATCGATCTTAACTAGCTATCTTTTCACATTCTTCTTGCCCTTATTTTTTGTAAATGAAGTTCTTCTCTTGAACGGACGTCCTTTAGGTAGGGTGGTCTTGCTTCTTCTTGTGGTGTATGCTGGTACTTCATCGTCGTCGTCATGTTCCATCTTCGGGTCGCTGTACTTGGCGAAGTCTTGCTCATTGGCGACTCCATCCATTTCGATGATCTTCCTTTTGCCTATCCTCACGACAACACGACTGGGCTTTGACGGGTCGGTAATGAAGAAGCATTGGTCCACTTGGGAAGCCAGTAGCCATGGCTCATTTTTCGCGGTGACGTTTGCGCCCGCGATCTTGGATTTGGCTTCGGGTATAACCATGGTGGTGAAATACCGGTCTTCTTTTATGATGCTCTTGGCCCATCTGACACGGAACATCGGGACCTTCTCTCTAGTGTAGCTTAGCTCCCAGATCTCCTCGATCCTTCCGTAGTATCTGTCCTTGTCGTTACCGGTGTAGGATTCCATCGTTACCCCAGAGTTTTGATAACCATCGCCCTTCATGTCCTTTCCCTCGGTGTAGAATGTGTAGCCATTGATATCGTATGCCTCATACATCATCAGGTTGTGCTTGGCGCCTTGTGACAAGGCGAATATGAGTTCTTCTTCCGCCAAAGAATCCTCATGTAAAGGGTACGACAGAAGCTTAAACTTGAACCAACGCGTGAAACATGAGTTGTGCTCTTTGATTATATCTCCGTCCGTCCTCTGTTGGCCCCGGTCATTGTACGTCTTCTCAATAAAGGTTTTGTGCTCTACCACCCAAGGATTGACCACGTCTATGTGTTGTAGTGCGACTAGGTTTGCTCTTTCAAAGTCGGCGAGTCGACCCTCGAAGTCGACATGCATTTCGTGGCGACCCTCGCGGTGACCCCAACTAGCGAGCCTGCCGAGGTGCCTGTTGACGTGCAGACCAACAGGGTTCTCGATGCCTAGATAATTCATGCAGTAGGAGATGCGCTCTTCCGTCAGAAAGCCCCTGGCTATGCTTCCCTCTGGATGTGACATGTTGCGAACGTATCCTTTGATGACACCATTCATCCTTTTGAATGGCATCATGCTGTGCAGGAACATCGGCCCGAGTTGGATGATATCCTCCACGATATGGACCAGTAGATGCACCATAACATTGAAGATTGCATGCGGGAAGTACATCTCAAGCTCGCATAGTATCACCACGATCTCTTCCTGTAGCCTTCTGAGTTTCCTCACGCCAACCGACTTCCAAGAGATGACATCTAAAAAGTTGCATAGGCCAAATAGCGTTTCACGGACGTGCGCGTCCATGATCCCATGGATTGCAACTGGAAGTATCTGCGTCATCAGCACGTGACAGTCGCGAGACTTCATCCCGCTGTCTGCTTCGCTGAGTCTAGGTATCTGCTTATCTTCCCCGTATAACCGTAAGGAAGTTTTACTCCTACGAGGCAGGTGAAAAACTGATCGATCTCCTCTTGACTTAGAGTGAATATTGGCTGGGCCTCCGGTTAGTAGGTTAGTCCCAAAAATGATATAAATGTGTAAAATAAAGCCCATAAACATCCAAAAGGGGTAATATAGTAGGATGGAACAATCAAAAATTATAGATACGTTGGAGACGTATCATCGTCGCAAAGGCAAAAGGCCAAGAAGACCGGAAATGACTTCCCTCCCATGTGCTTGTTTGTTTTTTTTTCCTATTTCAGTATTTCGAAGAAAAGGAATATCAAACGGAGACCAAACGGAATGAAACCTTCGGGAGCGTGATTTTTGGAACAAACGTGATCTAGAGGACTTGGAGTGCATGTCAAGAAGCAGCCGAGGCTCCCACGAGATAGGAGGGCGCCCCGTAGGGCGCACCCCCTGTCTCGTGGGCCCCTTGGGCGGCCACCGACGTACTTATTTCAATGCATCTATGGCTAGTAAAATATTTTACAAACCATAAGGAAGTTGAAATACAATAGGTTTAACACAAAAATAAATAAATAATGAGTTCATTGCAGTACCTTATGTGGTGGTTTTGTTTTCTTTCACTAACGGAGCTTATAAGATTTCCTGTTGAGTTTTGTGTTGTGAAGTTTTCAAGTTTTGGGTAAAGCTTTTATGGACTATGGAATAAAGGGTGGCAAGAGACTAAGCTTGGGGATGCCCATGGCACCCCAAGATATTCAAGGATAGCCAAAAGCCTAAGCTTGGGGATGCCCCGGGAAGGCATCCCCTCTTTCGTCTTCGTTCATTGGTAACTTTACTTAGAGCTATATTTTTATTCGCCACATGATATGTGTTTTGCTTGGAGCGTCATGTATTATATTAGTCTTTGCTTTTTAGTTTACCACAATCATCCTTGCTGTACACACCTTTTGGGAGAGGCCTATTTGATTAGAATTTGTTAGAATACTCTATGTGCTTCACTTATATCTTTTGAGCTTGATAGTTTTTGCTCCAGTGCTTCACTTATAATTTTCAGAGCACGGTGGTGTCTTAATTTTGAAGGAATTACTAGTCTCTCATGCTTCACTTATATCTTTTTGAGAGTCTTTTAGAACAGCATGGTATTTGCTATGGTTTTAAAGTTGGTCCTAGAATGACGAGCATCCAAGTGGGGTATAATAAAAACTATCATAGAAACTGAATTGGATGCTATGATCAACTTGATGCTTGATAATTGTTTTGAGACATGGAGGTAGTGATATTAAAGTCATGCTAGTTGGGTGATCATGGATCTAAAGAATGCTTGTGTTGAAGTTTGTGATTCCCGTAGCATGCAAGTATGGTGAACCGCTTTGTGATGAAGTTAGAGCACAATTTTATTTATTGATTGTCTTCCTTATGAGTTGCGGTCGGGGACGAGCGATGGTCTTTTCCTACCAATCTATCCCCGTAGGAGCATGCGCGTAGTACTTTGGTTTTTGATGACTTCTAAATTTTTGCAATAAGTGCATGAGTTCTTTTGACTAATGTTGAGTCCATGAATTATACACAACCTTTCACCCTTCCACCATTGCTAGCCTCTCTTGTACCGCTCAACTTTTGCCGGTACCATATACCTACCATATACCTTCCTCAAAACAGCCACCATAACTACCTATTATGGCATTTCCATAGCCATTCCGAGATATATTGCCATGCAACTTTCCACCGTTCCGTTCATATGACACGCATTACTTTTGTCATATTGCTTTTTGCATGATCATGTAGTTGACATCGTATCTGTGGCAAGGACACCTTCATAATTTTCATACATGTCGCTCTTGATTCATTGCATATCCCGGTACACCACCGGAGGCATTCATATAGAGTCATATCTTGTTCTAGCTTTGAGTTGTAAATCCATAAAAGTGTGATGATCTTCATTATTAGAGCATTGTCCTAGTGAGGAAAGGATGATGAAGACTATGATTCCCCCACAAGTCGGGATGAGACTTCTGACTTTACAAAAAGAAAAAAAAGAAAGAGACAAAGAAACAAAAGAGAAAGGCCAAAAAGAAAAAAAGGGAAGGCCAAAGAAAAAAAAGAAAAAAAGAAACATAAAAATAAAATAAAATGAGAGAAAAAGAGGGAAGGGATAATGCTACTATCTCTTTTTTCCACACTTGTGCTTCAAAATAGCACCATGATCTTCATGTTAGAGAGTCTCATATGTGAAGGAAATATGCCCTAGAGGCAATAATAAAGTTATTATTTATTTCCTTATATCATGATAAATGTTTATTATTCATGCTAGAATTGTATTAACCGGAAACATAATACATGTGTGAATACATAGACAAACATAGTGTCACTAGTATGCCTCTACTTGACTAGCTCGTTTATCAAAGATGGTTATGTTTCCTAGCCATGGACAAAAGAGTTGTCATTTGATTAACGGGATCACATCATTAGGAGAATGATGTGATTGACATGACCCATTCCGTTAGCCTAGCACTTGATCGTTTAGTATACTGCTATTGCTTTCTTCATGACTTATACAAAGTTCCTGCAACTATGAGATTGTGCAACTCCCATTTACAGGAAGAACACTTTGTGTGCTACCAAACGTCACAACGTAACTGGGTGATTATAAAGGTGCTCTACAGGTGTTTCCGAAGGTACATGTTGGGTTGGCATAATTCGAGATTAGATTTTGTCACTCCGATTGTCGGAGAGGTATCTCTGGGCCCTCTCGGTAATACTCATCACCTAAGTCTTACAAGCATTGTAACTAATAAGGTAGTTATGAGATGATGTATTACAGAACGAGTAAAGGGACTTGCCGGTAACGAGATTGAACTAGGTATTGGATACCGACGATCAAATCTCGGGCAAGTAACATACCGATGACAAAGGGAACAACGTATGTTGTTATGCAGTTTGACCGATAAAGACCTTAGTAGAATATGTAGGAACCAATATGGGCATCCAAGTCCCGCTATTGGTTATTGACCGAGAAAGGTTCTAGGTCAGGTCTACATAGTTCTCGAACCCGTAGGGTCCGCACGCTTAACGTTACGATGATAGTTTTATTATGAGTTTACAAGTTTTGATTTACCGAAGTTTGTTCGGAGTCCCGGATGTGATCACGGACATGACGAGGAGTCTCGAAATGGTCGGGACATAAAGATTGATATATTGGACGACTATATTCGGACACCAGAAGAGTTCGGGTGATTTGGAGAAAAGTCGAGTGCCGGAGGGTTACCGGAACCCCGGGAAGTATTGGGCCTTAGTGGGCTGAGGGGAGAGAGGGCAGCAGCCAGAGGTGGCACCCCAAGGGGAGTCCGACTGGACTAGGGAGGGGGCGCGCCCCTCTTCCCTCTCCTCTCCCCTCTTTCCTTCCCCTTCCTCCTTCCTAGTTGGACTAGGAAAGGGAGTCCTACTCCCACTAGGAGGAGGACTCCCCCTCCTGGCGTGCCCCAAGGGCCGGCCGGCCTCCCCTCTTGCTCCTTTATATACGGGGGCAGGGGGCACCCCATAGACACACAAGTTGATCTACGGATCGTTCCTTAGCCGTGTGCGGTGCCCCCCTCCACCATATTCCACCTCGGTCATATCGTCGCGGAGTTTAGGCGAAGCCCTGCGCCGGTAGAACATCATCATCGTCACCACGCCGTCGTGTTGACAGAGCTCGGCTGGATCGGAGGCCGGAGATCGTCATCGAGCTGAACGTGTGCTGAACTCGGAGGCCCCGTACGTTCGGTGCTTGGATCGGTCGGATCGTGAAGACGTACGACTACATCAACCGCGTTGTGCTAACGCTTCCTCTTATGGTCTACGAGGGTACGTGGGCGAACACTCTCCCCTCTCGTTGCTATGCCATCACCATGATCTTGCGTGTGCGTAGGAATTTTTTTGAAATTACTACGTTCCCCAACAGTGGCATCCGAGCCTAGGTTTGATGCGTTGATGTTATATGTACGAGTAGAACACAAGTGAGTTGTGGGCGATACAAGTCATACTGCTTACCAGCATGTCATACTTTGGTTCGGCGGTATTGTGAGATGAAGCGGCCCGGACCGACATTACGCGTACGCTTACGCGAGACTGGTTTCACCGTTACGAGCACTCATGCTTAAAGGTGGCTGGCGGGTGTCTGTATCTCTCACTTTAGCTGAATCGAGTGTGGCTACGCCCGGTCCTTGCGAAGGTTAAAACAGCACCAACTTGACGAACTATCATTGTGGTTTTGGTGTGTAGGTAAGAACGGTTCTTGCTATGCCCGTAGCAGCCACGTAAAATTTGCAACAACAAAGTAGAGGACGTCTAACTTGTTTTTGCAGGGCATGTTGTGATGTGATATGGTCAAGACGTGATGCTATATTTTATTGTATGAGATGATCATGTTTTGTAACCGAAGTTATCGGCAACTGGCAGGAGCCATATGGTTGTCGCTTTATTGTATGAAATGCAAACGCCCTGTAATTGCTTTACTTTATAACTAAGCGGCAGCGATAGTCGTAGAAGCAATAGATGGCATAACGACAACGATGCTACGATGGAGATCAAGGTGTCGCGCCGGTGACGATGGTGATCACGATGGTGCTTCGGAGATGGAGATCACAAGCACAAGATGATGATGGCCATATCATATCACTTATATTGATTGCATGTGATGTTTATCCTTTATGCATCTTATCTTGCTTTGATTGACGCTAGCATTTTAAGATGATCTCTCACTAAAATTATCAAGAAGTGTTCTCCCTGAGTATGCACCGTTGCCAAAGTTCGTCGTGCCCAGACACCACGTGATGATCGTGTGTGATAAGCTCTACGTCCATCTACAACGGGTGCAAGCCAGTTTTGCACACGCGGAATACTCAGGTTATACTTGACGAGCCTAGCATATGCAGATATGGCCTTGGAACACGGAGACCGAAAGGTCGAGCATGAATCATATAGTAGATATGATCAACATAATGATGTTCACCATTGAAAACTACTCCATCTCACGTGATGATCGGTCATGGTTTAGTTGATTTGGATCACGTAATCACTTAGATGACTAGAGAGATGTCTGTCTAAGTGGGAGTTCTTAAGTAATATGATTAATTGAACTTAAATTTATCATGAACTTAGTCCTGGTAGTATTTTGCAAATTATGTTGTAGATCAATAGCTCGCGTTGTTGCTTTCATATGTTTATTTTGATATGTTCCTAGAGAAAACTGTGTTGAAAAATGTTAGTAGCAATGATGCGGATTGGATCCGTGATCTGAGGTTTATCCTCATTGCTGCGCAGAAGAATTATGTCCTTGATGCACTGCACCGCTAGGTGACAAACCTATTGCAGGAGCAGATGCAGACATTATGAACGTTTGGTTAGCTCAATATAATGACTACTTGATAGTTTAGTGCACCATGCTTAACGGCTTAGAATCGGGACTTCAAAGACGTTTTGAACGTCATGGACCATATGAGATGTTCCAGGAATTGAAGTTAATATTTCAAGCAAATACCCGAGTTGAGAGATATGAAGTCTCCAACAAGTTCTATAGCTAAAAAGATGGAGGAGAATCGCTCAACTAGTGAGCATGTGCTCAGATAGTCTGGGTACTTCAATCGCTTGAATCAAGTGGGAGTTAATCTTCCAGATAAGATAGTGATTGACAGAATTCTCTAGTCACCATCACTAAGTTACTAGAACTTCGTGATGAACTATAGTATGCAAGGGATGACGAAACGATTCCCGAGCTCTTCGTGATGTTGAAATCGATGAAGCTAGAAATCAAGAAAGAACATCAAGTGTTGATGATTGACAAGACCACTAGTTTCAAGAAAAGGGCAAAGGGAAAGAAAGGGAAACTTCAAGTAGAATGGCAAACAAGTTTCCACTCCCGTGAAGAAGACCAAAACTGGACCAAAGCCTGAAACTGAGTGCTTACACTGCAAAAGAAATGGTCACTGGAAGCGGAAATGCCCTGAATATTAGATGGATAAGAAGGATGGCAAAGTGAAGTATATTTGATATGCAAGTTATTGATGTGTGCCTTACTAGTGTTTATAGTAGCCCCTGAGTATTTGATACTTGTTCGGTTGCTAAGATTAGTAACTCGAAACAGGAGTTACAGAATAAACAGAGACTAGTTGAAGGGGAAGTGACGATGAGTGTTGGAAGTAGTTCCAAGATTGATATGATCATCATCACGCACTCCCTATACTTTCGGGATTAGTGTAAAACCTAAATAAATGTTATTTGGCGTTTGCGTTGTGCATGACTATGATTTGATCATGTTTATTGCGATACGGTTATTCATTTGAAGTTAAAGAATAATTGTTATTCTGTTTACATGAATAAGACCTTCGATGGTTATACACCCAATGAAAATAGTTTGTTGGATCTCGATCATAGTGATACACATATTCATAATATTGATACCAAAAGATGCAAAGTTAATAATGATAGTGCAACTTATTTGTGGCACCGCCGTTTGGGTCATATCGGTGTAAAGCGCATGAAGAAACTCCATACTGATGGGCTTTTGGAATCACTTGATTATGAATCACTTGGTACTTGCGAACCGTGCCTCATGGGCAAGATGACTAAAACGCCGTTCTCCAGAACTATGGAGCGAGCAGCTGATTTGTTGGAAATCATACATACTGATATTTGTGGTCCAATGAATGTTGAGGCTCGCGGCGGGTATCCTTATTTTCTCACCTTCACAGATGATTTGAGCAGATATGGGTATATCTACTTGATGAAACACAAGTTTGAAACATTTGAAAAGTTCAAAGAATTTCAGAGTGAAGTGGAAAATCATCGTAACAAGAAAATAAAGTTTCTACGATCTGATCGTGGAGGTGAATATTTGAGTTACGAGTTTGGCCTACACTTGAAACAATGTGGAATAGTTTCACAGCTCACGCCACCTGGAACACCACAACATTATGGTGTGTCCGAACATCGTAACCGCACTTTATTGGATATGGTGCGATCTATGATGTCTCTTACTGATTTACCACTATTGTTTTGGGGTTATGCATTAGAGACAGCTGCATTCACGTTAAAAAAAGGGCACCATCTAAATCCGTTGAGATGACACCGTATTAACTATGGTTTAGCAGTAAACCTAAGCTGTCATATCTTAAAGTTTGGGGCTACGATGCTTATGTGAAAAAGTTTCATCCTGATAAGCTCAAACCCAAATCGGAGAAGTGCGTCTTCATAGAATAACCAAAGGTAACTATTGGGTACACCTTCTATCACAGATCCGAAGGCAAAACATTCGTTGCTAGGAATGGATCCTTTCTAGAGAAGGAGTTTCTCTCGAAAGAAGTGAGTGGGAGGAAAGTAGAACTTGATAAGGTAATTGTACCTTCTCCTGAATTTGAAAGTAGTTCATCACTGAAATCAGTTCCAGTGATTCCTAAACCAATTAGTGAGGAAGCTAATGATGATGATCATGAAACTTCAGATCAAGTTACTACATAACCTAGTAGGTCTTCCAGAGTACGGTCCGCACCAGAGTGGTACGGTAATCCTGTTAAAAAAGTCATGTTACTAGACCATGATAAACCTACGAACTATGAGGAAGCGATGATGAGCCCAGATTCCGCAAAATGGTTTGAGGCCATGAAATCTCAGATGGGATCCATATATGAGAACAAAGTATGGACTTTGGTGGACTTGCCCGATGATCGACAAGCCATAGAAAATAAATGGATCTTCAAGAGGAAGAAGGACGTTGATAGTAGAGTTACTATCTACAAAGCTCGACTTGTCGCAAAAAGGTTTTTGACAAGTTCAAGATGTTGAATACAATGAGATTTTCTCACTCGTATCGATGCTTAAGTCTGTCCAAATCATGTTAGCAATTGCCACATTTTATGAAATCTGGCAATTGATGTCAAAACTGCATTCCTTAATGGCTTTATTAAAGAAGAGTTGTATATGATGCAACCAGAAGGTTTTGTCAATCCTAAAGATGCTAACAAAGTGTGCAAGCTCCAGCAATCCATCAATGGACTGGTGCAAGCATCTCGGAGTTGGAATATACACTTTGATGAGTTGATCAAAGCATATGGTTTTATACAGACTTTTGGAAAGGCCTGTATTTACAAGAAAGTGAGTGGGAGCACTACAGCATTTCTGATAAGTATATGTGAATGACATATTGTTGATCGAAAATAATGTATAATTATTCTGCAAAGCATAAAGGAGTGTTTGACATAAGTTTTTCAAAGAAAGACCTCGGTTAAGCTGCTTACACATTGAGCATCAAGATCTATATAGATAGATCAAGACGCTTGATAAGATTTTTCAATAAGTACATACCTTGATAAATTTTTGAAATAGTTCAAAATAGAACAGTCAAAGAAGGAGTTCTTGCCTGCGATGCAAAGGTGTGAAGTTGAGTAAGACTCAAGACCCGACCATGGCAGAAAATAGAAAGAGAATGAAAAGTCATTACCTATGACTCAGTCATAGGTTCTATAAAGTATGCTATGCTGTGAACCAGACCTATTGTATACCTTGCTCTGAGTTTGACAAAGGAATACAATTTTGATCTAAGAGTAGATCACTGGACATCGGTCAAGAATATCCTTAGTGAGGACTAATATAAGGAGATGTTTCTCGATTATGGAGGTGATAAAAGAGCCTGTCGTAAAAAGTTACAACGATGCAAGCTTTTACACCAATCCAGATGACTCTAAGTCTCAATCTGGATACATATTGAAAGTGGGAGCAATTAGCTAGAGTAGCTCCGTGCAGAGCATTGTTGACATAGAATATTTGCAAAATACATACGGCTCTGAATATGACATACCCGTTGACTAAACTTCTCTCACAAGCAAAACATGATCATACCTTAGTACTCTTTGGGTGTTAATCACATAGCAATGTGAACAAACCCTTTGGGTGTTGATCACATGATGATGTGAACTATGGGTATTAATCACATACAGATGTGAATATTGGTGTTAAATCACATGGCGATGTGAACTAGATTATTGACTCTAGTGCAAGTGGGAGACTGAAGGAAATATGCCCTAGAGGCAATAATAAAGTTATTATTTATTTCCTTATATCATGATAAATGTTTATTGTTCATGCTAGAATTGTATTAACCGGAAGCATAATACATGTGTGAATACATAGACAAACATAGTGTCACTAGTATGCCTCTACTTGATTAGCTCGTTTATCAAAGATGGTTATGTTTCCTAGCCATGGACAAAAGAGTTGTCATTAGATTAACGGGATCACATCATTAGGAGAATGATGTGATTGACATGACCCATTCCGTTAGCCTAGCACTTGATCGTTTAGTATACTGATATTGCTTTCTTGATGACTTATACAAAGTTGCTGCAACTATGAGATTGTGCAACTCCCGTTTACCGGAATAACACTTTGTGTGCTACCAAACGTCACAACGTAACTGGGTGATTATAAAGGTGCTCTACAGGTGTTTCCGAAGGTTCATGTTGAGTTGGCATAATTCGAGATTAGGATTTGTCACTCCGATTGTCGGGGAGGTATCTCTGGGCCCTCTCGGTAATACTCATCACCTAAGTCTAGCAAGCATTGTAACTAATAAGTTAGTTATGAGATGATGTATTAAAGAACGAGTAAAGAGACTTGCCGGTAACGAGATTGAACTAGGTATTGGATACCGACGATCAAATCTCGGGCAAGTAACATACCGATGACAAAGGGAACAACGTATGTTGTTATGCGGTTTGACCGATAAAGATCTTCGTAGAATATGTAGGAACCAATATGGGCATCCAGGTCCCGCTATTGGTTATTGACCGAGAATGGTTCTAGGTCATGTCTAAATAGTTCTCGAACCCGTAGGGTCCGCACGCTTAACGTTACGATGACAGTTTTATTATGAGTTTACAAGTTTTGATGTACCGAAGTTTGTTCGGAGTCCCGGATGTGATCACAGACATGACGAGGAGTCTCGAAATGGTCGAGACATAAAGATTGATACATTGGACGACTATATTCGGACACGGGAAGAGTTCCGGGTGATTTCGGAGAAAACCGGAGTGCCGGAGGGGTTACCGGAACCCCCCGGGGAAGTATTGGGCCTTAGTGGGCCTGAGGGGAGAGAGAGGGCAGCAGCCCAGGAGGTGGCGTGCCCCCCCAAGAGGAGTCCGAATTGGACTAGGGAGGGGGGGCGGGGCCCCTCTTTCCCTCTCCCTCTCCCCCTCTTTCCTTCCCCCTTCCTCCTTCCTAGTTGGACTAGAAAAGGGGAGTCCTACTCCCACTAGGAGGAGGACTCCCCCCCTCCTTGGCGCGCCCCAAGGGCCGGCCGGCCTCCCCCTTGCTCCTTTATATACGGTGGCGGGGGAGCACCCCATAGACACACAAGTTGATCTACGGATCGTTCCTTATCCGTGTGCGGTGCCCCGCTCCACCATATTCCACCTCGGTCATATCGTCGCGGAGTTTAGGCGAAGCCCTGCGCTGGTAGAACATCATCATCGTCACCACGCCGTCGTGTTGACGGAACTCATCTCCGGAGCTCGGCTGGATCGGAGGCCGGATATCGTCATCGAGCTGAACATGTGCTGAACTCGGAAGCCCCGTACGTTCGGTGCTTGGATCGGTCGGATCGTGAAGACGTACGACTACATCAACCGCGTTGTGCTAACGCTTCCGCTTACGGTCTATGAGGGTACGTGGACGAACACTCTCCCCTCTCGTTGCTATGCCATCACCATGATCTTGCGTGTGCGTAGGAATTTTTTTGAAATTACTACGTTCCCCAACAATATGTTGTCACTTTCATATACTAGTGGGAATTTTTCATTATAGAACTTGGCTTTTATATTCCAATGATGGGCTTTCTCAAAAGTGCCCTAGGTCTTCGTGAGCAAGCAAGTTGGATGCACACCCACTTAGTTTCTCTTGTTGAGCTTTCATATATTTATAGATCTAGTGCATCCGCTGCAGGGCATCTCCATAGACCGTTGATACGCCTAGTTGATGTGAGACTATCTTCTCCTTTTTGTCTTCTCCACAACCACCATTCTATTCCACATATAGTTCTATGTCCATGGCTCATGCTCATGTATTGCGTGAAAGTTGAAAAAGTTTGAGATTATTAAAGTATGAAACAATTGCTTGGCTTGTCATCGGGGTTGTGCATGATTAAATACTTTGTGTGATGAAGATAGAGCAACAGCCAGACTATATGATTTTGTAGGGATAACTTTCTTTGGCCATGTTATTTTGAGAAGACATGATTACTTTGATTAGTATACTTGAAGTATTACTATTTCTTATGTTAATATGAACTTTTATTTTGTATCATTTGGATCTGAACATTCATGCCACAATAAAGAAATTACATTGAGAACTATGCTAGGTAGCATTCCACATCAAAAATTTCTTTTTTATCATTTACCTACTCGAGGACGAGTAGGAATTAAGCTTGGGAATGCTTGATACGTCTCCAACGTATCTATAATTTTTGATTGTTCCATGCTATTATATTACTCCTTTTGGATGTTTATGGGCTTTATTTTACACATTTATATCATTTTTGGGACTAACCTACTGACTGGAGGCCCAACCCACATTGCTGTTCTTTTTTTGCCAATTTCAGTATTTCAAAGAAAAGGAATATCAAACGGAGTCCAAACGGAATGAAACCTTCGGGAGCGTGATTTTTTGGAACAAACGTGATCCAGAGGACTTGGAGTGCAAGTCAAGAAGCAGCCGAGGCTCGCACGAGATAGGAGGGCGCCCCCCTGTAGGGCGCGCCCCCTATCTCGTGGGCCCCTCGGGCAGCCGCCGACGTACTTCTTCCTACTATATATACCTACATACCCGGAAAACATCCAGGGGCGAGACGAAACACCATTTCCACCATCGTAACCTTCTGTATCCGCGAGATCTCATCTTGGAGCCTTCGCCGGCACTCTGCCGGAGAGGGAATCGACCATGGAGGGCTTCTACATCAACTTCCTTGCCCCTCCGATGAGTTGTGAGTAGTTTACCACAGACCTACGAGTCCATACTTATTAGCTAGATGGCTTCGTCTCTCTTTTTGGATCTCAATACAATGTTCTCCCCCTCTCTTGTGGAGATCTATTCGATGTAAACTCTTTTTGCGGTGTGTTTGTCGAGATCTGATGAATTGTGGGTTTATTATCAGATTTATTTATGAATAATATTTGAATCTACTCTGAATTCTTTTATGTATGATTGAGTTATCTTTGCAAGTCTCTTCGTATTATCAGTTTGGTTTGGCCTACTAGATTGATCTTTCTTGCCATGGGAGAAGTGCTTTGCTTTGGGTTCAATCTTGCGGTGTCCTTACCCAGTGACAGAAAGGGGTGCAAGGCACGTATTGTATTGTTGCCATCGAGGATAATAAGATGGGGTTTATATCATATTGCATGAGTTTATCCCTCTACATCATGTCATCTTGCTTAATGCGTTACTCTGTTCTTATGAACTTAATACTCTAGATGCAGGCAGGAGTCGGTCGATGTGTGGAGTAATAGTAGTAGATGCAGGCAGGAGTCGGTCTACTTGTTATGGATGTGATGCCTATATACATGATCATGCCTAGATAATCTCATAACTATTCGCTTTTCTATCAATTGCTCGACAGTAATTTGTTCACCCACCGTAATACTTATGCTATCTTGAGAAAAGCCACTAGTGAAACCTATGGCCCCCGGGTCTATCTCTTATCATATTTGCTTTCAATCTACTTTTATTTGCATCTTTACTTTTTGCATCTATATTATAAAATACCAAAAATATATTTATCTTATCATACTATCTTTATTAGATCTCATTTTCGCAAGTGGCCGTGAAGGGATTGACAACCCCTTTATTGAGTTGGTTGCGAGTTCTCAGTTTGTTTGTGTAGGTGCATGGGACTTTTGAGGAGCCTCCTACTGGATTGATACATTGGTTCTCAAAAACTGATGGAAATACTTACGCTACTATTGCTGCATCACCCTCTCCTCTTCGAGGAAAACCAACGCAAGCTCAAGACGTAGCAGACGACTTTCCATGTCCTGCTTCGCCTCATCATGATCATCATTAGCGTGAAGCTCCTCTCTGATGCCCATTGATTTCAAGTCTGCCCTTGCTTTCGGCCCATCTTTGGTCCTCTTTGGCATGTTGAGCAGGGTACCAAGCAGACTCTCGCACACGTTTTTCGTGATATGCATGACATCAAGGCTGTGAGGCACACGGTGGATCTTCCAGTACGGCAAGTCCCAGAAAACAGACCTCGTTTTCCATACCTTTAGCAGCGGCTCTGGCTCCTTTCGCTTCATTCCCGGCTCTGGCGCCTTTTGCTTCTTTCCCGGCAATGGGCAATCTTTCCAATTTTTCAACAACTCGTCTATTTCCTCGCCGCTCCTTGTACGCGGGCTTCTTCGGGGTTCGGTTTCACCATCGAACAGATCCTTGCGTTTCCTCCATTAGTCATTGTCGCGAAGCCAACTTTGATGTCCCATGAACACGGTTTTTGAAGACCCGGGATCTCTATCTAGCTGGCGATACGTTGTGTCATCTATGCACCTGACGCATCCAGAAAATCCGTGGACCACCTGCCCCACGACATATCCGTAACTGAGATAGTCGTGCACCGTCATGAGCAGTGCGGCTCTCATAGGGAAATATTCTTTCTCTGCGGTGTCCCATGTATTGGCTGGCGTTTTCCACAGCGTGTCTAGCTCATCTTTCACCAGCCCCAGATATAGATTGATGTCGTTCCCTGGTTGTTTCGGCCCTTCAATTAGCATACTCATGTGAATGTACTTCCTCTTCATGCACAACCAGGGGGGAAGGTTGTACATCCACACAAACACAGGCCAGGTGCTATGTGTGCTTCTCTGGCTGCCAAACAGATTGACTCCATGGGTGCTCGCGCCCAGCACGATGTTCCTTGGATCCTTCCCAAATTCTGGGTGTTCGAAGTTCAACGCTTGCCACTGGCTCCCATCCTTAGGGTGACTCAGCATCTTGTCTTTTTTATTTATCTCTGGATCATTTGCGTCATCTTCTCACTTATTCTCCTCCCTATCTGCGTGCCAACGCAGAAGCTTTGCTACCTTAGGGTCCGCGAAATACCGCTGCAGACGAGGAGTGATCGGAAAGTACCACACCACTTTTCGAGGAGCTTTCTTCCTCTTCTTGTGTCGAGTGACGCCGCACACCGGACATATGGTAGAGTCCGCGTGCTCGTCCCAATAAATGATGCAATTGTTCATGCAAACATGGTATTTCACGTGCGGTAAATTGCTACCTCTTAAGCACTGCGTTGGATTTCCCCGAAGAGGAGAGGATGATGCATTGAAGTAGCGTAAGTATTTCCCTCAGTTTTTGAGAACCAAGGTATCAATCCAGTAGGACACCACGCACAAGTCCCTCGTACCTACACAAAACGATAGCTCCTTGCAACCAACGCGATTAGGGGTTGTCAATCCCTTCACGGTCACTTACGAGAGTGAGATCTGATAGAGATGATAAATAATATTTTTGGTATTTTTGGTATATAGATGCAAAGTGAAAAGTAAAAGGCAAAGTAAAAACAAAGCAAGTAATAAAGTAATGGAGATTGATATGATGAGAATAAACCCGAGGGCCATTGGTTTCACTAGTGGCTTCTCGCAAGAGCATAGATATTCTATGGTGGGTGAACAAATTACTGTTGAGCAATTGATAGAATTGAGCATAATTATGAGTATAGCTAGGTATAATCATGTATATAGGCATCACGTCCAAAACAAGTAGACCGAAACGATTCTGCATCTACTACTATTACTCCACTCATCGACCGCTATCCAGCATGCATCTAGAGTATTAAGTTAAAAACAGAGTAACGCCTTAAGCAAGATGACATGATGTAGAGGGATAAATTCATGCAAAATGATAAAAACCCCATCTTGTTATCCTCGATGGCAACAATACAATACATGCCTTGCTGCCCCTTCTGTCACTGGGAAAGGACACCGCAAGTTTGAACCCAAAGCTAAGCACTTCTCCCATTGCAAGAACTACCAATCTAGTTAGCCAAACCAAACGGATAATTCGAAGAGACTTGCAAAGATAACTCAATCATACATAAAAGAATTCAGAGAAGATTCAAATATTATTCATAGATAAGCTGGATCATAAACCCACAATTCATCGGTCCCAACAAACACACTGCAAAAAGAAGATTACATCGAATAGATCTCCACGAGAGAGGGGAGAACATTGTATTGAGATCCAAAAAGAGAGAAGAAGCCATCTAGCTACTAACTATGGCCCCGATGGTCTGAAGTAAACTACTCACACTTCATCGGAGGGGCTATGGTGTTGATGTAGAAGCCCTCCGTGGTGGATGCCCCCTCCGGCGGAGCTCCGGAACAGGCCCCAAGATGGGATCTCGTGGATCTGAGAAGGTTGGCGGTGGAGTTAGGTTTTGGCCCTTGTGATCGTTTGAAGTGCGAGGTATATATAGGATGAAGGAGTATGTTGGTGGAGCAACAGGGGCCCACGAGGCGGGGGCGCGCCTAGGGGCGCCCCACCTCGTGACCGCCTCTTTGTTCCTTGGAGTAGGGTCCAAGTCTCTGGATCACGTTAGGTGAGAAAATCACGTTCGAAGGTTTCACTCCGTTTGGACTCCGTTTGATATTCCGTTTCTTCGAAACACTGAAATAGGAAAAAAAACAGCAATTGGGCTGGGCCTCCGGTTAATAGGTTAGTCCCAAAAATAATATAAAAGTGGAAAATAAAGCCCAATATAGTCCAAAACAGTAGATAAAGTAGCATGGAGCGATCAAAATTATAGATACGTTGGAGACGATCGAGGCATCCCCAAGCTTAATTCCTGCTCTTCCTAGTAGGTAAATGATAAAAGAGAATTTTGATGCGGAGTGATACTTTGGCATAATTTCAATGTAAATCTTCTTAATTGTGGCATGAATATTCAGATCCGAAAGATTCAAGACAAAATTTCATATTGACATAAAAATAATAATACTTCAAGCATACTAATCAAAGCAATCATGTCTTCTCAAAATAGCATGGCAAAAGAAAGTTCATCCCTACAAAATCATATAGTTAGGCTATGCTTCATTTTTGTCACACAAAGATGTTCCCAACTTCTATACCCCCGATGACAAGCCAAGCAATTGTTTCATACTAAAATAATCTCAAACTTTTTCAACCTTCACGCAATACATGAGTGTGAGCCATGGATATAGCACTATGGGTGGAATAGAATATGATGATGGGGATTGTGTGGAGAAGACAAAAAAGGAGAAAGTCCCACATTGACGAGGATAATCAACGGGCTATGGAGATGCCCATCAATTGATGTCAACATGAGGAGTAGGGGGATTGCCATGCAACGGATGCACTATGAATGCTCAACAAAAGAAAGCTAGTGGGTGTGCATCCAACTCGCTTGCTCATGAAGACCTAGGGCATTTGAGAAAGCCCATCATAGGAATATACATGCCAAGTTCTATAATGAAAAATTCCCAGTAGTATAAAAGACAACTTATGAGACTCACTACATGAAGAACAAGGTGCTACTTTGAAGCACAATATATAAGACTCACTACATGAAGAACAAGGTGCTACTTTGAAGCACAAGTGTGGAAAAAGAGATAGTGGCATTGCCCTTTTTATTTTTTTATTTTTTTGGGCCTTTCTTTTTTTTCTTTTGGCCTTTCTTCCTTTTTTTTTCTTTTTTTCTTTTTGGGCAATGCTCTAATAATGATGATCATCACACTTCTATTGATTACAACATAAGGATTACAACTCGAAACTTAGAACAAGATATGACTCTATATGAATGCCTCCGGCGGTGTACCGGGATGGTGAAATGAATGAAGAGTGACATGTATGAAAAATAATGCATGGTGGCTTTGCCACAAATACGATGTCAACTACATGATCATGCAATGGCAGTATGACAAAAGTAATGTATGTCATGAATATGATGGTGGAAGTTGCATGGCAATATATCTCGGAATGGCTATGGAAATGCCATGATAGGTAGGTATGGTGGATGTTTTGAGGAAGATATAAGGAGGTTTATGTGTTATAGAGCGTATCGTATCACGGGGTTTGGATGCACCGGCGAAATTTGCACCAACTCTCAAGGTGAGAAAGGGCAATGCACGGTACCGAAGAGGCTAGCAATGGCGGAAAGGTAAAAGTGCGTATAATCCATGGACTCAACATTAGTCAAAAGAACTCATATACTTATTGCAAAAATTTATAAGTCATCAAAAATCAAGTAGAACGCGCATGCTCCTAGGGGGATAGATTGGTAGGAAAAGACCATCGCTCGTCCCCGACAGCCACTCATAAGGATGCACAAGCCAGGTACACTTCATGTTTCAAATTTGTTACACAACTTTAACCATACGTGCATGCTACGGGACTTGCAAACTTCAACACAAGCATTTCTCAAATTCACAATTACTCAACTAGCACGACTTTGATATTATCACCTGCATATATCAAAACAATTATCAAGCATCAAACTTATCTTAGTATTCAACGCACTCAAAAGAAAGTTTCACATATCTTGAATACCAAGTATATTAATATTAAGAAAATTATCATGCTATTAACGACTCTCAAAATAATCTAAGTGAAGCATGAGAGATCAATAGTTTCTTTAAAACAAATCCACCACCGTGCTCTAAAAGATCTAAGTGAAGCACTAGAGCAAAAATTATCACGCTCAAAAGATATAAGTGAAGCACTATGAGCAAAACTATCAAGGTAAAAAGATATAAATGAAGCACTATGAGCAAAACTATCATGCTCAAAAGATATAAGTGAAGCACGTAGAATATTCTAACAAATTCCAATTCATGTATGGCTCTCTCAAAAGGTGTGTACAGCAAGGATGATTATGGTAAACTAACAAGCAAAGACGCAAATAATACAAGACGCTCCAAGTAAAACACATATCATGTGGTGAATAAAAATATAGCTCCAAGTAAATTACCGATGGAAGTAGACGAAAGAGGGGATGCCTTCCGGGGCATCCCCCAGCTTTAACTTTTTGGTGCCCTTGGATTATCTTGGGGGTGCCATGGGCATTCCCAAGCTTAGGCTCTTGCCACTCCTTGTTCCATAATCCATCAAAAGAATTCACCCAAAACTTGAAAACTTCACAACACAAAACTCAATAGAAATCTCGTGAGCTCCGTTAGAGAAAGAAAACAAAAGACTACTTTAAGGTACTGTAATGAACTAATTATTTATTTATATTGGTGTTAAACCTACTTTATTCCAACTTCTCTATGGATTATAAACTATTTTACTAGCCATAGATTCATCAAAATAAGCAAACAACACACGCAAAACAGAATCTGTCAAAAACAGAACAGTCTGTAGTAATCTGTAACTAAGGCAAACTTCTGGAACTCTAAAAATCCTACAAAAATAGGAAGTCCTGTAAAATTTGTTTATTGAACATCAGAAAAATTAATCAACGCAAAAGCACGTTTCTGTGATTTAACAAATTATATTCGTGCGCGAGAAGTTTCTGTTTTTCAGCAAAATCAAATCAACTTATCATTGTAGGTTATCCTATAGGTTCTACTTGGCACGAACACTAATTAAAACATAAAACCACATCCAAACAGAGGCTAGATGGATTATTCATTCCTAAACAGAAGCAAACACAAAAGCGAAAAAATAAAATTGGGTTGCCTCCCAACAAGCGCTATCGTTTAACGCCCCTAGCTAGGCATAAAAGCAAGGATAGATCTAGGTATTGCCATCTTTGGTAGGTAATTCTTCAATGAGGCATCTACCTCCTTTAGAATTTTCTTTGTTTCTAGTAATTGTCAAATTTTCAGGCAAAAGACCGAAAAATTCATTCATAGCAAATGGTTCCTTAATGATGGCAAAAAGATTGGGATGAACACTTATAGATTTAAAATCCGCAGTTTCCTTACTAGATGATTCACCCTTATTCTTAGGAACATAAATAAGTTTAGTATTCTTAGTAGACAAACTTGGAGTGCTTTGTACGGAAGAAAAAGTGGTTCCCAAGTTGGTAATGATACCCTCAAGTTTATCGATTCTTGTGGAATCTAGGTTTATTTTGTCATTAACTATGGGTTCTTTTTCTTTAATATTTTTCAAAGTCATTCCTACCTTAGATCCATATTGGGTAATTTGATTGTGGATCTTTTTATCAAGATTTTCAATAGATTCAATGGTAGCAACTTTATTCTCAATAATTTCAAGTCTTTGCATAACATGCTCCAAAGTTAACATAGTTCCATTAATCAAAAGAGGTGGTGAGCCAAATAAATCTATTAAAGCATTATAAGAATCAAAAGTATGGTTACCCAAGAAATTCCCTCCGGTAATGGTATCAAGGGTATATCTATACCAAGGATTAGCACCTACGTAAAAATTACGAAGAAGAACTGAAGTAGATTGCTTCCAGGTAGATCTATTTTGAGCATTGCAAATTCTATACCAAGCGTCTTTTAGATTTTCTCCCTCCCTTTGCTTAAAATTTAGAACTTCATTATCGGGAGATAATGGAGAAGATATGAGACTAGTCATGACGACAAGCAAGCAAACTAACACACGAGCAAACAAACGGACAAGAAAAAAGGAAACGGGAAAAGGAGGAGGAGATTGGGAAAGAGAGGGCGAATAATACGGCAAGGGTGAAGTGGGTGAGAGGAAAACGAGAGGCAAATGGCAAATAATGTAATGCGAGAGATAGGGATTGTGATGGGTACTTGGTATGGTTGACTTGCTCTTGCGTGAGCCTCCCCGGCAACGGTGCCAGAAATTCTTCTTGCTACCTCTTGAGCACTGCGTTGGATTTCCCCGAAGAGGAGAGGATGATGCAGCAAAGTAGCTTAAGTATTTCCCTCAGTTTTTGAGAACCAAGGTATCAACCCAGTAGGAGACCACACACAAGTCCCTCGTACCTACACAAAATGATAGCTTCTCGCAACCAACGCGATTAGGGGTTGTCAATCCCTTCACGGTCACTTACGAGAGTGAGATCTGATAGAGATGATAAATAATATTTTTGGTATTTTTGGTATATAGATGCAAAGTGAAACGTAAAAGGCAAAGTAAAAACAAAGCAAGTAATAAAGTAATGGAGATTGATATGATGATAATAGACCCGGGGGCCATAGGTTTCACTAGTGGCTTCTCTCTAGAGCATAGCTATTCTATGGTGGGTGAACAAATTACTGTTGAGCAATTGATAGAATTGAGAATAATTATGAGTATATCTAGGTATGATCATGTATATAGGCATCACGTCCAAAACAAGTAGACCGAAACGATTCTGCATCTACTACTATTACTCCACTCATCGACCGCTATCCAGCATGCATCTAGAGTATTAAGTTAAAAACAGAGTAACGCCTTAAGCAAGATGACATGATGTAGAGGGATAAATTCATGCAATATGATTAAAAACCCCATCTTGTTATCCTCGATGGCAACAATACAATACATGCCTCGCTGCCCTTCCTGTCACTGGGAAAGGACACCGCAAGATTGAAACCAAAGCTAAGCACTTCTCCCATTGCAAGAACTACCAATCTAGTTAGCCAAACCAAACAGATAATTCGAAGAGACTTGCAAAGATAACTCAATCATACATAAAAGAATTCAGAGAAGATTCAAATATTATTCATAGATAAGCTGGATCATAAACCCACAATTCATCGGTCCCAACAAACACACTGCAAAAAGAAGATTACATCGAATAGATCTCCACGAGAGAGGGGGAGAACATTGTATTGAGATCCAAAAAGAGAGAAGAAGCCATCTAGCTACTAGCTATGGACCCGAAGGTCTGAAGTAAACTACTCACACTTCATCAGAGGGGCTATGGTGTTGATGTAGAAGCCCTCCGTGGTGGATGCCCCCTCCGGCGGAGCTCCGGAACAGGCCCCATGATGGGATCTCGTGGATACAGAAGGTTGCGGCGGTGGAGTTAGGTTTTTGGCTCCCCTTGTGATCGTTTGGGGGTACGTAGGTATATATAGGAGGAAGGAGTACGTTGGTGGAGCAACAGGGGGCACACGAGGCGGGGGGCGCGCCCTAGGGGGGCGCCCCCCACCCTCGTGACCGCCTCTTTTGTTCCTTGGAGTAGGGTCCAAGTCTCCTGGATCACGTTAGGTGAGAAAATCACGTTCCCGAAGGTTTCACTCCGTCTGGACTCCGTTTGATATTCCGTTTCTTCGAAACACTGAAATAGGCAAAAAAAACAGCAATTCTGGGCTGGGCCTCCGGTTAATAGGTTAGTCCCAAAAATAATATAAAAGTGGAAAATAAAGCCCAATATAGTCCAAAACAGTAGATAAAGTAGCATGGAGCAATCAAAAATTATAGATACGTTGGAGACGTATCAGGCATCCCCAAGCTTAATTCCTGCTCGTCCTCGAGTAGGTAAATGATAAAAAGAGAAGTTTTGATGTGGAGTGATACTTTGGCATAATTTCAATGTAAATCTTCTTAATTGTGGCATGAATATTCAGATCCGAAAGATTCAAGACAAAAGTTCATATTGACATAAAAATAATAATACTTCAAGCATACTAATCAAAGAAATCATGTCTTCTCAAAATAGCATGGCAAAAGAAAGTTCATCCCTACAAAATCATATAGTTAGGCTATGCTTCATTTTCGTCACACAAAGATGTTCCCAACTTCTATACCCCCGATGACAAGCCAAGCAACTATTTCACACTTAAATAATCTCAAACTTTTTCAACCTTCACGCAATACATGAGCGTGAGCCATGGATATATCACTATGGGTGGAATAGAATATGATGATGGGGATTGTGTGGAGAAGACAATAAAGGAGAAAGTCCCACATTGACGAGGATAATCAACGGGCTATGGAGATGCCCATCAATTGATGTCAACATGAGGAGTAGGGGGATTGCCATGCAACGGATGCACTATGAATGCTCAACAAAAGAAAGCTAGTGGGTGTGCATCCAACTCGCTTGCTCATGAAGACCTAGGGCATTTGAGGAAGCCCATCGTAGGAATATACAGGCCAAGTTCTATAATGAAAAATTCCCACTAGTATAAAAAGACAACTTATGAGACTCACTACATGAAGAACAAGGTGCTACTTTGAAGCACAATATATAAGACTCACTACATGAAGAACAAGGTGCTACTTTGAAGCACAAGTGTGGAAAAAGAGATAGTGGCATTGCCCTTTTTATTTTTTTATTTTTTTTGGGCCTTTTTTTTCTTTTGGCCTTTCTTCTTTTTTTTTCTTTTTTTCTTTTTGGGCAATGCTCTAATAATGATGATCATCACACTTCTATTGATTACAACATAAGGATTACAACTCGAAACTTAGAACAAGATATGACTCTATATGAATGCCTCCGGCGGTGTACCGGGATGGTGAAATGAATGAAGAGTGACATGTATGAAAAATAATGCATGGTGGCTTTGCCACAAATACGATGTCAACTACATGATCATGCAATGGCAGTATGACAAAAGTAATGTATGTCATGAATATGATGGTGGAAATTGCATGGCAAAATATCTCGGAATGGCTATGGAAATGCCATGATAGGTAGGTATGGTGGATGTTTTGAGGAAGATATAAGGAGGTTTATGTGTGATAAAGCGTATCGTATCACTGGGTTTGGATGCACCGGCGAAATTTGCACCAACTCTCAAGGTAAGAAAGGGCAATGCACGGTACCGAAGAGGCTAGCAATGGCGGAAAGGTAAAAGTGCGTATAATCCATGGACTCAACATTAGTCAAAAGAACTCATATACTTATTGCAAAAATTTAGAAGTCATCAAAAATCAAGTAGTACGCGCATGCTCCTAGGGGGATAGATTGGTAGGAAAAGACCATCGCTCGTCCTCGACCGCCACTCATAAGGATGCACAAGCAAGGTACACTTCATGTTTCAAATTTGTTACACAACTTTAACCATACGTGCATGCTACGGGACTTGCAAACTTCAACACAAGCATTTCTCAAATTCACAATTACTCAACTAGCACGACTTTGATATTATCACCTGCATATATCAAAACAATTATCAAGCATCAAACTTATCTTAGTATTCAACGCACTCAAAAGAAAGTTTCACATATCTTGAATACCAAGTATATTAATATTAAGAAAATTATCATGCTATTAACGACTCTCAAAATAATCTAAGTGAAGCATGAGAGATCAATAGTTTATTTAAAACAAATCCACCACTGTGCTCTAAAAGATCTAAGTGAAGCACTAGAGCAAAAATTATCATGCTCAAAAGATATAAGTGAAGCACTATGAGCAAAACCATCAAGGTAAAAAGATATAAATGAAGCACTATGAGCAAAACTATCATGCTCAAAAGATATAAGTGAAGCACGTAGAGTATTCTAACAAATTCCAATTCATGTATGGCTCTCTCAAAAGGTGTGTACAGCAAGGATGATTGTGGTAAACTAACAAGCAAAGATGCAAATAATACAAGACGCTCCAAGCAAAACACATATCATGTGGTGAATAAAAATATAGCTCCAAGTAAATTACCGATGGAAGTAGACGAAAGAGGGGATGCCTTCCGGGGCATCCCCAAGCTTTAACTTTTTGGTGTCCTTGGATTATCTTGGGGGAGCCATGGGCATTCCCAAGCTTAGGCTCTTGCCACTCCTTGTTCCATAATCCATCAAAAGAATTCACCCAAAACTTGAAAACTTCACCACACAAAACTCAATAGAAATCTCGTGAGCTCCGTTAGAGAAAGAAAACAAAAGACTACTTTAAGGTACTGTAATGAACTAATTATTTATTTATATTGGTGTTAAACCTACTTTATTCCAACTTCTCTATGGATTATAAACTATTTTACTAGCCATAGATTCATCAAAATAAGCAAAGAACACACGCAAAACAGAATCTGTCAAAAACAGAACAGTCTGTAGTAATCTGTAACTAAGGCAAACTTCTGGAACTCTAAAAATCCTACAAAAATAGGAAGTCCTGGAAAATTTGTTTATTGAACATCAGAAAAAATAATCAACGCAAAAGCACATTTCTGTGATTTAACAAAATTATATTCGTGCGCGAGAAGTTTCTGTTTTTCAGCAAAATCAAATCAACTTATCATCGTAGGTTATCCTATAGGTTCTACTTGGCACAAACACTAATTAAAACATAAAACCACATCCAAACAGAGGCTAGATGGATTATTTATTCCTAAACAGAAGCAAACACAAAAGCGAAAAAATAAAATTGGGTTGCCTCCCAACAAGCGCTATCGTTTAACGCCCCTAGCTACGCATAAAAGCAAGGATAGATCTAGGTATTGCCATCTTTGGTAGGTAATTCTTCAATGAGGCATCTACCTCCTTTAGAATTTTCTTTGTTTCTAGTAATTGTCAAATTTTCAGGCAAAAGATCGAAAAATTCATTCATAGCAAATGGTTCTTAATGATGGCAAAAAGATTGGGATGAACACTTATAGATTTAAAATCCGCAGTTTCCTTACTAGATGATTCACCCTTATTCTTAGGAACATAAATAAGCTTAGTATTCTTAGTAGATGAACTTGGAGTGTTTTGTACAGAAGAAAAAGCGGTTCCCAAGTTGGTAATGATACCCTCAAGTTTATCGATTCTTGTGGAATCTAGGTTTATTTTGTCATTAACTATGGGTTCTTTTTCTTTAATATTTTTCAAAGTCATTCTTACCTTAGATCCATATTGGGTAATTTGATTGTGGATCTTTTTATCAAGATTTTCAATAGATTCAATGGTACCAACTTTATTCTCAATAATTTCAAGTCTTTGCATAACATGCTCCAAAGTTAACATAGTTGCATTAATCAAAAGAGGTGGTGAGCCAAATAAATCTATTAAAGCATTATAAGAATCAAAAGTATGGTTACCCAAGAAATTCCCTCCGGTAATGGTATCAAGGGTATATCTATACCAAGGATTAGCACGTACGTAAAAATTACGAAGAAGAACTTAAGTAGATTGCTTCCTGGTAGATCTATTTTGAGCATTCCAAATTCTATACCAAGCGTCTTTTAGATTTTCTCCCTCCCTTTGCTTAAAATTTAGAACTTCATTCTCGGGAGATAATGGAGAAGATATGAGACTAGTCATGACGACAAGCAAGCAAACTAACACACGAGCAAACAAACGGACGAGAAAAAAGGAAATGGGAAAAGGAGGAGGAGATTGGGAAAGAGAGGGCAAATAAAACGGCAAGGGTGAAGTGGGGGAGAGGAAAACGAGAGGCAAATGGCAAATAATGTAATGCGAGAGATAGGGATTGTGATGGGTACTTGGTATGGTTGACTTGCTCTTGCGTGAGCCTCCCCGGCAACGGTGCCAGAAATTCTTCTTGCTACCTCTTGAGCACTGCGTTGGATTTCCCCGAAGAGGAGAGGATTATGCAGCAAAGTAGCTTAAGTATTTCCCTCAGTTTTTGAGAACCAAGGTATCAATCCAGTAGGAGACCACACACAAGTACCTCGTACCTACACAAAACGATAGCTTGTCGCAACCAACGCGATTAGGGGTTGTCAATCCCTTCACGGTCACTTACGAGAGTGAGATCTGATAGAGATGATAAATAATATTTTTGGTATTTTTGGTATATAGATGCAAAGTGAAACCTAAAAGGCAAAGTAAAAACAAAGCAAGTAATAAAGTAATGGAGATTGATATGATGAGAATAGACCCGGGGGCCATAGGTTTCACTAGTGGCTTCTCTCAAGAGCATAGATATTCTATGGTGGGTGAACAAATTACTGTTGAGCAATTGATAGACTTGAGCATAATTATGAGTATATCTAGGTATGATTGTGTATATAGGCATCACGTCCAAAACAAGTAGACCGAAACGATTCTGCATCTACTACTATTACTCCACTCATCGACCGCTATCCAGCATGCATCTAGAGCATTAAGTTAAAAACAAAGTAACGCCTTAAGCAAGATGACATGATGTAGAGGGATAAATTCATGCAATATGATAAAAACCCCATCTTGTTATCCTCGATGGCAACAATACAATACATGCCTTGCTTCCCCTTCTGTCACTGGGAAAGGACACCGCAAGATTGAACCCAAAGCTAAGCACTTCTCCCATTGCAAGAGTTACCAATCTAGTTGGCCAAACCAAACGGATAATTTGAAGAGACTTGCAAAGATAACTCAATCATACATAAAAGAATTCAGAGAAGATTCAAATATTATTCATAGATAAGCTGGATCATAAACCCACAACTCATCGGTCTCAACAAACACACCGCAAAAAGAAGAGTACATCAAATAGATCTCCACGTGAGAGGGGGAGAACATTGTATTGAGATTCAAAAAGAGAGAAGAAGCCATCTAGCTACTAGCTATGGACCCGAAGGTCTGAAGTGAACTACTCACACTTCATCGGAGGGGCTATGGTGTTGATGTAGAAGCCCTCCGTGGTGGATGCCCACTCCGGCGGAGCTCCGGAACAGGCCCCAAGATGGGATCTCGTGGATACAGAAGGTTGCGGCAGTGGAATTATGTTTTTGGCTCCCCTTGTGATTGTTTGGGGGTACGTAGGTATATATAGGAGGAAGGAGTACGTCGGTGGAGCAACAGGGGGGCCATGAGGCAGGGGCGCGCCCTAGGCGGGGGGCGCCGCCCACCCTCGTGACCGCCTCTTTTGTTCCTTGGAGCAGGGTCCAAGTCTCCTGGATCACGTTCAGTGAGAAAATCACGTTCCCGAAGGTTTCATTCCGTTTGGAGTCCATTTGATATTCCGTTTCTACAAAACACTGAAATAGGCAAAAAAACAGCAATTCTGGGCTGGGCCTCCGGTTAATAGGTTATTCCCAAAAATAATATAATAGTGGAAAATAAAGCCCAATATAGTCCAAAATAGTAGATAAAGTAGCATGGAGCAATCAAAAATTATAGATACGTTGGAGATGTATCATAAATCCAGAGGACACACGATTTTCTTCGCCTCCTCGAAACTGGTCGGGCACTTGTTCCCCTTGGGAAGTCGTTCGTGCCAGAATGACATGTTCTCGTCGAAGCATGCGTCGGTCATTTTGTGTTTTACCTTCATCTCCAGAGCCATGAGCGTTACTTTTAGGCGGGTATCCTCGGACCTCCATCCTTCATACAATGGATTAACCGCGTCTATCTCCAGTTGATCCAGCTTGGCTTTCTCTCGGGCGGCAGCTCTTGCGTTACCCGTCTTCTTGAGAAGCAGCTCTAGAATATGAGGGTCCTGCACCCAGCCCATCGATGGTCCATCGTCGTCTGCTCCGGCATCTTCATCTTCATGATCATGCCCTTCGTCTGCTCCGGCATCTTCCTCATCATCATGTCCGGCATCTTCTACATGATGACTGTGTACTGCATCTACTTCGTGATCATGTCCTGGAGATTCTTCGTCTTCTCGCCCGCCCTCGCCGCGGTTGTCTTGCTGCCCTTCCTCATTTCTTGCCCGGCCCCCATGGACGACTTCATAATCATCTTCATCACCTTGCCACCGATAGCCATCCATGAAACCACGCAAGAGCAGGTGGTCCCGCACCTGTACGGAATCCGGGTCCATAAGGCTCCTCAGCTTGCATCTTCGACACAGACATCTTATCTCCGTCTTGTTCTTTTGAAGCATCTCGGCCTTCGCGGAGCTCAAAAACCTATTCACGATGCCTTCATTCATCGTGCGGACCATGGTCGCCTTTGGGGTATAGCAAAACGATATTTTAGAACCAAGAAAAAATTTGGCATGACTTTGCGTAAAAATAGGACCAAAAAGAATGCATAGTGCCAAAATTCTCGCCGAAACGGAAATGAATCAACATTCCGGCAAAATATTGGCAAGTATCGCATTTCAAATACCGGTACCTGCAAACACAAACATATATGCAACACCACAAACATACATAGATCTAGCTAGGCCATAAAAAGTGCATGTGCATGCTGTTGGAGGGAGAAATAAAGTAGATCTACAACATAAAGATATCTTTCCCCTTACTTACCTATCAAAAAAAGGTAATTTAACCACTTAATTTGGATGAATCTATGGTGCAAATGAGGTGAGGAGGAGGAGGCAGCCGAGACAAGCTTGGAGGAGGAGGTGGAGAGAATGAAGTGGGGAAACTGAGTGTGTACGTGTGGCTGTCCGAAATATCTAGCTGGTCCCAGGTTACTAATGGCGCACCACCTACAAATGCGCCACTAGTAACCCTGGTTACTAATGGCACACCAGCTAGTGGTGCGCCATTAGTAGTTTTGCAAAAAAAATAGTAGTGGCGCACTATGTGGCCGGTGCGCCATTACTAGTTAAAACTAGTAATGGCGCACTGTGCCCTGGTGCACCATTAGTATTTTTGAGAGAATAAAAAAAATTGTTACTAGTGGCGCACCATGCTTCTGGTGCGCCATTAGTGTCTATCACACTAATGGCAGACACTAATGGCGCACCGACACATGGTGCGCCACTGCTATATAGTAGTGGCGCACCACATGTCTGGTGCGCCATTAGTGGCCATATCATCTATAGCCCTTTTCCTAGTAGTGGCGGTAAAGTAAAGAAATTACATGGCATTCATACAATAAAGAGACAACCATAAGGCTCCAGCCGGTTACCAATAGATTACAAAACATGATCATCTCATACAATAACGTATATCACATCATGTCTTGACCATATCACATCACAAAATTTTCTGCAAAAATAAGTTAGACGTCCTCTACTTTGTTGTTGCAAGTTTTACGTGGCTGTTCCGAGCTTCTAGCAAGAATCGTTCTTACCTACGACACAAAAACCACAATGGTGATTTATCAAGTTTGTTGTTTTAACCTTCAACAAGGACCGACCGCAGTCAAATTCAATTCAACTAAAGTAGGAGAAACAGACACCCGCCAGCCACCTTTATGCAAAACTAGTTGCATGTCTATCCATTGGTCCCATGAACGTGGTCATGTATGGTTGGTCTAGGCCGCTTCATCCAACAATACCGCCGAATCAAAATAAGACATTGGGGGTAAGCAGTATGACGATCACTGCCCAGAACTCTTTGTGTTCTATTCGTGCATATCATCTATGCATAGACCTGGCTCATGATGCCACTGTTGGGGAATGTAGCATGCAATTTCAAAAAAATTCCAACGCTCATGCAAAATCTATCTAGGATATTAATAGTAATGAGGGGAAGAGTGTGTCTACGTACCCTCGTAGACCGTAAGCGAAAGTGTTTATCAACGCGGTTGATGTAGTCGTACACCTTCCCGATCTGTCCTGATCAAGTACCGAACCTATGGCACCTCCGCGTTCAGCACACGTTCAGCTCGATGACATCCTCACCTTCTTGATCCAGCAAGGTGGGTGAAGTAGTAGATGAGTTCTGGCAGCACGACGGTGTGGTGACGGTGTTGGTGTAGAACAATCTCCATAGGGCTTCACCAAGCAAAACGGAAACTATTGATGGAGGATAAACTAGAGGGAACGGGGTTGCTGGCACACAACTTGGTGATTCTTGATGTGTCATGGGTGTGAGCCCTGCCCATCTATTTATATGTTGATCCTTGGGGTCGAAACTTGGTGTAAAAGCCTCCTCAAAGTCGGTTTTCGCCGAAAGGCAAGAGTCCTTCTCGAACTCCATGGCTAGACGCCAGGGACCCTGGCGTCTGGCCCTGGAATCTGCAAAACTTCCTTTTGCGCTTTCCAAAAGCCTCCTGGGCTTTCCCCTTTGGCCCAAATAAAGTGTTCTCGCACACATACATTTCAGAAAACATGAGGAACCCCTTCCGGTGAATTCCGGAACCCTTCCGAAGACGAAACACTATTATCCCATATATCAATATTTACCTCCGGACCATTCCAGAGCTCCTCGTCATATCCGTGATCACATACGGGAGTCCGAACAATATTCGGTGACCAACATACATAACTCACATAATACTATATCGTCAACGAACGTTAAGCATGTGGACCCTACGGGTTTGAGAACTATGTAGACATGGCCGAGACACCTCTCTGGTCAATAACCAATAGCGGAACCTGGACCCATATTTGCTCCTACATATTCTATGAAGAACTTTATGGGTCGAACCTTATGACAACATACGTAATTCCCTTTGTCCATCGGGATGTTACTTGCCCGAGATTTAATCTTCGGTATCTTCGTATGTAGTTCAATCTTGTTACCGGCAAGTCTCTTTACTCATTTCGTAATACATCATCCTGCAACTAACTCATTAGTCACTTTGCCTGCAAGGCTTCTTATGATGTGTATTATACAGAGGGCCCAGAGATACCTCTCCGATACTCGGAGTGACAAATCCTAATCTCGATATATGCCAACCCAACAAATACCTTCGGAGATACCTCTAGAGCATCTTTATGATCACCCAGTTACATTGTGATGTTTGATAGCACACAAGGCATTCCTCCGGTATCCGAGAGTTGCATAATCTCATAGTCGAAAGAATATGTATTTGACATGAAGAAAGCAATAGCAATAAAACTGAATGGTCATTATGCTAAGCTAACGGATGGGTCTTGTCCATCACATCATTCTCCTCACTAGTAGAAAATAGGGCTACCGCTTGGGCCTGGCCAGCCCATTAGTCCCGGTTCTTCAAGAACCGGGACCCATGGGGGGTATTAGACCCGGTTCGTGAGCCCAGGGGGGCGGCCGGGGCCTCGTGGGCATTGGTCCCGGTTCATGTGGAACCATTTGTCCAGGTTCAAGCCACGAACCGGGACCAATGGTCCTCGCTCCTGACCCACAACCATTGATCCCGGTTCGTGGCTTGAACCGGGACAGAAGGGGGTGCTTTAGTCCCGGTTCATGCCATGAACCGGGACAAATAACTTGCCTATATATACCCACCGCCACGGCAGACCACTCTAGAGTGCTCTGTTTTGTCAAGCCGGTGAGGGGAGGGCATTTGGGTGCTCTAGTTCACCTCCTATGCACATGAGGTGTTCGATGAAATGCCCGAGCCACACTACTTAAGCTTTCTCCTCTCAAAACTCGACCTCCGATCTCTATTTTCAATGAGATTTTTCTTGATTTAGCGGTCTGTCACGACCTGTCCCCTCCCCGTCTTCACCGCCGTTGATCGCCCGCGCCGATCTCGTCGCCGGAACCACCGTGGTGAGCCTCTTGTTCTTATCTTCTTTCTAAAAGAAAAAATTCTGACTTCAGATAGATACTTGTCTAATTTTCTTACTTTTATCATTCCTTGTTATTATATAATGCGATGGTTTTGGTATCCGCCCCCGTCGGCCCTCGTCCTGTCTATGATTCAGATGTGGTATATATTATCTTTTCATAACTATTTGGTTCATTTACTATTTATGACAATTATGCCGACCAATGTGACATAGATTTTATTTATCTAGGAGGTTGTGGAACCGGAAATTCCAACCGACCCTATTGTCGAGAGGTTAAATTTAGTTGAAGAACAAAACAGTTACTTGAAGGAAAAAATAAGAAAAATTGAGGAGGAGAAGATGATATTGGAGTTGCATGTTGCGGATGTCGTCGATGATCACAAGATCAAGATGGATGCAATGCGGTTGAAGATTAAAAAGATTAGAAAATATGTCATTCATACCGAGGCTTGGTATCATTATGCAGTTGGATCAGTTGTTACCTTGGTTGCGATTATGATCGCATTTGATGTTGCATTGAAATGTTTTACATAATTTCAATGTATGGTTTAATTAGATGCTCTGGAGAGCTATATGTTGTTCAATGAGAACTATGTATGTACTTTGGTTTTAATGCTCTGGAGAACTTTGTATGTACTTTGGTTTCAGAGTTCATTTCAAATGCTTTTCAACTTCATGGTCTTATAGCTCAAAATAATCAGTAAATGCATGAAAAATAACAAATTTTGTCAAGAAGGGTTGTAAATTGATGATGCAGCTTTGAATGGTGCATTTTGAACACAGAAAAACAACGGAGTTCAAATAAGTTCAAAAAAATGAAATCCCTTTGTAACAGACGAGTTTCCGTATGAAACACTGATACTTCGAAAGAGATTGTCCGTTTTGTACACGAAGTGCATCCAGTTTTTGCCGTAACCATCTCTACATTCTTGCACATGCTATGTGGGTGAAGTGATGATACCATGCCAACTTCGAACCTTTTCAAAGTTCATTTCAAATGCTTTTCAACTTCATGGTCTTATAGCTCAAAATAATCAGTAAATGCATGAAAAATAACAAATGTAGTCAGAAAGGGTTGTAAATTGGTGATGTGGATTTGAATGGTGCATTTTTAACACGGAAAAACAATGGAGTTCAAATAAGTTCAAGAAAAATGAAATCCCTTTGTAACAGACGAGTTTCCGTATGAAACCCTGATACTTCGAAAGAGATTGTCCGTTTTGTACACGAAGTGCATCCAGTTTTTGCCGTAACCCTCTCTACTTTCTTGCACATGCTATGTGGGTGAAATGATGATACCATGCCAACTTGGAACCTTTTCAGAGTTCATTTCAAAAGCTTTTCAATTTCATGGTCTTATAGCTCAAAATAATCAGTAAATGCATGAAAAATTACAAATGAAGCCAGAAAGGGTTGTAAATTGATGATGTGGCTTTGAATGGTGCATTTTGAACACATAAAAACAATGGAGTTCAAATGAGTTCAAAAAAATGAAATCCCTTTGTAACAGACGAGTTTCTGTATGAAACCCTGATACTTCGAAAGAGATTGTCCGTTTTGTACACGAAGTGCATCCAGTTTTTGCCGTAACCCTTTCTACTTTCTCGCACATGCTATGTGGGTGAAATGATGATACCATGCCAAATTGGAACCTTTTCAAAGTTCATTTCAAATGCTTTTCAACTTCATGGTCTTATAGCTCAAAATAATTAGTAAATGCATGAAAAATTACAATGGAGTTAGAAAGGGTTGTAAATTGATGATGTGGCTTTGAATGGTGCATTTTGAACACAGAAAAAAATGGAGTTCAAATAAGTTCAAAAAAATGAACTCCCTTTGTAACAGACGAGTTTCCGTATGAAACCGTGATGCTCCAAAGAGATTGTCCGTTTTGTACACGAAGTGTATCCAGTTTTTGCCGTAACCCTCTCTACTTTCTCACACATGCTATGTGGGTGAGTTGATGATACCATGCCACCTTGGAACCTTTTCAGAGTTCATTTCAAATGCTTTTCAATTTCATGGTCTTATAGCTCAAAATAATCAGTAAATGCATGAAAAGTAACAAACGAAGTCAGAAAGGGTTGTAAATTGATGATGTGGCTTTAAATGGTGCATTTTGAACACAGAAAAATAATGGAGTTTGAATAAATTAAAAAAATGAAATCCCTTTGTAACAGACGAGTTTTCGTATGAAACCCTGATGCTCCAAAGAGATTGTCCGTTTTGTACACGAAGTGTATCCAGTTTTTGCCGTAACCCTCTCTACTTTCTCACACATGCTATGTGGGTGAAATGATGATACCATGCCACCTTGGAACCTTTTCAGAGTTCATTTCAAATGCTTTTCAATTTCATGGTCTTATAGCTCAAAATAATCATTAAATGCATGAAAATTAACAAATGAAGTCAGAAAGGGTTGTAAACTAATGATGTGGCTTTGAATGCTGCATTTTGAACACAGCAAAACAATGGAGTTCAAATAAGTTGAAAAAAATGAAATCCCTTTGTAACAGACGAGTTTCCGTATGAAACCATGATACTTCGAAAGAGATTGTCCGTTTTGTACATGAAGTGTATCCAGTGTTTGCCGTAACCCTCTCTACTTTCTCGCACATGCTTTGTGGGTGAAATGATAATACCATGCCAACTTGGAACCTTTTCTGAGTTCATTTCAAATGCTTTTCAATTTCATGGTCTTATAGCTCAATATAATCAGTAAATGCATGAAAAATAACAAATGAAGTCAGAAACAAAATAAGTTAAAATAAACAAGTAATTTGAAACAAAATAAGATAAACTTTAATAAAATAGATAAGTAGAAACAAAAAAACTTTAATCACATAAATAAAATTGATGAAACTAAAATTATCAAAGTATTTTCTGTTCAAAACATTATAAGCAACCTCTAGTATTATTGAAACTAAAATTATATAAAATTGATGCAACTAAAATTATCAAAGCATTTTCTGTTCAAAATCATTAAAAGCAAAAAGAATTTTCATAAAGAACTTTTTTTGTTAGAAACTTTAATAGCAAAAAGAATTAGCATAAAATAAAGTTAATAAGGAATTATAAACAAAATAAAATAAAATAAATAATTATTTTGTTGTAAGTAGAAATAAAAAAAATAAATAAAGCAAAAATAAAACAAAAAAACAGGGAAAAAATAAAAAAATTGCCACCAACTGGGCCACCATGGCCTGAATACGACTAGAAACCCATCCATGGGCCAGGATTCAGGCCCACAGAAGGCCCAGAAGGCCCATCAGGCATAGTTGTAACAATTAGGCCCGTAAGCCTGGAATGGAGAGGAGCTCGAGAGGGGTGCGGTAGTGGGGCTTATAAACCACTGCGCGCCCCTCTCAACTAGCGAGGTGAGACTAAACTTTGGCCGCGACACGGGCAGCACAGGGGTCTTTGGTCCCGGTTGGTGGCACCAAGCGGGACTAAAGGGGTGCATTGGTACTGGTTCGTGGCACCAACCGGTACCAATGCCCCCTTTAATCGGTTGGTGCCTCAATCGGGACCAAAGGCTCGCTTCCGCCTTTGGGCTGCTGAAAAGAGGCCTTTGGTCTGGTTGGTGCCACCAACCGGGACTAATGCACCCTTTAGTCCCGGTTCGTGGCACCAACCGGGACTAAAGGTCTCGCTATATAAGTTCACACTTAGGAATTTTTCACTCTCATCTCGCAGTGCCGTACCCGACGACGCCGACGACATCGACGCCGCCCGCCCCCGCCGTCGCGCCTGCCGTCGCCATTGCGCGCGCCCTCGCCGTCGCCGTCGCCCGCATCCTCGCCGTCGCCCGCTCCCGGCCCGCCGCGCCGCCCGCGCCGCCAGCAGACCGCCCGCCCGCCCGCCCGTCGTCTTCGCCGCCATCGCCCCTACCCGCCCGGTCGTCGCCGTCGCCCCCGCCGTCGCCGTCGCCGTCCTCCTCACTTGGTCAGGCCGGCGTAGCATTTTTTTTCATATATATAACACTATTCTAATCCTGGGATTATAATAGTTATTCTGATCACGGTGCCTATATAGGGGGCGATCCGACGTTCCCTAAGATCCCCGATCGGTAAAAAGAAAAAGAAAAAACGTCACCCCACCTGCTCGCCACGACCCCTCCCCTAACCTCCCCCCGAACTACATCACCCCACCGCCGCCTCCCTCCGTACCTCGCGCCGCCCCCAAGCCTCGGCCACCTCCCGTGCCGCCGGCTGACCCGACCCACCTACAGCGCCGCCGTCAAGCCCCTCCCCCGCTTCAACCATGGATCCGGCCCCCCTGCAACCTCCCACGCCACTGTAGGGCCCCGGACACCTCTCGCGCAGACGGTTGGCCCCGGCAACCTCCCGCGCAGCCGGCTGGCCCCGGCAACCTCCCGCCGCGTGGCAGGGGCAGAGGCCTTCCCAGTGGCGCTGCCGCGACCTTCCCAGGGGCGCCACCGCGACCTGCCCGGAGGGGCACTGCGACCTGCCCAGCTCCGCCCGATGCACCAGCCGCGCCATGACCTCCAGCTCCGCCCTTCGCTGTGGTGACCGCCTGCAGCCTTCCATCCATGCTTGAGCCGCCCCTCCCTAGATCCAACCCCGCACAGCAACCTTGCCTGAATCTAGCCCCGGCGACGCCCCACGCCCGGCTCCGGCCGTCGCGCCGCTGGTATATACCGTTGACCTCCAAAAGCACAATTTCACAGACGGCGGCAGCCAAGCAGAGATCCAACCAGCTCATGGACGTCCCCAGCCACAGCTTCAGCAGTCACGCCCCCCTTGTGCTGCACCGCACTGCTGCTCAATGGACAGCCAAAGCACAGCGCTGCTGATGGCTAGCACCAACCTGCTCCTTGTGATCGCTATGCTGTTCTTATATGTGTGCAGCAGAGCAGTTACTACCGTGTACAATAGTCCTGTAATGGGGAAACTCGTGTGATTTTGCTAATTCCATTATGTAGTACGGACCCGTGTAAGCTGGCAACTGACATCCTAATATTTCGTTTTCTGCTATATCCACTGCTCTGTTCTTATCAGGTCATAGTGTGTAATCATGGTTATCTCTGAACGTTCTCTCACTCCACAAGGTAGTTGTTGGTTTTTCATGGCTCACACTACTTCTAGTTATTTTTAACCCCTCAGTTTTCTAGGGAAACAAACAGACGTCTGAATTTCACTTGGGTTCTTTTGTTTTGCCCATAATCGTGTTGACCATCTGTCGATCGGCTGAAAGAAAGATTAGAATCAATGGCTGATGATGATTGAGAAAAGATTGATGCTAAAGAGCATAGCTTGTCGATTGATTGACAATACATACATGAAAGCAGATTGTAGAAAAATATACTGAAAACAGATGGTTTATACAAAGGTTCCAGTAGCTTAGCAAAAATAGAGAAGTTCTATATAAAATAACTTTGATTTTCTTCCTTACTAAATAATAAACCAAGAAGTTCAATTTTAAAAAATGGAGCAGTTCAATATTTATTACAAAAACTAAAATTTTCCCCGTTACTAACGAATAAACCAAGAAGATCAGTTCGAAATAACCAAGAAGTTGTATAAGGTTTATTACATTTCTAAAAAAATACACAATGAAGTTCAAATAAAAAAGGTAGAGTGGTTTAATGCCTATAAAAAACTTAGATATTTTCACGTAACCGAGAGAATCTCAGGTTGATAACTGCCAAAAGTTCACATACTGCACGGTGTGCATTATGTATGAAAAAAAAGAATGAAAAAGAAAAGGTTAAAAAATTTGTAGCTAGAAGTTCAAGTGCTCTATCTTGGGGAATTCAAAAATTCTTGCGACAGAGGTTCACCTTGTATTTCCATGTTCGATTTTTTCCGTATAAAAATCAAATACAATTCTTTACTCAAAAATACAAAAAATGTGAAGTTCAAATTGAAATAACACAGAAGTTCGGAGTTTATTAAAGCCTAGGATTTACCTGTTCAAAAAATAAAAAACATAACGCCATTTTTTACACTTTTAAAAACAACTCATAAACAAAAAGAATGGTTGCTAGAAGTTCAATTGCTCGGCGAGGAAAAGTTCAAAAAATTCTTGTGAGAGGTTCACCGTGTATTTAGATGTCCAAAATACATAAAAAATGTTGTGTTTGTGTTTTAAAATAATTCTCTTAATCCAGCGAGAAGTTCAAAAGTGATAACAACCGGAAGTTCACGTACTACATGGTGTGTATTTCATATAAGAAATATACAAATAAATGTGAAACAGAGTGAAGTTCAAACATACATGCCCCAGAAGTTCAACTACTTCACGCAGTGTGAAAAACAGCACGTCAAAAAATAGCACGTAAAAAACAGAATGAAGTTCAAAAGGACATGTCCGAGAAGTTCAACTACTTCACGCAGTGTATTTCCATTCGCGATGAAGGCAGAAATCATGATCTCGTCATTTTCTAACTTACTTCAAAACAGTAGGAAATCATTTGTGTAAGTTCAAGTCCTTCGTCGGAGAAAGTTCAAAAAATATTGTGAGAGAGATTTGTACAAAAGGAATATCATTTGTGTGACATTGACGAATGTATGAGAAAATTACAAAAGGAAAATATGTGACGGAAGTTCAACGTGAAAACAGCTGGAAGTTCAACTACCACACAGAATGAATTTCACATGAAAAACCTTTTAAACCGTTACGAGTATGAAAAAGTGATCAACACGGGAAAGTTGCGTGTCTACAGCAGCTTTCCATCGGTATATCACTTGCTCAATTCCGGTGAGTGTTCCGGTGCGTGGATGGAGAGCCACGGGCAAAAAAAGCATGTGAAAAACAGAGTGAAGTTCAAGGTTTCATACCGAGAAGTTCAGGTACTTCACGAGATGCATTTTTCACGAATCTGTTTCGCGATAAAGGCAGAACGAATGATCTCACCATTTTCCAAATTACTTGAAAACAGCAGGGAATCACAGAACACCATCAACAAGAAAATGTTTCGCATTTTCCTTAGCTTTTCAATGGTATATTATTTGCCCCATTCTGATAAAGTTTGTCGAAATTACAGCGAAAATACATTTTTAGCCATTTTGAAAACGGACACAAAACACCAAGGAATTGGGAGAATAATATATACGAGAAAGTTTCGCATTTCTTCAAGCTTTCCAACGCCATATCATTTGTTGCATTCGGACATAGGGTTAAAAAAATAGATCGAAAATACGAACTCGGTGAAACTTGTACCGTTTTCTAAATCACTTTTAAACCGTTCAAAATTAGAAAAACTTTCTACATGAAAAAGTAGCGCATTTTCATAAGCTTTCCAACGCCATATCATGTGCCACAATTGGTTTAGCCATTTAGAAATGACAACAACAATACGAACTCGGTTGTTCGGTTTGTGAAATTTTACGATTTTCTAAATTACTCTTTAACCGTAGGGAGTTAGAGAAAACTTTCTACATGTGGAAGGAGCGGTTTTGCAGCAGCTTTCCAAAGCCATATTACTTGCCTCATTCCGATAAACCTTTTAGAAATGCGATCGAAATTACGATTCACGTTTTTTGTGTGAAGAAAACGGTTTTCAAAACTGCTTTTAAAATGCTTACATTTTGCGAAAAATTTAACTTGGGTCATGATAGTCGTGTCCATAGCTTTCCAACGGTATATTGCCTACGAGTGAGATTCCTATCTAAAACGAGTATTTAGTTGCTAAAAATCGTTTGAAGATTACACTCACATCACTTGGAACACGACTAACCAGAAAAACTCGCGGTAGCAGGCACGGTTGCGAAGATAGCCCGAAGGTCTGGTTCGTACAGAGAGAAGTTCAGGCGCGCGTACAAACAAAAATATGTCACAGAAGTTCAACGTGAAAATAGCATGAAGTTCAACTACTATGCTGAATGAATTTCAGATGAAAAACTTTTAAAATCGTTGCGAGTATGAAAAAATCATCAACACGGGAAAGTTGCATGTTTACATCAGCTTTCCATCGGTATATCACTTGCTCAATTCCGGTGAGTGGATGGAGAGCTAGGAGCAGTGGATAGAGATATACGAGCAAAAAAAAGCACGTGAAAAACAGAGTGAAGTTCAAGTACACGTGCCGAGAAGTTCAGGTTCTTCACGCGATGCAATTTCGAAGAATCAGTTTCGCGATAAAGGCAGAACGAGTGATCTCGCCATTTTCGCAATTACTTGAAAACGGCTAGGAATCAGAGAAAACCATCAACATGAAAAAGTTTCGCATTTTCCGTAGATTTTCAGCGGTATATTATTTGCCCCATTTCGATAAGGTTGTAGAAATTATGCCAAAAATACGTTTTTAGCCATTTTCGAATTTGACTTAAAACTGTAAGGAATTAGGAGAAACAATATATACGAAAAATTTTCACATTTGCTCAAGCTTTCCAACGCCCTATTATTTGTTACATTCGGCCGTACGGTTAATAATTATCTCGAAAATACGAACTCGGTGGAACTTGTATCATTTTCTGAATTACTGTTAAACCGTTCCAAATTAGAAAAAACTTTTAACATGAAAAAGTAGCGCATTTTCACAAGCTTTCCAATGTCATATCATTTAACTCAAATGGATTAGCCGTTTAGAAATTACATTAAAAATACGAACCCAGCTGTTCGGTTTGCAAAATTTTACGATTTTCAAAATTACTCTTTATCCATAGGGAATTAGAGAAAACTTTCAACATGTCGAAGGAGCAGCTTTCCAACGCTATATTATTTACCTCATTCCGATAAACAGTTTAGAAATGCAATCGAAAATACGATCACGTTTTTTGTATGAAGAAAAAACGGTTTTCAAAACTGCTCTTAAACCGCTTATATTTTGCCAAAAATTTAACTTGGATCATGATATTGGTGTCCATAGCTTTTCAACGGTATATCGCAAGCCCCATTTGGACACTTTTTAGCTGAAGTTCATCCCAGTACAGAGGGAAGTTCAGGCGCGTTACTCAGGCAGTTCAGGTTGTGATCAGAATATTATTCTGATCCCGTGATCAGAATAGTGTATATGCTTGTTTTTTCATAAGATTTTTTTAGGCAGTTCGGGATATGATTTTTTTTCATATGTATATGCTTGTTTTTTCATATGATTTTTTCAGGCAGTTCGGGATATGATTTTTTTCATATGTATATGCTTGTTTTTTCATATATATATGATGATATATATGCATGTTATCATAATTGTTTTTGTTCATATATATATGATGATTTTTTTATAGAATATGATGTTTTTTTTTCATAGATGATCACATATATATATGATGTATGCTTGGATGTGGATAAAATATATGATATTTTTTTGTTCATAGGACATGATTTTTTTTATTCATAGTTTTTTTGGTTCATGAGATAGGCGAGGACGTCGAGGGATCATAGATGTAATTTTTGCAGAATTTTCTATCATGCATAGACCGATTTTAGACCACGGGATAGGAAAAAGAAAATAAGAAGAGGAAGAAAGAAGAAGAGGAGAGGAAGAAGAGGAGAAATAAATAAGAAGAGGGAAAAAGAAGAAAAAGAAGAGGAGAAGAAGAAAGGAATAGAGGAGAAAGAAGAAAAAAATAGAAATCTTTTTTTTCTGCTCTATTCGTTTCTTCTTCTCCTTTTCTTCTTCTTCTTTTTTCTTCGATTGCTTCTCTTCTATTCCTTCCTTCTTCTCCTCTTTTTATTTCTTCTTTTGTCTTCTTATTTTTTATCGGGTATGTCATTGTCGATATACCCCCTCCCGATAACTTCAACACGAGGGGGGGTCGATATACCCCCTCCCCGATAACATTATTTTCCCATGTATGTATGTCGCGTCGTTGTCGATATAACCCCCTGCAGGATAACTTCAACATGAGGGGCGGTCGATATATATACCACCTCTCGACCGTGATAACTTATACCACGGGAGCACCGCCCTCGGCCCTCTCGCTCGACCAAAACTCTCGAGGACACCCAAACCCTAGAAAAAACGATGTTGGTCTCCTACCCCCTCCCGCCGCTCCCCTACCCAACAAACTCTCTCGAGGCCACCCAAATTTACCAAGTTAAAAGAGCGTTGTTGTCGAGGCCACCCCAAACCCCTTGAGGCGTTGTCGAGGCCACCCCAAACCCTTGAAGCGTTGCCAAGGCCACCCCAAACCCTAGAGAAGCAGCGTCGAGGCCACTAATATGATTCCTTATTGTGATTATATTAGCTAGCTAGTTCTACGTTTGCCAATAATATATCTAGCTGTCATGTTTGAATAATAATTTCCATGTTGTAAATATTTGCAGAAACTATGGAGCACCCCCGAGACGAAGAAACAGAAGAGATGTTGGTGGGAATAATCGCAAAAGGAAGTGATGTCGTTGCGTCGTTTCTCAACGACACCGATGGTCTGGAAGGATCGGGTAGTGAAGAAGAAGGTTATGATTATGATGGCTCCGGTGACCCAGTTACGACTCTGGTACAAGAAGAAGTAGACCGTCATGACGGCTCCGGTGACCGAACCGAGTCCGGCCAGGTATATATATTAGTTAAGCCTGTGCTGACTAGCTAATCGATGCATTCATTGTTTTCATATGTACACATATTACTTAACTCTGGTCTTTCTTCTTTTCTCTAGCCCTCCGGATCGAGCACAACTTCGGTAAAGAAACGAGGCCCAAAGAAAACGTTGCGCTCGGATGAAAGGATTGAGATCACAGCAATCGCGCGCGATGGCAAGCCAATTGAACCCATCCAGACAAGGGATGCATTTCGTGCTTAGTGCGGGGTTCTTGTTAGGGACAAGATCCCGATCAGTATCTAGCAATGGTTAAAGCCTAAGAAGGAAGACCCGGAGGTGTCTTATGTCTCCGATATGTAGAAAGAAGATCTATGGACATCGCTTAAGGCAAATTTCACCCTACCGCCAGAGGAGGATCCGGAGAAGCTAGTTAAAGAGCAATTGATCAAGTCTCATGCTCTTAAGAAGATGGCAGAACTATTCAGGAGGTGGAAGAATGAGCTGAAAACAGAGTTTGTCGACGAAGATTTGACACCAGAATTCACCAGAAAGTATGAGAAGATCAGAGTTCACTGGCCCGCATTTGTGGCCCACAATACATCGGAAAAGAGTAAGAAGATGTCAGCGATAAACAAGATAAATGCTGCAAAGAAGAAGCATCACCATCGCACGGGGTCAGGTGGCTACCTCAAAGCCCGACCTTTTTGGGACAAGGCTGAGAATGACCTAATTGCTAAAGGGGTCGAACCAGAGACATTGAACTGGCCAGACCGTTGCCGGACTTGGTTCTTCGGGGTTGGCGGAACCTTGGACCCTGTAACAGGGAAGTGCGTTTGGACGGATGAGCAACTGCGAATACCCGTCAAAAAGCTTTAGGAGTATATCGAGAAAGCGCAGCAACGGACGTTCGTCCCAGACAGAGAGAAGGACGAGCTCACAATGGCCCTCGAGAATCCTAAGCAACCTGGACAGACATGAGGCACGCCAGGCTCCATTCCGTGGATGGCTGGCTTTCCGGATGCAAGGGGTTACCAAACCTAGGACAGGAGGAAGAAAGTGGAGCATAGCCAACTGCAGACGCTGAACGAAAGGGTATAAGGGCTAGAGGAACGAGAAGGAGATCGCAGCAAACGACCTGCCGAATCTTCCCCTGAAGCTACCCCGCCATCTCAGTGGAGAAGCACCATGGCTTCCACCAAGCAGACTCAGCAACTGGAGCCTGTCTTCACGGCTCCTGCTAGCTACCCCGTGGATGCTATCACGGAGTCTCAACATTGCCACCTTATGACGCGAAGGATGACATTGAAAGTCAAGGCGGCTGTTGGCTCTGTTATACCTAATGAACCTGGCTCAACCTACCACGGCCAGCCGATTCCAGAAGGATATGCTAGGGTGATGGTGGATCAAATAACAGACGGATTTGAGGACCTTCAGCTTGACCACCCTACGGGTGAAGGGGAGATTCGGCTGGGTTCTTCTCTGAAGACTCCATGCCTATGGCGGAAGGAGCTCATCAACCTTCCGAACTGGACGCCTCCGCCTCCTCCTCCTCCTCCTCCGGCAAGTCAGGGCAATCCGCCTCCTCCTCCGGCGAGTGATCAGGGCACTCAGCCTCCTTCTTCGGCGCGTGGCAGCACTCTACCTCCTTCTCCGCCTGAGCCGGCGCGCTTGAGCAGCCAGCCTCCTCCTACTCCGCCTCATCAACAAGGGAAGATCAAGAGACCCGCCGCCGCTCCGGCTGCTCCGGCGCGTCGTAGTCCTTCGCCTCCGCCTCGTAAGAAAGGCAAGACATCCGCAACCGCTCCGTCTGCTCCGGCATCTAGCAGCACAGCCAGAGCCGGGAGGCAATACAAATACGGTCCTTCTCTCAAGACTCCTGAGAAGTTACCATACGAGAGGACCGTGGAGGAAAACTCGCGGATCGTGCAAGCCGAAGTGGATAACTTCTTTGAAGGGGTGAAAGCAAAGAAACATCCACCTCCGGAGGAGAAGATAGATCCGGTAAAAGTGAAGCGTACTCTGGCTGCCCTGCAGAAACCGCCAAAGTCTCTGGCGAAAGGCAACTATGACCGCATTCTTACAAAGTCATTTGTGGAAGCGTCGCGTTCGGGAAGTACTATCAGTGGTCAACGACGAGCTGGGAAAAAAGTTGCCCAGCTCGGCGAACAAGCGAACCAATCGTTCCCCCTGCCCCAGGTGTCTAGCGATATCGTTGCTAATGTTCCGGGCGGGATGGTGCCCGGTTATAACAATGTTGAAGATTACCTGCCTGACAATGTACATTATGATTTCTTGGAGGTGGATGAACACAAATACATGTACGGGAAGCCTCTCGTCAAAGATGAATGATCTCTACCAACGATGATGTTCAGATTCCATGATTGGTACATGAAAAGCCGCAGAGACTCTGAGGGGAGCAATATTTTGACGCTGAGAGTCAGAGAGGAGCATGACCTCGTTGGACTTGAACTGTTGAATGTTCCATTTGAGGAGTTCTTCGCGTTTTTCAATCTAAAGGCCCTCGATAAATTAATGATCACTTGCTACTGCCTGTAAGTACAATACTACTTCTGTCATTAAGTCTCTATATATAGGTCAGCTCTTTCATTGCATGTATTTTTAATTATCCTCACTATATTATGCAGATTGAAGATCGCCGAATTGAAGAAACGACAAATCGGTGATATTGGGTTCATTAACACAAATCTCATAGATGCATATATGGTTAAATCTCAGGCTAAAGAAACCGAGGCCAAGCTGCTAAAATCATTTGTATTAAATCAAAACAAAACTATAATAATCTTCCCTTACGAATTCAAGTGAGTGTTACTGTCTTCTGCATATTCGGTTTCCCTTATTAGTCGAGGTTATAGTAGTAATGTAATTGATGAGTTATGCATGCGTGTGCATGTTCCACTATATTCTTCTAGAGATTAAGCTTGAGCAGGGACTAGTAACCGCCTTAGACTCGAGATGAAAAGATCCCAAGGAGTATGCGGACATGACTGAAATTCTAGAGAAGTAAGTTAAATCGATCATTATCGCACCATATCGGCAACTTTGTTCATTTCCTGATATAAAGTAATTGTTTTCTTTGTCTGCTGGCAGGGTTTGGAAAAAAATCACCTCAAAAACTGCGGGACTGCCGAAGAAGCTCCAATTTAGACACCCGAAAGTAAGTACTATAGTAGCATGTTCCACGCATCTCATAGTGATTCAAGCGCTAGTTTCATCAATACCATTTAGCATGCTTGCTAATTATCAGTTTGATTGACCTCTATTTCTTGTAAAGTGGTTGTGGCAGGAACAAGGGAATGATTACTGTGGATACTACATTTGCGAGTCCATCCGCCACACGACCTGTGAGCGGGGCTACTCTGACAAATAATATTCACAATTTCACTTTATTACTATCATTTGTGTTCAGTTTCATTTATTCATATATATGTATTGACCCCCTTCTTCAAATTAGATATTTCGGATGCGGGATGAACTCTTACCACCAGATCGTATGCGAGGAATTCAAGAGGAATTGACGGCATTCTTTCTTGACCACGTGATCGCTAAAGACGGACCATGTGGACCCTGAGTTCATTTGGAATTAGGAGATTATCTTGTAAGAGATAATTATATTGTATATATGTAGCCAGCACGTAGCGTCGGATAGATATACGAGAACTTGTTATTCGACCAATTTCTCAGAGAAGGAGAGGTGGTCGATATCACTTCTCTCTATATGCATATGTTCATGATGATCTTCTGTTTCCTTCATTTGCTTACTAGCTAGCGTGTCTAGTCCTCTCTATACGTGTAGTACGTAGCGTCGACCAAGCACGAAGATAAGAGAGGACACTTCTCTCTATTAATTAGCTAGCTAACACAATATATGAAACACCTAAATTAACCCCCCAAAACCCCCTAACCCCCCCCCCTTCAAAAAAAAAACAAAAACCCCAACACCTGAAATGCTGACGCGTGGATGCCTATTGGTCCCGGTTGGTGCCACCAACCGGGACCAAAGGGCCTCCTGCTTGGGCTCGACGCACCGGCCACGTGGAGGCCCATCTGTCCCAGTTTATGCAAGAACCGGGACTAAAGGTATAGGGCATTAGTGCCGACACTTTAGTCGCGGTTCAAAAACCCGGACTAATGGCCCTTACAAACCGGGACTATAGGTAATTTTTCTACTAGTGCCTAATGATGTGATCTTGTTCATCAAATGACAATACATGTCTATTGTTAAGAAAGTTAACCATATTTGATTAACGAGCTAGTCTAGTAGAGACTTACTAGGGACACGGTGTTTTGTCTATGTATCCACACATGTATCAAGTTTCCGGTTAATACAATTGTAGCATGAATGATAAACGTGTATCATGAAAAAGGAAATATAAAATAACAACTTTATTATTGCCTCTAGAGCATATTTCCTTCACTCTTAGACTTATAAGGCCCGTGTATACTTAAAAACACATTAGTCCCTTAACCTATAAGTCTTCAATACACCAAAATCACTAAGGGCATTAGATGCACCTACAACTTTGGAGATGCCCTAGCGGGAGAAAAAGAGAGAAAATGGAGAAAATGAAATAGATAGAAAACAAAGGGCACGACAAGGGCCCTTGTCTAAAGTTTTCATGCGCATACGTCATGATTGGATGTGATCAATTCTACGGGATGAAACTCCAACACCGTAAATGTCATCATTGAACACTTGCATAGATCTGAAGCACATGACACAAAATTTGACATCATGAGAGAAACCCTAATCTCACCCTCCCAAGGAGATAACAGGAATCTACACCGAAGCTCCGTCGACTACATCAACACGGACTAAATCGAGGAGGGTCATAGCCGGGAAGACAGACTCGAAGAAGAAGCGCCACCATCCGCTCGAGGACTGCACTTGCGAAGACTAAGAAACTCTAACCTAAATTACTCGCCGGAGCGGAGGCACTGTGAAAGTGCTAGTATCGACTAGAGGGGGGGGTGAATAGGCAATTTTTATGAAAGTCTTCAAAACTCGGAAGTTTCGAAAACAAACAGCAGAAATGACCTAGTTGATATGCAGCGGAAGATAAACTACCATAAGCAAACCATAGTCAAGTATGCAATGATGTGAAAGTACAGGACTAATAGCAGCTAAGTAGTAAGGATCAGGATGGAAGATAGTATGAAGCCAATCAATAGTAGTAGTCAAGCAATGAAGTCAACCAGATACACAGATAGGCAATGACTTCACGAAGACAAACTTAAGTAAAGGAAGGAAGAGGATAGAACCAGTCACTTGTTGAAGACACAGGATTTGTTGGACCAGTTCCAGTTGCTGTGATAACTATACGTCTGGTTAGGGAGGCTGAGATTCAACTCGGAAGACCGCGTCTTCACCTTATTCCCATTGAGCTAAGGACACACAGTCCTCACCCAATCACTCTGTTAAGTCTTCAAGGTAGACTTCCAAACCTTCACAGACTTCGTTCACCGGCAATCCACAATGACTCTTGGATGCTCAGAACGCGACGCCTAACCGGCTGGAGGATTCACAGTCCTCAAGTGTAATAAGTCTTGAGTCACTGACAGAAAGACTTGATGATGCCTAACACTCTTTGGCTCGGGTGTTTGGGCTTTGTCCTCGCAAGGATTTCTCTCTCTCAAAGGCTTCGAGGTGGGTTGCTCTCAAACGACAAAAGCCGTGGACTAATCTGAGCAGCCACCAATTTATGGTGTAGGGGGTGGGCTATTTATAGGCACTGGGCAACCCGACATGATATGTCCGAAATGACCCTGGGTCACTAAGTAACTGACACGTGTTCCAACGATCAGATTTCAAACACACACGGCAACTTTACTTGGGCTACAAGCAAAGTTGACTCATCCAGCTCTGGATAAGATTTGCTCTCATTGTCTTCGCTCGAAGACATAGGATCTGGGTTCAGCATCACTTCAGTCGTTCTGACTTAGTTCACTTGGACCCCACTTAACAGTGCGGTGGTTCCTATGACTCAACAAAGAAGAAAAGGAAACGACGAAACCACACAGTCTTCATGCTCCATAGTCTTCACGCAATGTCTTCTCATGTCATAGTCTTCAATATGAATATCTTCTCATACCACCATTGTCTTCAATGTCTTCGTACATTTTTAGGGGTCATCTCCGGTAGGTAAACCGAATCAATGAGGGACACTACCTGCGTTATCCTGCAATTCTCACAAACGCATTAGTCCCTCAACCAACTTTGTCGTCAATTCTCCAAAACCAACTAGGGGTGGCACTAGATGCACTTACAATCTCCCCCTTTTTGGTGATTGATGACAAACTGGTTGAAGTTTTCAACGGGGATAAAGTATGTGAAATTGTAAAGGATAGGGTATTGTCTTCATAAGTAGCAAGGGCTCCCCCTGAAGATGTGCATATAAGTAATTTGCTTTTGAAATGCAAATGCACATGGCAGGTTGTACTTGTGGAGATCCTCTTCAACTTATGAAGATAATTCATCATGCATGAAATGATATAGCAAATAGAATGACATGCATAATGAAAAATGGACGTCTGCAGAATGATCTAAGTGCGGAAGTTAACATCGCACATGCGGAATTTATCATCGCATCACAGTAAAGCAAATAAGTAGCAGACGACCATCGAGTTTAGGTGTTACAACTCAAAGAACCAAATGTTTCAAAAGCAAGAGTTGTAAGCACGAGGCAAAATATAATGCAACCGCCCAAATGAACCCGCTTGAAGACTATCAACTCATATGCTTCTCCCCCTTTTGTCAGTAATGACCAAGTACGTCTGCACCGCCAACCAACAACGCCAACCCTGCTGCTTCACCTACTCATGAGGACGAGTAGATGCTCTATGTCTTCAAACCTTTTTGGTCATTACTGACAAAAGGGGGAGAAGCGTATGAGTTGATAATGCAACCGCCCAGATGAACCCGCTTGAAGACTATCAACTCATACGCTTCTCCCCCTTTTGTCAGTAATGACCAAAAAGGTTTGAAGACATAGAGCATCTACTCATCCTCATGAGTAGGTGAAGCAGCAGGGTTGTCGTTGTTGGTTGGCGTGCAGTACGCATTTGGTGCAAAGTCGTGCGTGCGTAAGTAGGAGGCGGTGAAGTAGCATCATCTTCATCATCAATCACTCTGGCATTCACAGTTGCCGCGGAGGAAGAATAGTCAGAGTCTTCAAGGGATGGAGTTTGACATAGGACAGCAGTCCGTGTAGGAGTGGAGTCAAACTGGAATCTTTCAGTGAAGCCGTCGTCTTGAAGATTTGCTTCAACACTAAGCAGCGTCAAACTCTTCCATGATCACCGACAAGTCTCATGAGCAACAAATGCATTCTTGGTGGCAAGATTTCGAATGCTATTGACGTCCACCAAGAGGCTTTGCATCTATCTATTGAGCCAATAGTGATGCTTATCTTGTTTCTGATGAAGTGCCACAAGAAGTTCTCGGTCATTTAGAACACGAGAGCGCTTCTTAGGCCTTTGTGCAATGGTGCTTTCAGTGGCTTCAGTAGGTGCATGATGAGGCAGACGAGTATTTCCAGCCATTGGATAGATTCGTGTTGCTGCTTGGACGCCTTCAATGGGTTGAGTGAAGCTTTGGTGCTTGACATTCTGAAGACAAAGAGGCTTCTTGGCAGGGTCAGAGTATATGGCCTCAACTGACATATAAACCTCTGGTAAAAAGATCAGATGATTGTGAGCAGAGGGTTGATAGTTGACAGATGAGTGTCGCTTGATGAGGCGCATGACCCATGGAGCATAAAACTTCAGACCAAAAAGGTCAGATCCAGAAGCAGCAAGTTGCCTGATGAAGAATTCTTGGGAATTGAAGCTGATGCCATTTAGGATGTAGAAGACCAATGTCTTCATGGCTCCTTCAAGCTTGGCCGCTGATGAATGTCCTTTGATAGGCAATAGAGTTCGCCTGATGATGTGATATATGGTGCGAGGCAGATACTCAAGGTCATCAACAAAGAACTCCGTTGGATATTCAGCGTCAGATGGCAAAGGCTTCATCATGCTCAACATCTGGCTCATATTGGGTTCAGGCTTGTGGAAGATGCTCTCCTGTGCATTGCGGTGTAGTTGACAGTCAGGTTCATAGAGATCTCCGGGAGTGGATAGGCCAGTTAGCTCAATGATATCAAGAGCTTGGGCTTCATGATGAACATTTCCAGTCATCCACTCGAGAACCCAGGTCTTGATGTCTCTGTTGTAGCCGCGAATGTGGAGGGTAGCATAGAATTGAAGCAGCAGTTCTTCATTCCAGTGTTCCTTGTCTGTCACAAAGTTGAGCAGACCAGCATCACGAAAGCAATCAAGTGCTTCTTCTAAGCACGGCAGTCCAGCAATGGCTTCAGTGTCCAGGCGCATATGAGGAAAAATGTGGCCTTGATCATACAGAACGCGGGAGTAATAGCTTCGCTGCTGATAACTCTAGAACCGATCAGATGATATCCTTGGCTTTGAGTAGGGGTTCTTGGCGCTGTCAAAGAAGGTGTTGTGGCTTTTGAAGCCATTGGCAATGAAGGACCCTGGAGAGTTTGCAGTACCTAGAAACCTTGGCAGTCTTGGCTTTGGTTTCTGGACCTGAGGCCTATGCTCAACATGATAATCAAACTGAGGTCCAGAGGTAGTAGGCGGAGGTACCGGAATGGGCCATCGGACAGTTGTTAGCTGACCATGATTGTATGCTTGCTCAATTGTATGGGGCCTTGGTGGCGGAACAGGAGCAGTGGCAACAGCTGAGGCTTCAGGCTGCACAATAGGTGCTTCGGGAGCAGTTGCCTCATTAGCTTCAGGCACACTGGTTGGTGCAAGCTCCACATTAGCTTCAGCCATGACTACATCATTGGCTTCATTGGCATTGGTGGTGGCAGCTTCAACATTTTCAACCTCCACTTGACGAGCTGGAGGGTCGGGCACTGGCACGTTCACATCAGGAACAGCTTCTTCAGTATTGGGGGGAGTAGGAACACGTATGTCTCCTTGTCTTTCATCGGCTGATGCAGCCGGATTGTCTTCAGCAGCTTGGGCTTCAGACACAGAGACATTCACAGTTGGAGTGGGTTCAGAAAAGACTTGACGTGCAACAGGTTGGTGTTGCACTTCTCCTTCTGGAACGCTCGAAAGAGGGACTTGAGGCCTTTGTCCTTTGCGAAGCCTGCGAAATCCTGGCGACGCCTTTGGAGATGGAGTTGGCTGGGCCTCAAAGTCTTCTTCTTCTTCTTCGTGCATGGGTGGTGTGACTTGTTATTGTTGTTGGGGAGTACTTGGGGAGTCTTGCTGCTGTGGGTGATCAGCCCACGATGCATCCTGAGCAGTTGGCGTCAGAGGACGACCAATGCTAATGAGTTCGCTGTTCGTGAGAACATGCGATGATACCACGTTGTGTTCGATCTGAGGAAGAACTTCATCATCTTCAACATTGTCATCTTGACCAATGTCTTCAGCAGCGGTGGGTTCAGCTGCTGGAATGTCTTCAGCTTCATGTGCCTCTGTGGTAGCAGGCTCATGAACTATCATTCGTCGTTCTTGATGTTCAGACGCAGGGCGAACCACTGAGATGGGTTCAACAACCAAGGGCTCTGTGGGAGCAGCCCTATTCTTCTTGGTGTTGCGCTTCTTCTTGGAGGGAGCGGCATCAGAGGCTTCAGGATTCTTCCTCTTTCTGGCTTCAGCCTCGGCAACCCTCGTCTTCTTCTGTTCTAAAGCGGTTGACGTGACCTTTGGCTTCGAGCCAGTCATGCTGCTTGGGATGACAATGCGAGGGGCTTCTTGACTTGAAGGTGCAGGCTGGGCAGTAGAGAGCTTTTTCTTCTTTTCAGCCATCCTGGGGTGAATGCCAGGACGGCCAAGAGACTTGCGCTTCTCAGCCTCATTGTAGGCAAGCACACATTTGTCAGCCAAACTCTTCATGCGCTCGCCAGAGCCCTGAGCTTCTTGACGCTTCTTGAGAAAGGCTTCTTTAAGCTCATGCAGCATGATCTTGAAGTTTCTGACATCATGCACACTAAGCTTCGCCACATGCTTCTTGAACTGAGCCTTCTCATAATCAATTTTGTTCTTCAGCTCAACGATGCGCTGAGCGAGAGCTAGCTCGGAAGCAATGGCGCCATTGAAAGAGACGCTGAGGCCGATGGGAAGCTGCAGATCTTCAAAGCTGAGATTTGGCGTGTCGAACCACTCATCAATGAAGTTATGGTTGATTGCCACATCAAAGAGAGGTAAGTTGTTGAAGATCTCTGCTTCTTCCTTGCTTTTTATCAGTTGCTCAAGGGCATCATCCGCAAGATCTTCATCGCTGGACAGATCAATGGGTTCTTCACGTAGAATGGCAGAAGGAGTCAAGGTTTGATCCGTATGCCTGACAATTTGCTTTTTCTTCTCCGTCCTCTTGGAGATACGTGATTGATCTTCAGACTGCACACTGTCTTTAGGAGGTGCAGTGGCGAGTGGCTTCGCAGGTGAAGCTTTTGGAGGTGCTGATCTAGAAGCCTTTAGCTTCTTTTGCTTTTGCAGCTTTGGAGGAGGAGCTGGGGCTTCATCAGTGTCAGCATCATTATCAGAATGATCTACTTTGGCACCATGGACCAAGATGTAAGTGATGAGGCCATCGAGGTTGGAGAAGGGGCCGATAACATTAGCTTCTACATCACGTGTGCCGTCGGCACGGGGAGCAGAGGGACCAGGGTTGAAGTCTAATCCCAATGACTTCTTGTTTTCCTTGGCCGAAGCCTTGGCATGCTGAAAGTTGCGCTTGAAGAGAGCATCATCTCGACACCAGAGTAAGGATGTGGGATCGACGTTCTCAGGCTGAGGTCCACGGACCATGTAGGGATAGAAACCTTGTGAAATAGCTTCAGTTCTGTTCTTGGGTTGAAGGCCTCGATAGAGAATATCGCCCCAAGGACTCTTGATAGCATTCTTCTCTACATATTCCTTGGTCACGAATTTGTACTTGAACCATTCTTCAGCCCAATAGCGTCGAATCCATTGGATTCGTGTCTTGCACTGATGATAAGTCTCTTCAGGATCTGTCTTGTAGAGCTCTGCCAGGTACTCAGGCAGATCTTTTGATGTTCCCTCTCGGTGTTGTCTGCCACCCTTCCTTGCTGATTTTTCTGCAGCCATGAAACTGAATGGCTTCAATATGCTCAAAGGCTTCAGAGACTTACGCTTGCTGGTCAAGCAGGAATTGGCTTCAGGAGAGTTAATATGATGCTGTAAGTATTCAGCAAACGAATGGAGACTATGAGAACCAAGGGATTCTCCCACGGACATGTACCTGTGACAGCATTAGAGATGCAAGGGAAGGGGAAGAGGTCATATGCATTCTCAGGAGATTTTGAAGATAAATCAGTTTTGAAGACATTGACCTCATGATGCGAAGATATTCACTTATATGGGGTGAGTTGGTTCCAGATTTGTACGAATCGGTGAATAAGTACAAGTGAGGAATCAACTAGATATGAAATCTAAGTGAATAGACTAGGCAGTATGAGATGCAGATAGAATAGATCTAACATTGTGTAGGCAGAAACCACTTTTGGTAAATAGGATGAATCTTGAAGATCGAAAAGGTGGTAAAAATAGAGTTATAATTACCGCACGAAGAACTGCTAGATGAGATGAATAGGAGACCGAGCAGTTCAGCCCACCGTGCCCTAACTTGGCGACGGAGGACACCTACGGCGACGGCGGAGAGGACGATGTCCGCGGCCGGCGTGAGGACGGCATCGGAGAAGTCGCGGCAGCTAAGCGCTTCGTCGCTGGCGTCGTCGAGAGCTAGCGGTGGCGCTAGGGTTTTGACGAGGTGGAGAGGTGGAAGAAGGATTTCTTTACCGCAGGGGACAAGTATTTATAAGGAGTTGTGCGGCACAGCGCAATAACTCTGGTGCCCCTGGCGGTTCACATCTGAGGGGCACATGGCAAGCATGCAACATACTCAGAGTTGTCCCACGTTCCCACGCCCGCCAGGCATGTCGGATAGTTGTTCCGGCTTCTCCGGATTTCAACAATAAAGATTAGTTATTTAAAACAGACTTAATGTTTGTCTCTGTGCCTTCTGCTGACTAGGACGCAGAGAAGAAATTCGACAGTCTCAATAGAATGCATATGATTTGGACAGATAGAGTTTGAGATTGAAAGCATAGAGAGGTTAGGGTCCGATCACATTTACTTAGTTCAAAAGATTCAACTTGAAGTCATAGCTATAAGTGAATGTTGTAGAGGACAGAACACTAGTATATATATATGCAATCAGATCATCATAGCGAAGAAAATCATGAAGATAAATTGAAACTGAAGACATACCAAATGCAAAGTCATTGCAAAATAACGCCATGAGTGAAACACTTCAAACAGAGAAATTTGGTGGTGGCGTTACCCACCGTATAGGAAGTATTAGACCCAGACACGGCGCACAATTATCGTGGCGCTCCGAAGTCAAATTCCATGTTAATGTATTCACACTCGAATGTAAGTCTTCATTGATTGAAGATATCTGATGCTTCGTGTGTTGCACATCTAAGTCATCAACACGCATAAGTGTTAGGATGTGTGCCTGATCACAGGACATTAGAAGATTCCAAGATATTTAGCTCACACCGTAACTTGCAAAACCTTTTCTCATCCAAGGGCTTTGTGAAGATATCGCCGATTGCTCTTGGTGTTGACGTAAATGATGTCAATATCTTTCTTCATGACATGATCTCTGAGAAAGTAATGACGAATTTCAATGTGCTTTGTCTTCGAGTGCTGGACTGGATTGTTGGCAATCATGGCGCTTTCGTTGTCGCAGAAGAGAGGTACTTGTTTCAGATTGATGCCATAGTCCTTGAGAGTTTGCTTCATCCGTAGAAGCTGAGCACAACAAGATCCAGCAGCAATGTATTCAGATTCAGTAGTAGAGAGTGATACACAGTTCTGCTTCTTTGAAGATCAACACACAAGTGATCGTCCCAGAAAGTGACATGTGCCAGATGTAGACTTGCGATCCACCTTGTCACCAGCATAATCAGCATCCGAGAATCCAACAAATCAAATTTTGAGCCCTTGGGATACCATAATCCGAGTGTTGGGGTGTAAGCCAAATATCGAAGAATTCTCTTCACAGCTAAGTGATGCGATTCCTTTGGTGCCGCTTGGAATCGAGCACACATGCAAACACTAAGCATAATATCTGGCCTAGATGCACATAGATAAAGTAAAGAACCAATCATGGAGCGGTATACCTTTTGATCGAACTCTTTACCATTGTCGTTGGGACCAAGATGGTGTTTGGCTGGCATTAGCATCGTGTAACCTTTGTAGTCTTCCATTCCAAACTTCTTTAGACAATCTTTGAGGTATTTTTCTTGAGATATGAAGATGCCATTCCTTTGCTGACGAATTTGAAAACCAAGGAAGAACTTCAGCTCTCCCATCATGGACATCTGATATTGCTCTTGCATCATGTACCCAAACTCATCACTATACTTCTAGTTGGTGCAGCTGAAGATTATGTCATCCACATATATTTGGCACACAAACAGTTCACCATCATATGTCTTCGCGAAGAGTGTGGGATCGAGGGATCGTGGTTTGAAGCCTTTGCTCTTCAGGAAGTCTTTGATCGTATCATACCATGCGCGAGGAGCTTGTTTGAGGCCATACAATGCTTTGTTTAGCTTGTACACCATATCAGGATGTTTTGGATCTTCAAAGCCAGGTGGTTGAGCGACATATACTTCTTCTTCAATCTTGCCATTGAGAAATGCACTCTTCACATCCATTTTATATAGTAAGATGTTGTGATGGTTAGCGTAGGCTAGCAGTATGCGAATAGCTTCAAGCCTAGCCACAGGAGCAAATGTTGCATCGAAGTCAATTCCTTCTACTTGAGTGTATCCTTGAGCCACAAGACGTGCTTTGTTTCTGACGACTTGACCATGCTCATCTTGCTTGTTTCGATATATCCATTTTGTTCCAATAATGTTATGCTTGCGAGGGTCAGGTTGCTTGACAAGTTCCCAAACATTGTTTAGCTTGAGCTGTTGAAGTTCTTCTAGCATAGCTTGAATCCATTCAGGTTCCATAAAAGCTTCAGCAACTTTCTTGGGTTCTGATATTGACACAAATGAAAAGTGCCCACAAAAGTTTGCTAACTGTGTTGCTCTTGAGCGAGTAAGTGGACCAGGCGCATTGATGCTGTCAATTATCTTCTCAATTTGTACTTCAACACGAGGATGAACCAGACGAAGACTTTGTTCTTGTTGATCATTGTCATCATTGGGAGGATTGTTTTCGGTCTGAGCATTGTCTTCAGGTTTGTTTGGTGCAGAAATGATAAGTTCCTCTTCAGGCTGTGCTTCAGAAGGCATGATTTCACCAGTTCCCATCAACTTGATAGATTCGCTTGGAGAAGCTTCATCTAGTGTACTTGACAGGAGTTCTCTTTGTGAACCATTGGTTTCATCAAATCTCACATCCACAGTTTCGACGATTATGTAGAGATAGAGGTTGAAGACTCTGTAGGAGTGTGAGTCCTTTCCATAGCCAAGCATGAAGCCTTCGTGAGCTTTAGGTGCAAATTTTGACTTGTGATGGGCGTCCTTGATCCAGCACCTAGCTCCATATACCCTGAAGTAACTGACATTTGGCTTCTTGCCAGTTAGGAGCTCATAGGATGTTTTGTTCAGAAGCTTATGGATGTAGAAACGATTGATGATGTGACATGTTGTATCAATAGCTTCAGGCTAGAACTTTCTTGGTGTCTTGTATTCATCGAGCATTGTTCGAGCCATCTCAATGAGGGTTCTGTTCTTGCGTTCAACGATGCCATTTTGCTGAGGTGTGTATGGAGCAGAGAACTCATGAGTGATTCCCATTGTATCCAGATAAAGATCAAGTCCGGTGTTCTTGAATTCAGTGCCATTGTCACTTCTGATATGCTTGATCTTCATGCCATAATTGTTCATTGCTCGATTGGCGAAGCGTCTCAAGACATCTTGCACTTCAGTCTTGTAGAGAATTATATGAACCCATGTGTATCTTAAATAGTCATCAACAATGACGAAGCCATAGAGACAAGCAGTTGTTGTGAGGGTGGAGCAGTGAGTAGGTCCAAATAAATCCATGTGCAACAGCTCAAAGGGTTGAGATGTTGTCATGATTGTCTTCGAGGGGTGCTTTGCCCTTGTCATCTTTCTAGCTTCGCAGGCACCACACAAATGATCCTTCTTGAATTTGACATCTTCGATGCCTATGACATGCTTCTTCTTGACGAGTGAGTGTAAGTTCTGATGCGGCATGCCCCAGCCTTGATGCGAGCCAGCGATTCAAGCTTTTGTGAGAAGACATACGGAAAGTTGTGGACCTGCTGAGAAATCTACCATGTATAGATCATCTTTTCGATACCCTTCAAAGACTAGAGACTTGTCAGATTCCATTAGTACAAGGCAACGAAATTTTCCGAATAGCACAATCATGTTCAAGTCACAAAGCATTGAGACAGACATTAAGTTGAAACCAAGGGATTCAACTAGCATCACTTTATCCATGTGTTGATCCTTTGAGATTGCAACTCTACCTAGACCCAATACCTTGCTTTTACCAGTGTCAGCAAACGTGATGTGACTCTTGTCGGATGGACGTAAGGTTGAGTCCATGAGAAGACTTCGATCACCAGTCATATGATTTGTGTATCCGCTGTGCATAATCCATTTTGAAGCATTTGGTGATGTACCCTACAGTGCAGTTAGGAGGATAGGCTTCACAAGAGTGTTGTGAAGCATAAGCATTTGGCACATATATGTATTGTCACAGCTTAGATCAAGGTTAGGACACATAGTATGACAGGTAAGCGATTCAGATGTGATGTATATAGTAAGACATTTTATCATGCGTCCTTAATGTGTTTTAGGTCCCCAGCAATAGTATCAGACGCCATTGATTGCTGGCTGGAGACCGTACCCTGCAAAAGAAGGTTAGTTCTTCTTCGCCAGCCACATTTTCAGGGGTGGCTTAGAAGCAATGAGTCTAAGTGCAGCATCTGAGAATTTTGGCTTTGGAGCCCTAGCAAATAGCCTTGCAGGAGATGAGTGATACTCATATGAATAAGCAGAAAAGTTCTTAGTCCTATGAACATAGCGGTCCAAAGACACACGCTCATATTCAAAAGTCTGAGTATGATTTCCCGGCAAAACATTGGCGTTAGGGTGACTCAGGTGAGTCTTGTATCTGTATGAAGCCTTTGGGCCATATGAAGCTATAGGTCTGGGGTTTGTCTTCTTCCTTGGTGGTGTCATGATGACATTCACAGGAAGATTCTCAATGTACTACTTAGGTACCCAGATCTTCTTCATAGGTGGTCCATTCCTGCAGTTAGTACCAATATACCTGCCAAACACTTCACCATTCTGATTCTTGAACAGCTTATAGTTTGCATCAAAGGATTCATCAACGATAATAGGATTAGCACAGGTAAAGCCAGATAAAGTGGATGGATCTACTGAAGGTTCCTTTGCAGCAACCCATGTGGTTTTTGGGTACTGCTCAGGCTTCCAGTACGAGCCATGAACATTCATTTTCCTCTCGAAGCCAACACCCTCTTTCCTAGGGTTTCGGTTCAGAATATGCTTTTTGAGGACATCGCAGAGTGTCTGATGTCCCTTCAAACTTTTGTGCATCCTTGTTTCAAGCAATATCTTCAACATAGCATTTTCATCAGCGACAGTAGTGGTATCCTCCGCATAGGGGTTAGTAACCACATTAGTAGGTGAAGACAATGATACAGTAGCAGCAGTGGAACATTCAGCAACAGAGGTAGCATTATCACGCTCAATGCATTTTAGACATGGTGGTTCAAATCCATCTTGAGCGGAACTGATCTGTTGAGCACGAAGTGACTCATTCTCATTTTGAAGATCTTCATAAGCCGCTCTCAATTTCTCAAGCTCTTGTTTCCTTTGAAGATAATCATAGGAGAGCCTTTCATAAGTAGTTGAGAGCGTTTCATGACGACCTTCAAGTTCTTGGTACTTAGCATGAAGATTTTTTATGTCTTCAACTAAGGACTGTGAACGTGTCATTTCCACGTCCAACAGGTCATCGCTTTTTTCTAACAGTTTTTGAGTATGTTCCATAGCCTTTTGTTGTTCAGTTGTAATTTTAGCAAGTGTTTTGTAGCTAGGTTTGGATTCACAATCAGAGTCATCTTCACTTGATGTTTGAAAGTAAGCATCACGTGATTTTACCTTGGCACCACGTGCCATGAAGCAGTAGGTGGGAGTCGGATCGTCTTCGTTATCAGCTTCAGCGTTGGTGTGGAAGTTATTGTCTTCAGTGTTGAAGATGGACTTGGCAACATAGGTTGTGGCTAGAGCCAGACTTGCAACGCCAGGGTCAGACTCCTCTCCAGACTCCACCTCCGCTTCCTCAGAAGCAGACTCCTCTTCTGAATTCATTTCCTTGCCAACAAAAGCACGAGCCTTGCCTGACGAACTCTTCTTGTGTGATGAAGACTTGGAAGAAGACTTAGAAGAAGACTTTGAGGATTTCTTCTTCTTCTTGTCATCAGAATCATATTCCTTGCTCTTCTTCTTCTTATTATCATTTTCCCACTGTGGACACTCATATATGTAGTGACCAGGTTTCTTGCACATGTGGCAGGTTCTCTTCTTGTGGTCATGGGTGCAAGCTTCATCATTCCTTGAGCTGGATCATGAAGACTTTCTGAAGCCTTTCTTCTTAGTGAATTTCTGGAACTTCTTCACAAGCATAGCAAGTTCCTTTCCAATGACTTCAGGATCATAATAACTGCAGTCAGATTCTTCTTCAGATGAGGAAACAACTTTTGCCTTTAATGCGCGAGTTCGGCCATAGTTAGGACCATAGATATCTCTTTTCTCAGAAAGCTAGAACTCATGTGTGTTGAGCCTCTCTAGTATATCAGACGGATCGAGTGTCTTGAAATCATGACGTTCTTGTATCATGAGGGCAAGGGTGTCAAAGGAGCTGTCGAGTGATCTCAGTAGTGTCTTGACGATTTCATGCTTGGTAATCTGTCAGGACCCCGACTCAATGCCACATCGATCTAGCATGTAACACCTCATATCACTTTGCGGCCTCACGCACGGTATTCCCAGGGGTGTCGCCTTACCTTTGCCCGGGACCAATTGCGCCTTTTGGCACACGTATATGATAGTGTTGCTAGCATCCATATGATAAGGAGCCCGGGCTGACATGGCTAGTCGTAAACCCAAAGTGGCACAAACTTACAGGGACAGGCATCCATGACCCAGCATCGAACGTGTCGGTCATCAGCGAGTGAATCCAGGCTGTAGCACTGGGCTAGCAGGACTCCGGTGAACCGGGCTGTAGCGGTCTAACAGGACTCCGATATTCATCGCGTGACATTTCCCTGAAGTTACAGACATAGGAACGAAGAAGGACACATGCCGGCCAGCCTAAGTGTTCCGAAGCAGTAGCAAGCTACCATGGCTCAGTGTAAGCACTAGGGGACATTTCCCGGTAAGAGAGGCTACTAAGGATAAACAACTAGATAGTCAGATCCCACACATACCAAGCATTTCAATAACATACACACAATATGCTCGATATGTGCAAATACAACATGGCATCACAACATGACTCTACAACTAAAGTATTTATTCAATAGGCTCCGAGGATCGAGATATTACAAACATGGGTCTGATGACCCAACACTCAAAGCATACAAGTCAAAGCACAAGCGGAAGCTCAACATGTCTGAGTACAGACATCTACAAATGAAAAAGGCTAAGAAGCCTGACTATCTACTAGATCCTGCCGAGGGCACAAGATCATAGCTGAGGTAACAAGCTAAACGTCGAAGTCCACGCGGAACTACTAGTGAGACTGAAGTCTCTCTGCAAAAACATAAAATAGGCAAACGTGAGTACAAATGTACCCAGCAAGACTTACATCAGAACTAGCTACATATGCATCGGTATCAATAAAGGGGTGGTGGAGTTTAACTGCAGCAAGCCAGCTTTGACTTGGTGGCTATCCAGAACTACGACTGCAAGTAACTCTTTTGAGGTGGCGCACACGAGTCCACATATTCACCATATCAATACACCACTATGGGTCCGCTCCCGTCTTCCTACGAGAACGCCATCCATAGCACTCACGCTTATCTTGCGCATTTTAGGGTATCCACTTTCACTTGTCTATGAACTATGCAAGGGGTCCAAGTTTCCATATCCGGGGAATCCGGTTATTCGAATAGATAATGATAACCCTGCAGGGGTGTACTTCTTCACACACGCTCTCGCCACTTATCGCCCTGTACATGTCATGTACCTCGGCAACCTTCAAGTAGAAGTCGGGCGAGGGAGTCGGCCACGACCTGACTAACCACGCAAGTCTCTCGTCCAGGTTTATCACCTATTCGGGTTCCATCCGCAAGGAGATCCAGCTGGGGTGTCGCTCACGGCCCCAAACGATGTGAGCAGGGTTCCCAAGCCCACCTCGACGGGTAGATCTACGCTTGGTACAACGTGCCACGGTGCCTAGTCTGTCCCAAGCCCACCTATACCGGGTGGCACCTGGTAGACTACTAACACTACCTACAAACATCAGAAACTAGTTGCAACTCCTGGATAGAGATCAAGTTGATTAATAAGCCGAGAGGGGTCGAGTTACCGGAACCCAATGTGTGGTAGTAACTGTTCATGGATCTCAAACACAGAACTCAGTTCCTGAGGACGGCTGTAATGAGACAACCCACCATGTACTCCTACATGGCCTCTCACCGCTACATTTACCAAATCGTGTTCACACATTTAGCTCTCAACAGTAGGACATGTTCACACACCTCCGATTCATTCCCGATGAATCAGACCTGACACAACTCTAAGCAATAGCAGGCATGACAGACAAGCATGAATGAGTAGGCACATCAGGGCTCAAACAACTCCTACTCATGCTAGTGGGTTTCATCTATTTACTCTGGAATGACAGGTCATGCAGAGGATAAAGGGGTTCAACTACCGCAGCATGTAACAGTTGAAATGTTGTTGTCCTAATGCAGTAAAAGAGAGTAGGAGCGAGAGAGTGGGATTATATCGGAATGAACAAGGGGGTTTTGCTTGCCTGGCACTTCTGAAGATAATATAGCTCTTCATCGGTGTCATCGATCTCATCGTCGGAACCACGTCTATCGAGAGGGGTCAAACACCGACAACTGAGAAAGAACACAATCAATGCAATGCTACAATATGATGCATGATCATGACATGGCATTATGCTGTGATTTGAGCTAATGCATCTAGCTATGATTTAAATGAAGTTGGTTTGAACCCTAAGTTAAAATTCAAACTCCATATGTTATTATTCAAATGCCTTTATTTGATTTGTCCTAATCAGTAGTCATAAGTTGTTCTAACATGCATGAAAATGGTATAGATGGATAGGTTGTATTTTTCTGATCATTTTTCATATATAATTTGTTTGATTTGGAGTTACGGTTGAATTACTATGAATTTTAGAAGTTTTAAGCATTTTCTGAAAATAATAAATCATTTCAGATTTATTTAAATTCCAGAAAGGAATTATTGCGTCAGCATGACCTCATAGTGATGTCAGCAGGTCAACGGGCGCGGTCCAGGTCAAACTGACCAGTGGGTCCCGCGTGTCAGTGTCTAACTAAACTAACCTAGTTTAATTAGCACTAACCTAGGTTAAACTAATTAAATTTAAACCTAAACTAGATTAATTAGCCGGGCGGGGCCCGCATGTCAGTGTGACAAGGGGGGAAGTCAACCCAGCCAGCGGGGTCAAACCATGCCGGTCAGCGGGTCAACCCCTACCGGCGACGTGTCGCCGGCGACGAGCAGCCGGCTGGGAGCAGCATGAAGCGCTGCTCGGCGACCATTTGAACGGAGGAGACCACCTACGGGGAGCTGAGGCTCGCCCGCATCCAGCCGAGGTGGTGGCTCGGTTCGAGGTGGCGGAGCAGTGCGGCGTTGAGCACTGGCGGCCGGAGCTCGAGTGAGCTCGGGCTCGTGGCTTCGGTGGACCGAGCGGCGCGGCGATAGCAGCTACTCGGTCTTCGCGGTGCGGTGAGACCGTTGGGCACGGTGGCGGGGCCGTTGCATGGCCGGAGCCACGTCGGTGACGAGGTCAGGCGACGGCGCGATCGGGTAAGAAGGGTGCGGCAAATACAGTGCACAGGGAAGAAAACAGAGAGGGGAGACGGGCAGCAGCTCACGGCGATCTTCTTGGAGTGGTTGGCGAGCTCAGGGAGGGCCTGAGGCACTCGGGGCGTCGAGGAGGATCTCCGACGACAGCGGTCGGGGACGAGCTCGATGAGGGCAGAGGGGCACCTGCGGTCGCGTGCTTCAGCGTAGAGGTCGAGGGGGACGCGGGGAACCTCTTTGCCATGGGGGTTAAGCGAGGCGACGGCGGTGGCTGCGCAGGCGGGGAGCGGCGGCGACGGCCGTGCTCGGGTGTGGTGGGGAACGGCGAGAGAGAAGCGGAGATGGGAAAGTGCGGTGTCCAGGGGTCGAGGGGAGGCCGGGGAGGCGGTTCAGGCGTCGCGGTGGCGAGGGACGCAGGCAGGCAGGGAGGTGGCGTGTCGCCGAGGCGCGCGCATGCACTGTCTCCCTCCTCTGCCTACTGGCAGAGGTAGAGGATGACTGGCATGGGCCCTGGTGGGCTAGGCCACCAGCTGGGCCAGCTAGGTGGGCTGCCAGGTAGGTCCAGGTGAGCATCCCTCCCTCTCTGTTACTTAATTATTTTCTGTTATTCTATTTGTCGGGGCTGGAAGGCGTATCCGTGGCCTCGAACACCTATGGGGCACTCTGGGGCCCCTTCTGGTTCGGCGGGGGAGCGGGGCCGTGCGAAGAGCAGATCGAGGTCGAGCGCGCGCAGGGAGACGGGCGATCTTTGAAGGAAATATGCCCTAGAGGCAATAATAAAGTTATTATTTATTTCCTTATTTCATGATAAATGTTTATCATTCATGCTAGAATTGTATTAACCGGAAACATGATACATGTGTGAATGCATAGACAAACAATATGTCACTAGTATGCCTCTACTAGACTAGCTTGTTAATCAAAGATGGTTATGTTTCCTAACCATGAACAAAGAGTTGTTATTTGATTAACAAGGTCACATCATTAGTTGAATGATCGATTGACATGACCCATTCCATTAGCTTAGCACACGATCGTTTAGTATGTTGCTACTGCTTTTATCCATGACTTATACATGTTCCTATAACTATGAGATTATGCAACTCCGTTTACGGAGGAACACTTTGGGTACTACCAAAGCGTCACAGCGTAAGCTGGGTGATTATAAAGGAGTACTACAGGTGTCTCCAAAGGCAGATGTTGGGTTGGCGTATTTCGAGATTAGGTTTTGTCACTCCGATTGTCGGAGAGGTATCTCTGGGCCCTCTCGGTAATACACATAACTTAAGCCTTGTACAAATAATGAGTTAGCTGTGAGATGATGTATTACGGAACGAGTAAAGAGACTTGCCGGTAACGAGATTGAACTAGGTATTGGATACCGACGATCGAATCTCGGGCAAGTAACATACCGATGACAAGGGGAACAACGTATGTTGTTATGCGGTCTGACCGATAAAGATCTTCATAGAATATGTAGGAGCCAATATGGGCATCCAGGTCCCGCTATTGGTTATTGACCGGAGACGTGTCTCGGTCATGTCTACATTGTTCTCGAACCGTAGGGTCCGCACGCTTAAGGTTTCGATGGCGGTTCTATTATGAGTTTGTGTATTTTGATGTACGAAGAAGTTCGAGTCCGGATGTGATCACGGACATGACGAGGAGTCTCAAAATGGTCGAGACATAAAGATTGATATATTGGAAGCCTATATTTGGAGTTGGAATGGTTCGGGTGAAATCGGGATTTTAGGAAACTTTGGGGTTACTGGAACCCTCCGGGGTTATTGGGCCTTAGTGGGCCATGAGGGAGAAGAGGAAGGGCGGCCAGGGCAGGCGCGCCTCTCCCCTAGTCGAATAGGACAAGGAGGAGGCGGCGCCCCCTTCCCTCTTTCCCTCCCCCAATCCTAATCCAACTAGGAAGGGGAGTCCTACTCGGTGGGAGTAGGACTCCTCAGCCGCCTCCTCAAGGGCGGCCGCACCCCCTTGCTCCTTTATATACGGGGGGGGGCACCCTAGGACACACAAGTTGATCTACGGATCGTTCCTTAGCCGTGTGCGGTGCCCCCTCCACCATATTCCACCTCGGTCATATCGTCATAAAGCTTAGGCGAAGCCTGCGCCGATAGAACATCAAGATCGTCCCACGCCGTCGTCTTGACGGAACTCTTCCTCCCAGCTCTACTAGATTGGAGCCGAGGCGTCATCGAGCTGTACGTGTGTCAAGAACTCGGGGCACCGAATGCTGGCGCTAGGATCGGTTGGATCAAGAGGAGATCGTATGACTACTTCCTCTACGTTGTGATCGCTTCGCTTCGGGTCACGAGAGTGCGTAGACAACACTCTCCCCACTCGTTGCTATGCATCACCATGATCTTGCGTGTGCGAGGAAATTTTTGAAATTACTCGTTCCCCAACAATCTTTACCCAGCCGGGGCTCTCGGAGAGATAACACCCCTACTGCTGCTCTGTGTTGTTATTTGATCTAGCTCGGCGTGCGGCGTAAAAGGTATTTGTGGGTGTCGAATGGACCGAACCCCTTCTCGCGCATGGGCCTCCTTTTATAGTCGAAGGGGTACCCACAGTGGCAGCGTGGGAAGAGGGGTAGAAATGTAAAAGCGCAGGTTGGTGCAACGATTGCACAACAGTGTCCCTACCTAACTCGTGACGGGGACAAGGGCATTAAATGCCGTCCGTCGTTATAACATCTGAAGGAGTGACCGTTAAGTGAGCCTCCGGTTGCCACGATGGCGCTTCTGTCGGCTCCATTTGCCACCTCGCTCCGCATGGTTGTGTAGTGTCTCGCCACGTGCCCTTGGGATGGCTGGTGATGACGCGTCACCGAAAAGTCTTGTTGGAGGCGGTGGCAGCCTTGCGCGGCAAGTGCCTTGCCATGATCCTTTTGTTGTGCGGCAAGCTTGCGACTCTTGGGCTGCCGGGCGCGTGGGCGCGCGCGGCAAGTTTTCTGGTGATGTCCTGGTTAGCCTTCCCGGCAAGTTCCTCTTGCCGGGGCCTTTGTGTTCCTGGCTAGCACTTTGTTCTTGGATGGTAGTGCAAAAGGGTGGTGAAGGGCCTTGCCGGGCGCCCGGCAAGCCTTCCCGCGGGGTGCTACGGCTGCCCGTGCAGAAGTTCGGGGTACTAAGGTACCCCCTACTTTAGTACACCGACAGGAGCCCCCGGGCCTGGGCCATACATGGTGCGGCGTTGTTGGGCCAGGCCCAAAAGCGATCTGCGAACACGTGTGGCCTTAGTCCCACACACAACAGGCCCCGCGCCCACCGCGCTCTCCCGTAACGGCACGCGTCGATTGCGGCGTCGTGGGAGACATGGGCGGCGCGTGCGGTCTTTAGGGCACCCACCCCCGTGATCGTGGTGCAGGGCGAGGTCACTTCACCGGTCGCTCCGGCCCCGCTTTTTCGCCACGCGGCCCTCATGCATGGGGGTCGTGGGTGGCGTGGGGGAAACCGAGCCGTCCACAGGCGGGGATGGCGAGTCGGCCCGCTCCTCTGCCCTCCTCGCTTCCCGATTGGCGGGTGGGCGGTTGAGCCCCCACCTGCGCCCTTTAAAAAGGCGGAAGGGGAGCACAATAGTCTCGCACTTCCTCTTCTCCCTCCGTCTTGACTTCCGTTCTTCTTTACGCCATGGAAGGAGAAATCCTGGTTCTTCAGCGGTGGCGGCGAGGGTCGCCTCGGGCAGCGCACCTCTCCTATCCACTTTTGTGGCGGAGCCGCCACGAGGGGAGAGGGAGGGGGCATGAGCGAGGCCGAGGACGTGGTCGAGGCGGTCGGGAGAGGCGGCCGTGGCGATCGCCTCCCGTCTCCGCCGGTGGCTCCTTTCCTCGGCGGTCCACACTGAGAGCGATCCACAGGAGTTCTTCATCAAGCTGCGCCGAGCGCCTCGTCGACGCCTCCGGCTGCCGGCCCCGTTCGCGAGCGCGATGGAACCGGATCCGCCCGAGGTGATGGAGTTGCGCATGAGGGGCTGCGGGATCAGCGGCACTCGAGTGAGTTTCATGTCCCCAGCCCCCGGCGTGATGTACTTCGACCGAGGGTGGAAGACGTTCGCCCGCATCCACAGCTTGACGGCGGGGTTTACCCTCCATTTCAAGTTAATGGAGGGCGACCTTCTCGCCGTCAAGGTCTTCGGGGACTCCGGGACCCGGGCGAGATGCTGTGTGGACAGCTCCTCCGATAGCGAAGGTCCCTCCTCGAGCGAGAGTGATGAGGAGGGGAGCGACAGCGACGATGACGAGGATGGCAGGTCCGACTAGGCGTCGGACGCTGCCTCGCGCGCCACCGGCGACCCCATCATCCGGGTCACCGGCCTTCTGAACTCCCCGGGGCCGTCTCCTTGGGCGGCTGGCGTAGGGAGGCTGCGGAAGAGGAAGAGGGGTGGCGGCAAGGCCGTCAAGTCGAGTCTGAGGCGAGAGCCCTCGGCAGCGTCTTGACGTTCCACCACCTCGTCTTCAAGCTCTGCCTCCAGCGCCTCCGTCTCCGCCAAGCTCTGGCGGCCCCGGAAGTTCTCTTGGTGTCTTCGGCACCCGTAGCTCTCCTAAGCGCCCTTTTGCCCTTCCGGCAAGCTTCTCTTGCGGGTCCTCCTTACCTAACTCTGAGCAGAGAAAGCAGGAGAGGGATTACGGGCATCTTATCTTCCAATTTGTAAGCCCTTGGGCCTTAGTGGTATTTAAAAATCTGTAATCCTGTCTATCATGTTTTTCATCCTCCATGGACTTGTATTAAACTAGGATGTTTTTAATGAAAAGAGGGGAACGCTTGCCAGACCGAGTCCTTTACTTGATTTCGTGCCTTGTATGCTCCCATCTTACGCTTCTAGAGGACTTGCCGGTGCGAACACACTTGCTGAGTGCGGGACATCAGCAGCCCGCTGGCGGTGTTGCTTCCGGCAAGCGACCTTGCCGGGCCAGTTGCAGCGCACTTGTGTTTGTTGAGCGGACTCGGAAACAAACCAAGGGCGCAACTGGGCCACGACTCGGCTCTTTCGCGCATGGGTTTTACAAGACACGCTCGTTCAAGGACGCAGCCTCGCCTTCTCCGGTCCATAAGAGGATGCATGACGAGGGATGAAAAACTTATCTGACTCCACAGCCCCCCGGCGACATTAGCTTGTCGGGGAGGAACCTTGACCTTCGCAGCTTCTGGCAGTTCTGGCTTCGCCAAGACCTAGATCTTTGGCGTGCTCTTTAGCCCTTATCGTGGCCTTGTGCCGCCGCCGGGGGCCGGGCCCGTTCTTGAAGGTCTCTGGTACTTGCAGCCCCCAGCGAAGTTGGCTTGCCGGGGCCGGGGCGCTCTTCTGGCTTCTCCTTGTTACTCTAATTACAGCCATGAAGACAGCTGAGATAGCACTGCAATAATTTCATTGTCTATATATATATATACATATTTTGTGCGATTTTGCAAAACGATGCCATGCTTTGCCCTTCGTATGTTTATACTCTACGCTGCTAGGGAACTTGCCGGCGCTAGCACACATGCTGAGTACGGGACATCAGCAGCCCGCTGGCGGTGCTGTCTCCGGCAAGAAACCTTCTCGGGTCAGTTGCAGTGCACTTGAATTGCTGAGCGGACTCGGAAGCAAATCAAGGACGCAACTCATCCGTGAGTTGGTTCCTCCGCGCACAAGTTTCTCATACGAAGGGCGCCTCACGGCAAGGCTTGCTATGTTACACCCTCTACTTTACATCCTTTGTGCGCTTTTACCCTACGCTTCTAGGGAACTTGCCGGCGCTAACACACTTACTGAGTACGGGACATCAGTAGCCCGCTGGCGGTGTTGTTTCCGGCAAGCAACCTGCTCGGGCCAGTTGCAGTGCACTTGTATTGTTGAGCGGACTCGGAAACAAAGCAAGGACGCAACTTAACCACGAGTTGGCTCCTCTGCGCACAGGTATTGCGTACAAAGGATGAACGCGCGAGGAGCATAACATAAAAAAAGCATGAAACTAAGGAGTGCTCTGTACAAAAGCTCAGACGACTTAGCTTTTCTATTTCCAACGATCCGTCGAGGCCGTACTTCTTCCCTGATCCTTCCCCCTTGTATGTTCTCGTCCCTACGCTTTCGGGGAGCCCACCGGCGCAAACACGCTTGCTGAGCGCAGGGTATCAGCGGCTCGCTGGCGGTGTAGCCTCCGGCGGGAAGAACTTGTCGGGCTGGTTGCGGCGTGCTTTTATCGTCGAGCGGACTCAAGATGAATCGACGGCGCAACCTAACCACGATTCGACCCTTCCGCGCCCAGGTTCTTCATACGAGGTATGGATTTTCAGGGAGTACAACTCAAAGGTTCGAAGCTTGGCAATCTTCTTTGCCCTACTGGCCGATGGACTGGTCGGCGGGGCTCGATGGCGTGTCCTCGGCGGCTTGGCGCTCGGGGAGATCTTTGCCGGAGTGCGTATCAGAGCTGTCCTTGCCGGGCTTAGTCTTTGGCTGGTCTGTCTTCGCCTTCTCGCACTTGCCGGTGGAGCTCGATGGCGCGTCCTCGACGGCAGCGCAGCGCTCCGGGGAGGTGCGCTTGCTGGAGTGAGCACCAGAGCTGTCCTTGCCGGGCTTGGTCTTCTTCTTCCCCCGGGGAGCTTCAGTGGCAAGTGGCTCGCGCTCTACCGCAGCAGCTGCTTCCCGGTAGATCTTGTCGGTACAAATGAGTGCATCCTTCTTGTCGCCTTGGACAGAAATGACACTCATCGGGCCAGGCATTTTGAGCACATTGTATGCGTGGTGAGAGGCTGCCATGAACTTGGCGAGTGCGGGTCGGCCGAGTATCCCATTGTAGGGTAAAGGGATATCAGCCACGTCAAATGTGACCCTCTCAGTCCTGAAGTTCAGCTCGCTGCCGAACGTCACCGGCAATGTGATCTTCCCCTTGGGCTGGCTCCTTCCCGGATTTATTCCTTGAAAGGTGCCGGTCTCTTCAAGCTCGCTATCGGGGATCTGGAGCTTCTTGAGCACTGCGGAGGAAATCAAGTTCAGGCCGGCCCCGCCGTCAACCAACATCTTCGTGACCTTGAGGTTGCGGATCGTTGGTGAGACCAACAGCGGCAAGCACCCGACCGCAGTGATGCGATCAGGGTGATCCTCAACGTCAAAGGCGATGGGCGTCTGGACCACTTGAGAGGCCTGCGTGCCTCGATGGGCCGGCTCGCTGCATTTACTTCGCACCTTTGTTTGAGTTGGCGGTGCGAGGTGTGCAGGAGGCGCCGCCGTCGGCGACCAATACTTCTGTTGCCTTCTGAAACTCTTGATCCTCAGTCTCATCTTCCTGCATCTCATCATCTTCATCTTCATCCTCGTCCTTGTCGCGGCCACGGGGAGGCCTGTCTTCTTGCCGCGTCTTGGCCTTGCCGCGGTTCCCTCCCCGGGCGGGAAGCTTCTTGCCGGATCCTCCGCCACCTCCCCGGGCTCTCTCCTTATCGCGGCGCTCGTATTCAGCCTTCTGCAGCTCCGCCATCTGCTCTACTTTTTTGCAGGTTTGGAGGTCATGGCCCTTGGTGCGGTGGATCTTGCAATAACGCTTGCCGGAGCCATCCTGCTAGTCGGCGGCCGCTATAGCCTCGCCGGAGTCGTCGGTCTTGGTTTTGTCGGAACCGCCTCCGTTGCCGGAATGCTCAACAGCTAGCACATCCTTAGCTTTCCTCTTCCTATTGTTCCGCCTCCGGTTCTTCCTTGTCGGGGCGGCATCCTCCTTGTCGAGATCATACGCTCCGGCAACCTCTCCGGGAATTTTTCTCCCCTCCTCAGCCCGTGCACACTTGTCGGCGAGAGCGTAGAGCTCGCTGACGTCTCTGATCTTGATCATCGCCATCTCCTCCCTCATCCTGCGGTTACGCACATTCTGATGAAGCGCGCTGATAACCGCGGCAGGGTGGACGTCTGAAATGTTGCGTTGCACTTGGCTGAATCTTTGTATATACTTGCGCAGGGGCTCCCCCTCCTTCTGGACGAGCAAGTGGAGGTCACTTTCCTGGCCATGAGGTTTGTGGCCGCCCGTGAAGGCGCCGACAAACTGATGACACAGGTCCGCCCATGAAGAGATGGAGCCGTCCGGCAAGTGCATGAGCCAAGATCTGACGTTGGGCTTGAGTACCAGCGGGAAGTAGTTGGCGAGGATCTTCTCATCGCGCCCTCCGACAGCCTGCACCGCGATGGTGTAGATGCTGAGGAACTCCGACGGGTGTATCCTGCCATCGTACTTCTCGGGCACATCTAGCTTGAAGTTTTTAGTTTTGGGCCACTGGACTTGCCGCAGCTTGCGGGTGAACGCAGGGCATCTTGCCGCGTACGGCAAGTCGCCTGGTTCTCCGGGTGCATGCGCGTCGAGCGGGCTCGGCGCTGGTCGATTGAGCGTCGCGCTTCTCTCCGGCGCTCGTCACGAGTCTGGCGTCTTCGTGTTGCCGTTCTTGGAACGTGGCGCGATCACGGCGAAGTTCGCGGGTCCGCGACGCGTGGAATCGGCGTCAAGGTTGGTCCGCGCGGTGGCGATCTTGGCCGTTGGGGCTGGGAGCGCACGGAAGCGGCACCCCCAGCGGTCCTGTCGGCGTCGTCCTGCGCCGGGGCGTCTTGTCGGGCCCTCGACGCGTTCGGACGCCGGGGCTTGTCGCGGTTGGCGAACCGACGAGGCTGTGTATGGCCATCCTCCAGTCGTCGATCTTGTGTGGCGTTGGAGGGAAGTCTAGAAGCAGCTGGGCTCGGGCTAGCGCTTCCTCTGCTGTCTTGGGCGGTGGCGGCGACGAGCGGCGCGAGGAGCGAGATGTGCTCGGACTCCCAACCGGGTTGGGAGGAGCAACACCCCGTCCAGGCGACCGCACCTCACTCGCACCAGCATGCGGGCGTGCATGCTGACCTCGAGCGTCCCGCGACCCACCAGCAGCCTTGCTCCGGTCACGAGCACGGTGCTAGGAGCACCGGGGCGTGGTTGACCTTGTACCTCCTGGGAAGGGCGCAGCGTCTGCACCGTTGCCGACGCTTGCGGGGCTTTGTTCTTGGATCTGGTGGCGACCACGAGACCCACGGTGGCACCCGCTCCTCATGGCGTCCACCTCACCGCTGCTGCTCGGCGGTGGTGGTGGAATTGATGTAGACGGGCGGCCACCTCCAAAGGCTTCTTCTTCGGTGGCATGTTGTGAAGGCGTTGATGTAGCAGCGTGGAGCGGATCGGATGCTCACGACCTCGGCGCCCCTACAGCACGCCAAAGATGTCGGGCTGGAGCAGCGTATCCGTGGCCTCGAACACCTATGGGGCACTTGGGGCCCCTTACAGTTCGGCGGGGAGGCGGGGCCGTCTGTGAGCGGATCGAGGTCGGCGAGGAGACAGCGATCTTTACCCAGCCGGGGCTCTCGGAGAGATAACACCTCTTGCTGCTCTGTGTTGTTATTTGATCTAGCTCGGCGCGCGGCGTAAAAGGTAGCGCTGTGGGTGTCGAATGGACGAACCCCTTCTCGTGCGCATGGGCCTCCCTTTTATAGTCTGAAGGGGTACCCACAGTGGCGGCGAGGGAAGAGGGGTAGAAATGTAAATCGCGAGTTGGTGCAGCGATGCACAACAGTGTCCCTACCTAACTCGACGGCGGGGGACAAGGGCATTAAATGCCCGTCCGTCGCATATGAGGCGAAGGAGTGACCGTTAAGTGAGCCTCCGGTTTCCACGATGGCGCTTCTGTCAGCTCCGTTTGCCACCTCGCTCCGCATGGTTGTGTAGTGTCTCGCCACGTGCCCTTGGGATGGCCTGGTGATGACGCGTCACTGAGTGCGCTGGAGGCGGGTGGCAGCCTTGCCGCGGCAAGTGCCTTGCCGCGGTCCTTTTGTTGTGCCGGCAAGCTTGCCGGCTACTGGGCCTTGCCGGGGCGCGTGGGGCGCCGCGGCAAGTTTTCTGGTGATGTCCTGGTTAGCCTTCCCGGCAAGTTCCTCTTGCCGGGGCCTTCGTGTTCCTGGCTAGCACTTTGTTCTTGGATGGTAGTGCAAAAGGGTGGTGAAGGGCCTTGCCGGGCGCCCGAAGCAAGCCTTGCAGCTGGTGCTTCTGATTGCCGTGCACAAGTTCGGGTACTAAGGTACCCCCCTACTTTAGTACACCGACACTATTATGTTATTTTGTTCTGGGCTTTATTAAAAATACTTAGGCACACTCAAAAATCACCAAACTGCTCATGGACACTGTTTGGAATATATGGAACATTTCAGTTTAGGATTATTTGGACATTTTAAATATTTTATAGTATTTAAATGCCCAAATTCAAATAGAGTATGATTTAATTCAGAGCCCAAATATGTCATGGAAAAATGTGCGACACCTCTGGTTATTGTTTCCAGCATTATCCAGAAATGATGAACATTTTTGTAAGCCATTTGGACTTACTGAAAATATTTTAGGTGAACCTAGTGGATTCCTTTAATGCTAGGGTTTAGGCAATCCCCATTTCAACTTAAATAAAATTTAAACATGATGCACACATGAAGGGCTAGTCTAGTGCATACCAGAACTAGGGATGTGACAGCTCACCCCCACTAAACAAGAATCTCGTCCCAAGATTCAAGCGTAGGGTAAGATGGAAGGGGGACGCAAACTAACACAATCTTCACGATCCAGATTGCACATCATAAGAATGTTGATTCCTTGCATCATGTTGGTCTTGACAACTCTGCTTTCGAGATCATCATCAAACATGAGGACAGAGACAACTTTACAATGATGGATCATCTTAATGATCACAGGATCAACTCACGGAATGTGACGCAGGGCATCTCTTGATTTGAGAGGCAAAACACACCTTGGAAAGGGCGGAAGGACAGTTTGACGGGTGTTTCATAGTAGCAAGGAAAAATTGCCATGATTCCATAACGGGCACCTTGGGGAAGGTGACTCGTAGAATTTCCCTTAAGTGGCAAAAAGAATTACTTTTGATACCTAGATCATTGAAACTCTCTATACCAGCCTAAGGCAATTCACAAACGATCGTTTGACGAAGTTGGAGAGAACGACATACTCGGGCTAGAATGGATGATGTGGACTACCTGGTTGAAGACAACGCGATGGATGATTTTGCTTATCATCGGAAATGGATGGGACCCATGGTAGGACCACTTCTGAAGATGATCCTGAACAACAATTGCTGAGAAGGGCAGTCCAAGGGGGATTGGCACAAGGCGGTGCAAGCTGGGAACAAAATGCAAATGTCGGGAATGTTCCAACCATCATATCTGCCTGAGATTCAGACCTGGTTGGTGTCAGAACAATCCAGACTCATCGAGTCTAGAAAGAAAAATGAAAGTTTGCAACACAAATCGATGAGATGACGTTGCGAGATTATCGGGGAATGAACTATGGTAGGAAGCTCCAAAACATGAGCTGGTTCTGCTAAAAGCATGTGAACACGTTGTCCCAGACAAGCATGACCACACAGTAGTCTTATAATAAAACACTACCGAGTTCAGGTTGGGAACCATCAACGAGGATACCGAAGTCCTTACGTAAATCCGGATTAGCTCTTATGAAGGAACTTCTTCTCCTTGAACAAATCAGTTAGTGGCTTGGTGTGCTAAGGAATCCATTTGGAGTGGAGGTAATTAATCTACAAACCATAGAATACATTTGCACATGCATAACTGACTTGGGATGATTCCAAAGGAAACAAAACAATCTTTCTCGAACTCACGGCGGCAACTTGCACCAAATGCACATGAATTCGAGGAAGTCACTTCTTCCATCCAAGCATAAGCTTCATGAACAGAACACGAAGGCATTGCTTACAAAGTTTTCAACACTAGGTTGACGTTCAACATGAATCATGGGGGAGACAAAATGCTGCTGATGGGTTCAGCAACAACTCATCGCAATTTCCATATCACTGGACTTCCACCATCATGTGAACATGGTGATAGCATTGGTCAGACCAAAAGATGTAATGGTGTATGCTCGAGGGATCAACCACGAGTAAGACAACATTACGAACATCGTTGGTTCTGATTTGACTTGACGACGATAGCCCATACTCAAGTCAAAGTTTTGACAAGGCAATAGATCCAACAACTGATCACGAAGACCAATCGATGGGGATATCATCTCTCTTCAATACACACTCACACAAAGATATGCCTTGAAATGAACTAAGTCAGGCAAGCTTTTATCTTCCAACTCTCCAAGTTGTCGTTTGGCTTAGCCAACTAGCTCAGGGGCATCCAACACGGATTCTTGGAGAAAGGGTGGTTTACAGGAATAAACCAACTTGATCACGAACTCAACATAGCGGTCAAGTGACAACCTGGTGATACTTCCGAGAAGACATTCGGAAAATCACGAACCATCGATATGCTACTAAGCTTGAGAAAAATTTTGCTTTTCAGAGCAAGACGATATGATCAAATAAGCAAGGGATTGAATAATCCTAACTCATTGATCGGAGAGTGCACGGAAATAAGGACTAGGTAGCACAATCTATCTTAGAATGATGATTCAGGAACCAACACTCTAAGAATGAAATTATTGTCCTTTAACTACCAAGCATCAAGGTTGCTAGGAGTATTGATTTCACACATCACGATTCACTTTCCGGCACTCCGGTTGCGACAACACGGAACCGAGAATTGAATAATGATGGCAAGAAGTATCACTACGTCAAGAACCCATAAGAGAAGGTGCAATCCTCATGACAATCCCGACGTAAAGAGGGTAATACCCCAGGGTAGAACAGAATCAAAAGCTAGATTAGCATTTTGATCTGCGGAGTACAACTACTTTGACCCAATCCTAGATATGGATGAGGTACTGGAGTTTGTTTCTCCTAGTCATTCCGGAATAGAATGGCTTGACGGACCACAAGAATAATAGGCACCGATGAACACGGGTGCACGACTATTTCTGACAATCAATTGAGAGACGGGGGTCAGGATACAACTAAGGAGGGACAACCGAAAAGAACATCCGATTTTCTGAGCTGTGGATGCACAGATTAGTATGTCGAGCAAAGCTCAACATATTTCTTCCGGATAACCCATGCAGAGAAGGTAGGACTGACAGAGTCACATCTTAGAATCAAGAACTCGTCAAGAGCACTCTGGTTGTGATCTTTTGGATCGACGAAGAACTTCCGCCATAAGCAGTACATGGTATTTGGAAGAAGGAAATACCACGGACCTCGAGGACGATCGCAAAGGTTACTAACATCCTAAAGGTACGAGCAACACTAACAACATGAAGTAAGTAGGCCAGAATCATCACACCGGGAACACAAAACATGGTTGGATTACTAGGTGACTCCCTAAAACAACTAGGTTCATAATAATAGCTCCAACACATATGCTGAGGCGGCGGAGTACCTCAACACACTAATTTGTGTCATTAATCTGACCCAAATGAACATTAGAAACGGAGAGAAGGGATTTGCAAATAAATCAGACTATTTAGAAATCTGGGATGACTCGGACAACATAACGGCTGTAAATGCTCAAAAAGATTTGAGACATGCTACAAAAATTGTGGCATAGCCACTAGAAGCACAATATCAAGGTTTCGAGATCAACAGTTAACATACGGAAGTAGTAGGAACTGAACTGCAGCTTAAATCCATCAATCCTATAAGTCTACGGATTAGTAACACGTGATCCTGATAGAAAGAGGAGAAGGCCTAGTTCCTTAACCCCGTAGGAAGATAAGATGACTCAGATCAGAAGGGCATGAGGTAAAGGAGTAAAAAGAGCCTTACGTTCCCATCCCACAATCAATTCCCCTACATATAACTAAAGCATTTCTAGACTCAACTTCGACCAGTTTGGCCGTAATCCTATAGGCGATCGGGCTCGATACCAAAGCTGTCGGGACCCGACTCAATGCCACATCGATCTAGCATGTAACACCTCATATCACTTTGCGGCCTCACGCATGGTATTCCCACGGTGTCGCCTTACCTTTGCCGGGACCGTTTAGCCTTTTGGCTGCGTATATGATAGTGTCGCTAGCATCCATATCATAAGGAGCCGGGCTGACATGGGTAGTCGTAAACCCAAAGTGGCACAAACTTACGAGGACAGCATCCATGACCCGACATCGAGCGTGTCGGTCATCGCGAGTGAATCGGGCTGTAGCACTGGGCTAGCGAGGACTCGGTGAACCGGGCTGTAGCGGGCTAACAGGACTCTGGTATTCATTGCGTGACATTTCCCTAAAGGGACAGACACAGGAACGAAGAAGGACACATGCCGGCCAGCCTAAGTGTTCCGGAGCAGTAGCAAGATACCATGGCTCAGTGGAAGCACTAGGAGACATTTCCCGGTAAGAGAGGCTACTAAGGATAAACAACTAGATAGTCAGATCCCACACATACCAAGCATTTCAATAACATAAACATAATATGCTCGATATGTGCAAATACAACATGGCATCACAACATGACTCTACAACTCAAGTATTTATTCAATAGGCTCCGAGGAGCGAGATATTACAAAAATGGGTCTCATGACCCAACACTCAAAGCATACAAGTCAAAGCACAAGTGGAAGCTCAACATGTCTGAGTACAGACGTCTGCAAATGAAAAAGGCTAAGAAGCCTGACTATCTACTAGATCCTGCCGAGGGCACAAGATCGTAGCTGAGGTAACAAGCTAAACGTCAAAGTCCATGCGGAACTACTAGTGAGACTGAAGTCTCTCTGCAAAAACATAAAATAGGCAAACGTGAGTACAAATGTACCCAGCAAGACTTACATCAGAACTAGCTACATATACATCGGTATCAATAAAGGGGTGGTGGAGTTTAACTGCAGCAAGCCAGCTTTGACTTGGTGGCTATCCTGAACTACGACTGCAAGTAACTCTTTTGAGGTGGCGCACACGAGTCCACATATTCACCATATCAATACACCAGTATGGGTCCGCTCCCGTCTTCCTACGACAATGCCATCCATAGCACTCATGTTGATCTTGCGCATTTTAGGGTATCCACTTTCACTTGTCTATGAACTATGCAAGGGGTCCAAGTTTCCATATCCGAGGAATCCCGCTATTCGAATAGATAATGATAACCCTGCAGGGGTGTACTTCTTCACACGCTCTCGCCACTTATCGCCCAGTACCGTCATGTACCTCGGCAACCTTCAAGCGGAAGCGGCGAGGAGTCGGCCACGACGACTAACCACGCAAGTGTCTCGTCCAGGTTTATCGCCTATTCGGGTTCCATCCGCAAGGAGATCCGGCCGGGGTGTCGCTCATGGCCCCAAACGATGTGAGTAGGGTTCCCAAGCCCACCTCAGCGGGTAGATCTCGCTTGGTACACCGTGCCACGGTGCCTAGTTTGTCCCAAGCCCACATGCACGGGTGCCACCGGTAGACTACTAACACTACCTACAAACACGAAACTAGTTGCAACACGGACAGAGATCAAGTTGATTAATAAGCGAGAGGGTCGAGTTACGGAACCCAATGTGTGGTAGTGCTGTTCATGGATCTCAAACACGAACTCAGTTCACGAGGGCGGTGCAATGAGACAACCCACCATGTACTCCTACATGGCCTCTCACCGCTACCTTTACCAAATCGTGTTCACACATTTAGCTCTCAACAGATAGGACATGTTCACACACCTCCGATTCATTCCCGATGAATCGGACTGACACAACTCTAAGCAATAGCAGGCATGACAGACAAGCATGAATGAGTAGGCACATCAGGGCTCAAACAACTCCTACTCATGCTAGTAGGTTTCATCTATTCTTGTGGAATGACAGGTCATGCAGAGGATAAAGGGTTCAACTACGCAGCATGTAACAGTTGAAGCGTTGTTGTCCTAATGCACGAGAAAAGAGAAGCGAGCGAGAGAGTGGGATTGTATCGAGAATGAACAAGGGGGGTTTTCTTGCCTGGCACTTCTGAAGATAATATAGCTCTTCATCAGTGTCATCGATCTCATCGTCGAAACCACGTCTATCGAGAGGGGTCAAACACCGGCAACTGAGAAAGAACACAATCAATGCAAACTCCGTATGTTATTATTCAAATGCCTTTATTTGATTTGTCCTAATCAGTAGTCATAAGTTGTTCTAACATGCATGAAAATGGTACAGATGGATAGGTTGTATTTTTCTGATAATTTTTCATATATAATTTGTTTGATTTGGAGTTACGGTTGAATTACTATGAATTTTAGAAGTTTTAAGCATTTTCTGAAAATAATAAATCATTTCAGATTTATTTAAATTCCAGAAAGGAATTATTGCGTTAGCATGACCTCATAGTGATGTCAGCAGGTCAACGGGCGCGGTCCAGGTCAAACTGACCAGTGAGTCCCGCGTGTCAGTGTCTAACTAAACTAACCTAGTTTAATTAGCACTAACCTAGGTTAAACTAATTAAATTTAAACCTAAACTAGATTAATTAGCCGGGCGGGGCCCGCATGTCGGCGTGTGGGGGAAGTCAACCCAGCCAGCGAGGTCAAACCACGCCGGTCGTGGTCGGCCCCACCGGCGGCGACGCGTGTCGCCGACGGCAGCGCGGGCGCAGCAGCGGAAACGCTGCTCCGGCGACCATTTGAACGGAGGAGACCACCTACGGGGAGCTGAGGCTCGCCCGCATCCAGCCGAGGTGGTGGCTCAGCTCGGGGGTGGCCGGAACGGCGCCGCCGGTGAACACAGCGGCGACCGGAGCTCGAGTGAGCTCGGGCTCGTGGCTTCGGTGGACCTAGCGGCGCGGCGACAGCAGCTACTCGGTCTTCGCGGTGCGGTGAGACCGTTGGGCACGGTGGCGGGGCCGTTGCGTGGCCGGAGCCACGTCAGTGATGAGGTCAGGCGACGGCGCGATCGGGTAAGAAGGGCGCGGCAACTACGGTGCACAGGGAAGAAAACAGAGAGGGGAAGACGGGCAGCAGCTCACGGCGATCTTCTTGGAGTGGACGGCGAGCTCAGGGACGGCCTGAGGCACTCGGGGCGTCAAGGGGGATCTCCAGCGACGGCGGTCGGGGACGAGCTCGGTGAGGGCAGAGGGGCGCCTGCGGTCGCGTGCTTCAGCGTAGAGGTCGAGGGGGACGCGGGGAACCTCTTTGCCATGGGGGTTAAGCAAGGCGGCGGCGGTGGCTGGCTTGAGGAGGCGGCGGCGGCGGCCGTGCTTTCGGGTGTGGTGAAACGGCGAGAGAAGCGGAGAGGGAAAGTCACGGTGTCCAGGGTCAACGGGAGGCCGGGAGGCGATTCGAGCGTCGCGGTGGCGAGGGCCGAGGCAGCGAGGAGGTGGCGTGTCGCCACGGCGCGCATGCACTATCTCCCTTCTCGGCCCTCTTGGCGAGGTAGAGGATGATCGGCATGGGCCTGGTGGGCTAGGCCACCACTGGGCCAGCTAGGTGGGCTGCAGTGTAGGTCGGTGAGCATCCCTCCTCTCTGTTACTTAATTGTTTTGTTATTCTATTATGTTATTTTGTTCGGGCTTTATTAAAAATACTTGGCACACTCAAAAATCACCAAACTGCTCATGGACACTGTTTGGAATCTATCCAACATGGAACATTTCAGTTTAGGATTATTTGGACATTTTAAATATTTTATAGTATTTAAATGCCCAAATTCAAATAGAGTATGATTTAATTCAGAGCCCAAATATGTCATGGAAAAATGTGCGACACCTCTGGTTATTGTTTCCAGCATTATCCAGAAATGATGAACATGTTTGTAAGCCATTTGGACTTACTGAAAATATTTTAGGTGAACCTAGTGGATTCCTTTAATGCTAGGGTTTAGGCAATCCCCATTTCAACTTAAATAAAATTTAAACATGATGCACACATGAAGAGCTAGTCTAGTGCATACCAGAACTAGGGATGTGACATAATCTCAGTTGCGCCAAGAGCTTGAAGTTCATTTGTGATGTCAGTGAGGCGATCGAACGTGAGCTGGACATTTTCATTGTCGTTTCTCTTGAAGCGGTTGAAGAGGTTGCGAAGAACACTAATTCTTTGATCTCTCTGGGTTGATACGCCTTCGTTGACCTTGGATAGCCAGTCCCAGACTAGCTTTGATGTTTCCAGTGCACTCACACGGCCATACTGTAGTTTGGTCAGATGACCACAGATGATGTTCATTGCGGTAGAGTCCAGTTGAATGAACTTCTTGACATCAACAGGGGTGACACCTTCACCAGTTTTGGGAACGCCGTTCTTGACGACATACCAGAGGTCGACATCAATGGCTTCAAGATGCATACGCATCTTATTCTTCCAGTAGGGATATTCAGTTCCATCGAAAACGCGGCAAGCAGCGGAGACTTTGATTATCCCTGCAGTCGACATAGCTAAAACTCGAGGTGGTTAAACCGAATCACACAGAACAAGGGAGTACCTTGCACTGATACCAATTGAAAGTGCTAGTATCGACTAGAGGGGGGTGAATAGGCGATTTTTATGAAAGTCTTCAAAACTCGGAAGTTTCCAAGACAAACAGCAGAAATGACCTAGTTGATATGCAGCGGAAGATAAACTACCATAAGCAAACCATAGTCAAGTATGCAATGATGTGAAAGTACAGGACTAATAGCAGCTAAGTAGTAAGGATCGGGATGGAAGATAGTATGAAGCCAATCAACAGTAGTAGTCAAGCAATGAAGTCAAACAGATACAGAGATAGGCAATGACTTCACGAAGACAAACTTAAGTAAAGGAAGGAAGAGGATAGAACCAGTCACTTGTTGAGGACACAGATTTGTTGGACCAGTTCGATTCTTTGTGACAACTGTCACGTCAGTTAGGGAGGCTGAGATTCAACTCAGAAGACCGCGTCTTCACCTTATTCCCCTTGAGCTAAGGACACACAGTCCTCGCCCAATCACTCTGGTAAGTCTTCAAGGTAGACTTCCAAACCTTCACAGACTTCGTTCACCCGCAATCCACAATGACTCTTGGATGCTCAGAACGCGATGCCTAACCGGCTGGAGGATTCACAGTTCTCAAGTGCAATAAGTCTTCAGGTCACACAGACAGAAAGACTTCAGTGATGCCTAACACTCTTTGGCTCTGGGTGTTTGGGCTTTGTCCTCGCAAGGATTTCTCTCTCTCAAAGGCTTCGAGGTGGGTTGCTCTCAAACGACAAAAGCCGTGTACTAACTCTGAGCAGCCACCAATTTATGGTGTAGGGGGTGGGCTATTTATAGCCACTGGGCAACCCGACCTGATATGTCCGAAATGACCCTGGGTCACTAAGGAACTGACACGTGTTCCAACGGTCAGATTTCAAACACACACGACAACTTTACTTGGGCTACAAGCAAAGCTGACTCATCTAGCTCTGGATAAGATTTGCTCTCATTGTCTTCGCTCGAAGACATAGGATCTGGGTTGAGCATCACTTCAGTCGTTCTGACTTAGTTCACTTGGACCCCACTTAACAGTGCGGTGGTTCCTATGACTCAACAAAGAAGAAAATAAAACGACAAAACCACACAGTCTTCGTGCTCCATAGTCTTCACGAAATGTCTTCTCATGTCATAGTCTTCAATATGAATATCTTCTCATACCACCATTGTCTTCAATGTCTTCGTATATTTTTAGGGGTCATCTCCGGTAGGTAAACCGAATCAATGAGGGACACTACCTGCGTTATCCTGCAATCTCACAAACGCATTAGTCCCCCAACCAACTTTGTCGTCAATACTCCAAAACCAACTAGGGGTGGCACTAGATGCACTTACACACTGGATTCCCCTTCCCAAAGCTGGCGGTCAGGGCATCAGGCAGAGGGGAGGTAAATCGACGGGCTCGTCAGTAAAGTCTTGAGAAGGAGAATTTGTTCTTCGGGTTGATGAAGTAAAGAACTCTGGATGCACATAGTGTGGGCAAATTTGACAAATTTGACCTCTAAATGAAATCATTTCACAAAATGAATTGTCCCTAAAAGAACTTCACTCAGCTAACATTTTTGAGTGGCGCTGACAGGCGCCACACTGTGTCTGCGCTTTGGTGACAGGCTCTACGCTGGCCAGCGTCGCACCCTGAACTTCCTAAAAAATACTAAGTCGATATGCAGCGCCTAAGAGCTAGGTGCCACACTATACAGTGTAGCGCCTAGCTCCTAGGCGTTGCACTAGTGGTTGTATAGTATGGCGCCTAGCTCTTAGGCGTTGCACATTGACTTAGTAATTCTTGGGATCACCCGGGTGCGATGCTGGCTAGGCGTGCAGCGTCTGTCAGTCACGCGCTGCACAGTGTAGTGTGGCGCATTCGTGTCGGGCGCCACTCAAAAAGGTAGCGGAGTGAAATTATTTTAAGGGCAGTTTATTTTGTGAAATGATTTCTTATCAATTTTGCCCATAGAGTGAACTAATAATTGAATGCTCTGCGTGAAGCTTTGACATGTCATGTCCTTTCGGGCAGTTGGCAGCTGTGCAGTGATGACCACACCGGCACTATAGAATTGCTTCCACCGGACGTCATTATTGGACAGCTCCTTCACACCAGATTTGCAGTGGACATTCGCTGCATCAAGTCCTCATCGTTAAAGTCAAGGTTCTCATTGGTAGTTGGAATGATTGGAGTGTTTTTTTTTTGTTGTTTGTAGAAGGAGCGCTTAGAGCAACTCCAACGTGCCGACCCAAACGGATGGCGCTTTTGTCCGCCTTTTGTCTGTTTGGGTCGGCATGTCCGCCCCTTTTTGCATTTGGGTCGGCGGTGCGCCCAACGCGCCGACGCATTTTTCATCCGCGCGGATTGCATGCCGCTTGTTTGGTTGCCAAACATTGTTTTATTTCATCAAAACATTTTTGGATACATGCATTCACCAATTCTTTGCTAGGAGTGCAAGACCAAGGAAATCAAAAAACCATAATTAGACATTTTAGAAGATGTCCAACTTCCGTAACTGCTCCCACTAGTTGGACTAATATTTTCTCTATGTCTTCATTGTTGATCTGCGGATTCTTGAGCTTCACAACTTCTTTCTTCTTCGATTCTAAAGAAGTAGAGGTTGCTTCCCCTTTGGTCTTTTCTTTAGTCTCATCTCTAGCTTCAATTCTAGCTACAAGTTCACGGACATTTAGCAATTTTCTTTTCATCAAAAGATTGATGTACTCTTGTTCCCAAAACCAAAACTTGCATCCTTCCTACATACAAATTTAAACCAATATGAAGCTACTGACATTGTGCCGACACCAAGAACAAAACAGAACTAACATAAACATGCACCCTATCATTTTTGCACTTGATGAACACCCATTGGGGATGTTCCGGCGTCGAAGATACTCGGCGCACGACCTGCCGCGGGCAGTCATCGCACTTTATTAGCGGCAATGGTGAGCCAGCAAACCTCTGGGCCAGCACCGAGCCAGGGCGAAGGCCGGCCGTGGCTTTGCGGGCGAACTGACAATGGGTTAGATCCGAGTGGGTAGAGGAGGCCTCAACACCTGCATGCGGCGCGGAGGCACTGCTGAGGCTGTGTGATGTGGTACCTGGCCAATCCATGGCAAAGCGCACTCACCGGCGGTCGGAATCAGCTAAATCCGGCCGGCGGAATGCGCCAAATCCCGCTGTCATAGATCTACCGCTCCGCACCCATCACCGGCCTAAGGGAGGCACCAAAAGCCGGTGGATGTACTGGGAGGAGGAGGGGAGGGGGCTGGCGAGGAAGGTGGCCGGGGAAGATGGGCGGCGGCGGGTGGTAGGGTTTGAGCACGGGAGCGTGCGGGGAAGAAGAGGATAAAAATTGGCGGGCTGCGGCGCCGACTGGTGGTCCAGGGAGAGAAGAAGCGCACGAGCCGCATGTCCGCTTCATGTTCGCGCCGACGCAAACAAGGCCCAAATTTGGGCCGGAAATGGGTCGGCAGGCGGACGAAAAGCATACGCGTGTCCGTTTCGGTCGGCGCGTTGGGCCAACTTTAATGTCCGCGCCAACCCAAAAGAACGCGCGAATGAAATGGGTCGCCCCGTTGGAGCTGCTCTTAGAGCAACTCTCTAACGATGTCCGTCATATAGACAGTATGTGGATATGAAAATAACGCACAAACTTAGAGCATCTACAGTCAGGCGCCCCAAATCCGACCCCATATACGGTTGCGGACGTGAACAGATGCGTCGGCAAAAGTGACCGATCATGCCTTGAATATTTGATTATACAACCGGACACCTCAGAGTAGAAACCTCATATCCATATTATTACATGCACCGTGAAACCTATTCTAAGCGGAACTCGCCCGGTTCTGTCGTGTCCATGTCCGGTGCCGGCTGCCCTTCCCAAAGTGTTGGTACGGTCGCCGCCGCGAGGGCTGCGGCCGCATCCCGCGCCCGATGCCTCGCATGGTGGGCACGCGGCGCCATGATTTTGTTCGACGACGCCCATGGTCCGTTGATGGTCTTGGCATGCCAATGGAAGAGTTGAGCGTCCGCCACCGCGTTTGAACGCCAGACGGGCCGCATTGCTTCGGGTGAGCCAGCGGCGGTTGCCCTAGCACCGATTCCATGCATTATTTGGACGGACGCAATGGATTCCCGACGGAAGGAGTCTGGGCGTTGCCGTGCACGGGCCGCCTCCCAGGAGCAACGGAGCCCAAGAAGGACAGTCATCTCCTTGTCGGGGGCCGCATGGGATGAGCTCGTGATCGACGGATCTGGAGGAGAAGGACTCAGATCCGTTGCCCGCCAAGCCGGAGACCGCCGGAGGTGAGCGTGGGTAGCAGAGGGGAGTGGAGTGAAGTGGCTAGGGTTTGGTCTGGGGAGGGATGAGGACGAGTGAAACAGAAAACTCGCAAAATGAATGTCACGAGGTACTGCGAGATTAGGCTACTGGTCAAAGAAAATTTCAAACGGTTGATCGTGCGTGACGAAATTGAAAAAATTCGTCCAAAATAGCTCCATACGTGAACACAAAATTGAGCATTTGCGGTCGAGAAACTACAAATCCATCGCCTGTATGAAACCATAACATCGTTGTGCATATTTTTCGTGTAGAGCTTATCTCGAATTGAATCGTTGTTGTGTAGATTAGAGGGGAGAAGGAAGAAAAGAGATTAGGGAGGAGGTTAGTGGAGGTAGAAGAAGAAGCACGTACAACCTTCTCTCGTGCACGGGGCCATCCCTGTGTGCTTGTTGTGCCTCAGCTCGGCCTGGCTTGATCGAAACTGCTGATCTGAGCGTTCCTAACAAGACAGGCCAAGAGCTGCTTTAAAGTTCGTGCGATGTATATGCCCAACAATGTATGCAGGTAACCAAACAAGCCGGATTCTTTCCGCGTGGGCCGGATTGGACCTAATGCAGTCAACCAAAATACGTCCCGTCCTATCGTATGAAGCGCGCTTCAAAAGGAGCCCAATAAGTCAGGTATGACTACTAGAAGGCTAGAAATGATAACTGCTACGGTGATCGGACAGATATGAGCTAGGGGTGCTCCTTACGTTTTTTCTAAGATAAGGTGGTTGGGCTTGCTCTATTGGTCCCACGAAGAGGTCGAGTTTTACTGTTTGTGACGTTGAAGCCGATGGCGCACTCGTGTACTGCTCTATGGCCACATAGCAGAACAGAACGCTTTCTTGCGCCTTGCCTCGCATCCGCATCTCCTCCACAATCCCTTCATCTTCAACAGCCAGGTTGGTGCCGTCTGCTTCTTTCCTCCATACTTTCCTCTGCAGACCAGATTCGTTCGCGCCCCCCCCCCCACCCCACCCCACCCCCCACAACAATGATTTTTTGTTTGATTTTGGGAACAGAAAAGATTTGTCCTTCTCTTCCTGTAGCTGGTTCACACGATTAACTTGGTCTAGAACACTTTTTCATCACTCCCTGTCGCTACTTCACTCCATTACCTGTTTTAGATCTTATGGTTTCGTATGGGAAGAAAGTATCTATTGTTGAGTTGCCTCAGTTGGACAAGCATCATGTTTTGTTTCATTTTCTCTATATAATTTGAGTTTATTGCAGGTTATGACCACATCGCTTGGACATCTGCGGAGCAATTTGAGTTTGTACTTTGTAGACCACATACAGGGGTACCGGCTAGTTCTCCCGTAGGTACGGATCTCCTTGCTATGAATTTTTGTTTGAACTTTTTTTCCATGTCCAGCTATGTACTATATTTGCTCCAGGTTGAAACTTTACCCTTGAACAGCAGGAAAATATCTCAGTTTCGCAATTGTGTGTATATACTACTAGTAGTAGTTTTGCTATATACATCTGGTGTATGTCTGAGAAACATTCTGGCGTCTTACTTAATTCATATCATGATGTTCAATTTCTGCTTTGTAGATCACATACAAGGGTACTGGCTAAATCTCCTGTGGGTAAGTAATACTTACTGTGTATTTATGCAGTGCAAGCATGTCTAAAGGAAACTAATTTGTGCTTTCTCTTGTTTTCAGGAGCACCGTGCACTTAGAATGGGGGATGGAATTGTCCTGGAGCGCATACTGTCCGGATTTGAGAAACCGACGAACCTCGCATTAGCACTTTTACAGGAGATCACCGAAAATTTCTCTGAAATGAGAAAAATTGGGGAGGGTGGATTTGGGGAGGTTTACAAGGTAAGATTTACCTTTTGAATAGTACGCAATTAAAGATTTGAAGTGGAGTAAAATATTACTAGTTCCATTAATAAGTGCAACAAGTCTCTGTTTTGGCGTCAGAGGGCTGAGAATGATCACATTTAAATGCTTACCAACAGGGTGTGCTCAACAATAGGATTATTGCCGTGAAGAGGATAATTGTGAGCGAACACACAATCGACGACAGGTTATTTGATCGTGAGGTTAAAAATTTGATGAAGATTATTAGCCATCGAAATGTAGTCCGTTTTCTCGGCTTTTGTTCAAATACACATCGTGAGGCGATAAAAGAGGAAGGATCAACAGAATTGGTTTTGGCCCAGATAAGAGAAAGGTTACTTTGTTTCGAATATATCAGCAACAGAAGCCTTGATAAACATATTACCGGTATGACAATGTTACTTTTCATGCAGCTCTTTCTTTACTTAATAATTTCTCTCTTTTATCCTTAAAAATAGCAACTTTTTCCAGTACATCATACTACCAAATTGATGGTGTAGTATTAAGTTAGACCAATGGTGGATAATATCGGCTTAAAATTTGGTCGAAGACAACTTCGCAATTTCCCATTGGGTAGATTTATGACCACAATGGCACGGTCGATTCAGTCCTCCAACCAATCGAGCAGGAAAACGAATATTAATCGATCGCCGTCGTATGCCCTCGCCTCCCTACAGATTAAACCCAATTGCACTGCTGCATGTATGAGTACCGTTGCGCGCCCCTAGCCTCATGTTGCCGCCGCCGAGGTGGAAGCCTGGAAGGTCGACGAAGCGGACCATGGCACAACCGCTGCACCTTCTCAGCATCTCCATTTCCAACATCATCGGGGGAAGGGGCGGGGGGGATAGGACAGGGGGTATGTGTTTTCTGCCAGCGGGGGGCAACTGCCCTGGTTGGCCCCTGAGAAGCTCCGCCCCTGCGTCCAGAAGCACGTCATGCAAAACTGCACTACGAGATAGTATCAACCTATCGTCCTCACAACACCGCTGATGTACTATTGTCTGGTCAATCAGATCTAAGCACTACCTTTTTTTTAACCGGGCTTTACCCCTTTCCATTACTAAGAACGAAAATACAAACCAGCTCAAGTTGTCAGGAGGAGGGAAAGAAGGTAGAGCGAGTTCAAGCATTACCAGGAAACCCACCACATCCGCTCGCCATGGAAACGGATGCCGTGGGGCGAAAACTTGCTAACACTAACATTAAAGTCTATTACAGTCATAGCCAGCAAAAGAACGGCCACACACGCACAAACGACACAGCGGACTGCCCGAACTAGCACGACTAGGCAAAAGTATCAAAGCGACGAAAGTAGACGGAGAAGATCGCCTCCAACTCCTATCCAGGGGACGTCAGAACCATTGAAGCGTCAAGCCGAGGCTGCTACGATCTTCATGAGCTCTGTATCGGTTGCTTGACAGAGTCACACAGCTTCATCAACTGCATCGTGTTGTCCCTGATCATCTCTACACCAGCGCGTAGCTCACCAGCCGCCTCTCCTTTCTGATCCAAGTCGTGCTTCATCAACTGCATCGTGTTGTCCCTGATCTAAGCACTACCTAGTGGATGAGGGCGTGCTTGGCGGCACACGGGCGAAGAAGAACGCAAGTGTCAGCTCCGGCGACCACTCATCGGTGTGGGAGGATAGGTAGGTCATCTGCAGGGTCTTCAAGAGAACTGGCCTGGTCCGCGACCTGGCCTCGTGCGTATACTGATCAAGGGAAAGCTGGCTGCGGGGTTCTATCTATAATATAATATAATATAAAAAATGAAAGGACCGAAATAGTTAGATGTACTGTAACACGTCTCAAAAGGAATCTCTGTCTTACTAGTACATTTAATTCCAAGGGTTGTACGAATTCTTAGGGACATCCTTTTATTAAAATGTTTTACATTCCTTATTATACAGATTAATTAGCATGCTAGTTTAAACATTTTATTATTTATACTCCCCCCCCCCCCTCTTCCTGTCCAGATGAATTACGAGGACTCGAATGGACTATACGATACGAAATAATCAAGGGGATTTGTCATGGTTTGCATTACCTTCACGAGGAAAATAATATTATCCATATGGACCTCAAACCTGGCAATATAATGATAGATGATGATATGGTGCCAAAGATAACGGATTTTGGTTTATCAAGACTTGATAAACATACACACACCAGTGGTACCCGTTATATAACACAGTAAGCCTGCGTTAAGAGAACCTATTGTCTTTTGTGGAATTTACAATTACAAATATCTTGATGATATAATGCATCAATGTGGCATTTTTTTTGTAGAGGATACTGTGCTCCAGAATACGTGAATGGTGGCAAGACATCAAAAAAGGCTGACATGTATAGTTTGGGTGTTATACTCACGGAACTGATAACTGGACTTAAGGGCGATCCAAATAATGTTAATGTAAGAGCCCTTTGTCTCATTGTGTAGATATTCCATTGTTCAAACTATGCTAAAGTGCTGCATTTCATTTTCTTAATCTTTTCATCTGTACTACTTAATTTCCATGCACTTGGTTAGACAAAGGATTTATTTTGCATCCCACAATATTGAATTGACATAACACCCCTTATTTGAAGAATATACTAGTAGCTTGTTGGGGCTAACCCTCGTCTTTCTCTTTCTCTCTCTCTATCCCCTCTCTCGCTCGAACGGATATAGAAGAAGTGCTAGATAGAGATTCTCGCCGCACAAACGGCCTTTTCTTGAGCTCAAACTCTGGCACCAAACCAACGACCATCGAGCAGTGCATGAGGGGTTTTGTACCCAGGTGCACACACACTAGCACACGCACAGCACACATGACCCGTCCACCACACCGGCCACTAACTCAACTAACCCATGCGAACTACTTTCTCCGTTCCTAAATATTTGTCTTTCTAGAGATTTCTGTAAGCGACTACATACAAAGCAAAATGAGTGAATCTAAGCTCTAAAATATATCTATATACATTGGTACGTGGTAGTCGATTTGAAATCTCTAATATTTATGAACGGAGGAGTAGGAGCTACAGCCACGCCCATACCGGCCCGCAAAAAAGAAAAGCTACATCCACGCCCATGCAAGCCACTCGTGCACCTTTTCCTCAACGGCCGCACACCTGGCTAGTACACACACATGCAGCTAACTTGGTGTCTTGGTCCACACGCCCGAGCAACAAACTCGTGCCGCGTCTCACGGCACAACGACAGCACGTCCACACGCGCCGGAGCAACCAAGTCATGCATGCCTCTAATGAAGATTACTACTAAAAATTTCCCCCGTAATCTTGATTCGGCTAGTTATCGCCGCCTGAAGCCATGGCGTGCGTCTACGCGGCACTGCGCCATCACGGTCGCCGCTCCACGGCCACCGCGCTGTGTCGCCACGCAGCGCCTGCAAGACGTCACACGGCCTCGCCTCTGCATGGCCGTGTAGTGCCTCCACGCTGCTGCGCCGTGCCACGCCTTCGCGGTCTCTACGCCACCACGCAAGTCCTCCAAGGCCTCCTCGCCACGCCGCGGCTGTCTCTACGCCACCATGCAGCGTCTCCGCAACCTTCTCGCTCGTCGCATGCACGCCGTCACAACACGCCGCCTCCGCATCTGTCGCGCTCACCATGGGCCACATTATCGAATCTTGAGGCTTTGTATACCAATAGTTGGCGCTAACCCTGGTGTAGCGCGACCTCTCTCTCTCTCTAAAAAACATATTTAAACATCCCACGCTCCAATGAACCGCCATGCACAAGTTTTTTTTCTTTTTTGTGAAGTAGACTTTCGGGTGATGAACTATGAGGACACACACTGCCCTGATAACGTCATCTGATTACTCTGTGTAAATAACATAAAAAGTGTCATCTGTGAAATGTAGGTGCTTCGAAGGTGGATGCACAGGTGGAATAAATCACCAAAACATACAGTACTCTCCCATTACCAGCAAGTAACTAAATGCATGAAAATTGCAGCATGCTGCAGGAAAAAGGAACCAGCAGATAGACCTTTTATATTGGATATAATTGGCATTCTCAATGAAACTGAAGAAATCACGAATGAGCACATTGACAAGGTAAACTAGATTGTACCATTCACTTAAATAAATACATTGTTTAAGACGCACGCATCATTTAAGACTAGCCTTAGTGGAGAGTAACTTACACTAGTAACATACGCGCTATCTTAGGCTATGTTACTACCTTCATAGTGGGTAATAACGTAAGTGTGGTGTTACGCAAACCTTCATTTATTAGGTTTTTGACTCATAGTGGGAGTAACTTCAGCGGTAACATCGAATCCAACTCAGCAAATTTTCTTATGTGGCAATGAGTTAATGAGGAAAGAGATAGTTTACTGTAACGTCACATGTCTCAATGCAATATGAGTCTATAACCTAATAAGTGAAGCTTTGCATGATACCACACTTATGTTACTACCCACTATGAATATATTAACATAGTCTAGGGATATGTGTATGTTACTCTCCATTGTGACTGGTCTAATATGTGCAGAGAGACTCATGCATCATTTAAAGTGATAGAGTTTTGAATTCCAATCATTTTTCTTCAATTGGTCTACCGCTTGATGGGGGTCATCCCTGGCATCTAGGGTGTCCTGAAAGATCTGATTGTTAGAGTTCTCCTCTGAATTTGGCTCTATGCATGTGAACCATGAGCCCTCGTCCATTACCCATTTCTGTCCATTCAATGAAATTAACATCATCCTTCTAGGATCTAACCTTGTGCATTCAGTCAGTTGAGGGAGCGAGAATATAGAGCACCGATGCATCACCAAAATATACTAACCATCACAAAACATGTACAATACAACTTACAATTTTTTTCTCCGGAGGGAGTAATATAACACATCTAGCTTTTCTCTCCCAGATAAGCCTTTACTCGGATGACATGCTTGGAATTAAGCCGCTCGAACTACAGTTTCTCTTTGAGCGTCAGAAACAGATATCATCCATGGTTAAGCTAATCAACAAGACAAAGGATTACTACGCCTTCAACATCGAAACACCAAGCCAACAGTACTGTGCACAACCAAACAAAGGCATTGTGTGTCCACAATCCAAGTGTACTATGCAGATAACAATGCAAATGCATCATACCACACCACAAGATATGCCGTACACCGACGATTTTATCGTGCAAAGCACAAAAGTCGATGGGGACCTTAGAGCAGGGGATATCACTGATGACTTGTTCAACAAAGAGCCGGGTAAAGTGGATGAGGTAACTTTGACGGTTGTGGTATATGCGCCTGAGAAATCTAAGGGAGATCTCAAGAGTCGAGAAGACACCAAGGTGACCCATTTGACAGTCATTGTGTATATATGCATCCTCTCTCCTTTTCTCCCTGTTTCCTTTCTGATAGAATGTGTGTGTTACCAGAAAAAACGGAATATGGTTGAATATGCTTTTAGCAAGGACAAACCTGGCGTCGGCGCAACTCTGCAATCAGAGGTAGTTTCCATTGTGAGCCTTGTCAAATAATTCAACAAGCATCATTGCTTAAACAGGATTATTTAATCTAAATAATTTAGTATTCTGCATGCAAGGACATTAATTCTATCAGTTACAAAAATGCGCGAGGACAATGTACTGAGCAACCTGAGCACCATAGCTTCCATGCAACTCCAAGCATGCAGACCAAGATGAGCAATAGAGTTGTTGATCTTGCAACAGGGGCCATGGGCATCCTTCTCTACAAGCTTGGCGACCTCCTCAAGGAAGAGTACAATCTAGAGATTGGTGTGAAGACAGACATAGAGTATTTCTCAGAGGAGCTTTTGGAGATGAAGCTAGCGCTCTGCAAGGTGTCAGAGGTACAACGAGACAACCTCAATGACCAGGTCATACACTGGGCCAACAATGTTAGGGATATGTCATATGACATTGAGGATGTGGTTGATGGCTTTTTGGTACACACCGAGCATGCCTCTAACACAGGCTTCTTCATGGGGCTCATGCAGAACATGTTCAATCTCTTCAAGTGGGGAAAGAATCATAATCCGATCGGTGACACGATCAAAGACATAAAGAAACAAGTTAAAGCTGCGGCTGATAGGCGTAAAAAGTGCAAGGTTGATGAAGTCGTGGCTAATGTAGCTGCCGTGACTACAATTGACCCTCGCATTTCAGCTATATACAAAGATCAGAAAGAGCTCGTTGGAATTAAAGAGCCAAGAAATGAGCTAATCAAGTGGCTCTCTGATAAGGAGGGGGGTGGAGATGTGTCTAAGAAGCAACTCAAGATAGTCTCTATTGTTGGATTCGGAGGATTGGGCAAGACAACACTTGCCAAGGCAGTGTATGACAAGCTTCAATCCCAATTCTATCCTATGGTTTTTGTTCCAGTGGGTCGGAATCCTAATGTGAAAAAAGTTTTTGAGGCAATTCTCCATGAGCTTGGCTATGGTTTCAATGGACTAAACTTAAATGAAATGCAGCTCATCAACAAAATCCGAGAATTGCTCGAGAACAAGAGGTATGCACCATCAATCTCTATCGCAGTACGCTCAATAATGAAGTAAATACATGAACCTAAAGAATCTAGTGCAATATGTCATTACTTGTTCTATTTTGCGAGGATATATCATCGAAGTCTTTTGGTATTAACCCAATCCAATGGCCAATATACTCAAGGCACCATAAGTCAGTGGCGGCATCATGTTAATATTGAAATGCATGAAGGTTTAAAATGCCATTTTGAGTCACAAAATATTGACTTACATTTAAAAAATTCTATTGGCTTAATTGGGATTTTCTCAATTATTTTGTTCTTGCAATAGATATGATTCAATAAAATGCATGGGAACATTAAAATTTACATTATACTCGCTCCGTTCCTTTATGTAAAGTGTATTAGTTTTTCCTAAAAGTTTCACAATGTAGGGTGTATTTCTTTTTTCCTCTCAGTTTTTCGTGTGTGCCATTCCACCATCCATTGCATGCCTTAGATGAAAAATAGTATGTAGTCCCCAATTGGAAGGTGGTAAAGAAAGAATCTCTCCCCCTGATTGCATGCACTCACATTTCTCTCTCTCCCATCCCACCGACTGATTTTATTCTGGTGCAGAGAGATTCGGTTGCTTTGTTAGGTCGCTGGTTATTTAGCTGGCAGTAATTAAGCTGCTAACTACCTAATTAGCTAAGTGTATTTTCGTCCAAAATTCTCCTAAATTCCGTTCCTTGGTCACCGCGCCCAAAAAATACACCTTACATAAAGGAGCGAAGGGAGTATTTGTTATTTGTTTTCCATATAATACGAACTTATCAAAACTTTTAGAATTTTCCTAGTTGATATGGTATTTGTTCCACGCCTAGGGATTGAAGAGGTGGGGGAGTAGTAGCCTATATAAATGAGGACGGTGCTGAAAAGTACAACTTCACCAATAGTTTTGCGTTGTCCGTTAGATGGAAATCATCAAGAGCTCTGAATTAGAGAGTCATTCCTATCTTGTCCATTTGACAATGTGCATAACTGGTATGGATTAAAACCCTCCCATTGTTGCACAATAGTGTTAGGGATAAGCACTACAAATATAGATACAAAAGACTGAAGCGTGGGGCAAGGTGCGCATAGAGAATCTAGCGGGATATCCACGAGATTAGGATTTTTCCAAAAAATCAAATGTTTTCTATGGTCGACCAAGTTTTTAAAACATTTTGTCAACAAATACAATACCAAATAAATATAATATGGATGTAAGGCATAGTAAATCTAATGATACTTATTTGGTATTGTAGTTATTGATATTTGCCGTCTAAACTTGGTGAAACATAGAGAATTTTAACTTTAAAATAAAATTAATACACCTTATATTTGGAACAAAGAGAGTACAAAAAACTTTGAAATGTGGGTGTGTAGCGCCATGTATACACGTGAGTGCACACCATTTTGTAGGCTTCAACATACATTTTTAATAGGTGCTAAAAGACATACCCGTTATGGCTATGCTTTTGTTTAATATATTTGATATTATTTGTAGGTACTTCATAGTAATTGATGATATATGGGATTCCTCAGCGTGGGATATTATTAAATGTGCTTTTACAAATGACAATTGCGGCAGTGGAGTGGTGACAACTACCAGGATTCGCTCTGTTGCTGATGACTGTTGCATACATAGCGGAGGATATGTTTATAAGATGAAACCACTAAATAACCAAGACTCACGAAAACTTTTTCTTAGTAGAATATTTGGTACTCAAGAAGCTTGCCCTAATGTACCAGCAGAGATTTCAACTGACATTCTGAAAAAATGTGCTGGCTTGCCACTTGCTATTATCAGTATAGCAAGCCTTCTGGCTCATAACCCAAGGTCCAGATGGGATTCTATAAGGAATTCTTTGGTGTCTGTGTTTGCAGGAAATCATGATGATCTTAAAGATATGGAACAAATATTGGATCTTAGCTACAGGCATCTCCCTCACCATCTTAAGACATGCCTGCTTGATATTGGTAAGTACCGAGAAGATCAGGAGATAGAAAAGGAATATTTGATGAGGCAATGGATAGCTCAAGAGTTTGTGAGTACAAGTAGCGTGTGTGATGCAGAGGATGTTGCAGAAGATTACTTCTATAAGCTCATCAACATGAGCATGATCCAACCTTGGAAGACAGACTACAATGATGAGGTGTTGTCCTGCAAAGTACATGATATAATGCTTGATCTCATCAGATCCAAGGCCGCGGAAGAGAATTTTAATCATGTAATAGATGGGCCACAAGTTGTGACAAGGGAACACAAAAGGGTTCGTCGAGTCTCCATTCACTATGATGGTGAAGAAGATGATGGAATACTGGCCGCAATGAATGGGTCACTATCACATGTTCGATCAGTCTTACTTTTTAGAGGGTCTCTTCTGCCTCCTTTTCTAGTGCTGAAGTATGTCCGAGTACTTCACCTTGAAGATCAGAAATGTAAGAAGCTAGATCTTACGAGTATACATGGGTTGTTTCTACTAAGGTATTTAAAGATTCTTTGCGGCATGACAGATTTGATGCTACCAAGTCAAATTGGGGATCTACGACAATTAGAGACAATAGAAGTTGAAGGGCTAGATGAACCGGCATTTCTTCCATCAGATATTGTTACTTTGCCCCGGTTATCGCATATCAGTTATTATGATGGTGTGGTGTTGCCTGACGGCATTGACAGCTTGAAATCTCTACGCACCCTGCGAGGTGTTGCTTTTTTGGAAAGCTCGGTAGACAATATCAAGGGCCTCGGCGAGCTAGCCAACTTGAGGGAACTTCAGATGTATTCCGAAGTTCGGTTTTATAATGAAGCAGATGGATTGGAGTGGAACATGCGTATTGATGCCTTGCGCTCTTCCATTGGAAAGCTTTCCCGCAGCCTGAGGAGACTTAATATTGGAGACGACTGCCTCATCCTACTACCAGACCATGACTGGAGCAGCATACTAACCCCACCTCATCGTCTTCAGAAGCTCGATCTGTCTAGCATCAATTTCCAAAGAATCCCCGAGTGGGTTGCTCAGCTCCACGAGCTCTACAGTTTAACTCTCTTCGTCACGGAGGTGGCCGATAATTTCAGTATTGTTGCAGGGTTGCCTTCCCTTGCCTACTTAGAATTGGATACTGGCTCTTATAGTGAGGAGAGGGTAATCATCTCGGGGAGAGAATTTGGAGCACTGAAGCACCTGAATTTGAAGTGTCCTTATCTGTCTCTGGTCTTTCTAGCGGGAGCTCTGCCCAGGCTGGAGAAGCTACAAATGCGCTTTCGTTACTACATGTCTGCCGAATTCCTACCGGTTGGTATTGAGCACTTGCCAGCTGGCACTCTTCGGGAAATCGCTGTAACGGTTCTGAACGAGGATAGTGAGAAGGAAGCAGCTGTCGTCCCACTGGTGAAGAGAGCGTTTGAGTCGCATCATCCTGCTGCCCAAATCATCATCAAAAAATCCTGATGCATGTCCAGTTCAAGCTGAAGAGCAGATGCAGGTCAGAAGATGGATGCTGCTGCGGTAACTCGTGGCTTAAGGATGTCTTGTCGCATGCCTCAAATGTGCTTTTTCTTTTAAATGGTCTTGTATTAGCACCTGTTGTATTGTATGGTCAGCCAAACAACGTTCACTCAATAGTGATGTTCTGTCGTGGACACGTAGTCCTTCTTTCTGGGTTGTTTGCGATCTTTTGCCGGTTGGACTAATGCATCCTAGACAGCCTTTATTGTTGGAACCGAAGATCGACGAACCGAACGATCAAACAAGAAATACAAGACACAGTGGTTTGCCGGCCGCAACGACGAACGCCGGGACTTTTTCTCTCTTGTATTCCACTCGGCTCTTCTTACAAGAGTACACAGGGATGAGCTCTTATACGCGACGAATGCCGGGATCCGCATGCAACACCTGCACCAACCATACGCTCCTAAGAGCATCTCCAGCAGTTGGCACCCCCAGGAGCCATAAAAATTGCCGCTTGGAGGCGAGCTGGCGGTATAATCGGCTCTGGGGCGGGTGGGCACCCAGCCGTTGCCCTCAGTTCGCCCCCACGCGCCAATGTCGGCCCATTTTTCGGCCCACTTTCGGCAAAAAATGGCCCGATATCAGCGCGAATCGGCGTGGTTCGGCGTCAATTATCAACATAAATATTTTTTTATTACATAGTTCATCACAGAAAATTAATAGAAATTAAATAGTTCAACAAAATAGTTCAATACAAATTATATAGTTCAAAAGATAAAAACTCATATTTTATCACACATCGAGCTAGGCGTCGCCCTTGATCCTCCATAGGTGCTGCATCAGATCCTCCTTCAGTTGTTGGTTCACCTGTGGGTCTCAGATCTCCTGACGCATGCTGAGATAGGCAGTCCAGGTTGCCGGTAGCTGGTGATCAACTTGGGCAAGAGGACCCTGCCTGTAGTATGGTTCAGTGTCAAAAACTGGCTCTTCCTACTCGCTCTCAATGATCATATTGTGCAAGATGACACAACAAGTCGTGATCTCCCACATTTAATCTTTCGACCAGGTCTGAGCTGTTGGGAACGTAGTAACTTCAAAAATTTCCTACGCACACACAAGATCATGGTGATGCATAGCAACGATAGGGGAGAGTGTGTCCACGTACCCTCGTAGACCGAAAGCGGAAGCGTTAGCACAACGCGGTTGATGTAGTCGTACGTCTTCACGGCCCGACCGATCAAGCACCGAAACTACGGCACCTCTGAGTTCTAGCACACGTTCAGCTCGATGACGATCCCCGGACTCCGATCCAGCAGAATGTCGGGGAAGAGTTCCGTCAGCACGACAGCGTGGTGATGATCTTGATGTTCTACCGTCGCAGGGCTTCGCCTAAGCACTGCTACAATATTATCGAGGAGGACTATGGTGGAGGGGGGCACCGCACACGGCTAAGAGATCAAGAGATCAATTGTTGTTATGTCTGGAGGTGCCCTCCTGCCCCCGTATATAAAGGAGCAAGGGGGAAGGGGCGGCCGGCCAAGAGGGGCGCGCCAGGAGGAGTCCCACTCCCATCGGGAGTAGGACTCCCTCCTTTCCTTGTCCAACTAGGAGAGGGGAAGGAAGGGAAGGAGAAGGAGAAGGAAGGAGAGGGAGGAAAAGGAGGAAAGGGGGCCGGCCCCCTAGTCCAGTTCGGTTTGGGCTAGGGGGGCCGCGCGCCCTATTTCCTCTCTTCCACCACTTGGCCCATGAGGCCCATTGCTTCTTCCTCGTATTCCCGTAACTCCCCGGTACCCCCGAAAATACCCGAATCACTCGGAACCTCTCCGATGTCATAATATAGTCGTCCAATATATCGATCTTTACGTCTCGACCATTTCGAGACTCCTCGTCTTGTCCCTGATCTCATCTGGGACTCCGAACTCCTTCGGTACATCAAAACACATAAACTCATAATATAACTGTCATCGAAACCTTAAGCGTGCGGACCCTACGGGTTCGAGAACTAAGTAGACATGACCGAGACACGTTTTCGGTCAATAACCAATAGCGGAGCCTGGATGCTCATATTGGCTCCTACATATTCTACGAAGATCTTTATCGGTCAAACCGCATAACAACATACGTTGTTCCCTTTGTGATCGGTATGTTACTTGCCCGAGATTCGATCGTCCGTATCTCAATACCTAGTTCAATCTCATTTACCGGCAAGTCTCTTTACTCGTTACGTAATGCATCATCCCGCAACTAACTCATTAGCCACATTGCTTGCAAGGCTTATAGTGATGTGCATTACCGAGAGGGCCCAGAGATACCTCTCCGACAATCGGAGTGACAAATCCTAATCTCGAAATACGCCAACTGAACATGTACCTTCGGAGGCACCTGTAGAGCTCCTTTATAATCACCCAGTTACGTTGTGACGTTTGGTAGCACACAAAGTGTTCCTCCAGTAAACGGCAGTTGCATAATCTCATAGTCATAGGAACATGTATAAGTCATGAAGAAAGCAATAGCAACATACTAAACGATCAAGTGCTAAGCTAATGGAAGGGGCCAAGTCAATCACATCATTCTTCTAATGATGTGATCCCGTTAATCAAATGACAACTCATGTCTATGGCTAGGAAACACAACCATCTTTGATCAACAAGCTAGTCAAGTAGAGGCATACTAGTGACACTATGTTTGTCTATGTATTCACACATGTATTATGTTTCCGGTTAATACAATTCTAGCATGAATAATAAACATTTATCATGAAATAAGAAATAAATAATAACTTTATTATTGCCTCTAGGGCATATTTCCTTCAGTCTCCCACTTGCACTAGAGTCAATAATCTAGTTCACATCGCCATGTGATTTAACACCAATATTCATATCTGTATATGATTAACACCCATAGTTCACATCGTCATGTGACCAACACCCAAAGGGTTTTACTAGAGTCAATAATCTAGTTCACATTGCTTATGTGATTAACACCCAAAGTGTACTAAGGTGTGATCATGTTTTGCTCGTGAGAGAATCTTAGTCAACGGGTCTGTCACATTCAGAGCCATATGTATTTTGCAAATATTCTATGTCTACAATGCTATGTACAGAGCTACTCTAGCTAATTGCTCCCACTTTCAATATGTATCCAGATTGAGACTTAGAGTCATCTGGATTGGTGTAAAAGTTTGCACCGATGTAACTCTTTACGACGGGATCTCTTATCACCTCCATAATCGAGAAATATTTCCTTAGTCCTCACTAAGGATATTCTTGACCGTTGTCCAGTGATCTACTCCTAGATCACTATTGTACTCCCTTGCCAAATTCGGAACAAGGTATACAATAGGTCTGGTATATAGCATAGCATACTTTATAGAACCTATGACTGATGCATAGGGAATGACTTTCATTCTCTTTTCTATTTTCTGTCGTGGTCGGGATTTGAGTCTTACTCAATTTCACACCTTTGCAACACAGGCAAGAACTCTTTCTTTGACTGTTCCATTTTGAACTACTTCAAAATCTTGACAAGGTATGTACTTATTGAAAAACTTATCAAGCGTCTTGATCTATCTCAATATATTTTGATACTCAATATGTAAGTAGCTTTACTGAGGTCTTTCTTTTAAAGAACTCCTTTCAAATACTCCTGTATGCTTTCCAGAAAAATTCTACATCATTTCTGATCAACAATATGTTACTCACATATAGTTATCAGAACGGCATTAGTGCTCCCACTCACTTTATTGTAAATACAGGCTTCACCGCAAGTCTGTATAAAACTATATGCTTTGATCAACTTATTAAAGCGTATATTCCAACTCTGAGATGCTTGCACCAGTCCATAGATGGATCACTGGAGCTTGCGCATTTTGTTAGCACCTTTAGGATTGACAGAACCTTCTGGTTGCATCATATACAACTCTTCTTTAAGAAAACCATTAAGGAATGCAATTTTTACATCCATTTGCCAAATTTCAAAAAATGTGGCAATTGCTAACATGATTCGGACAGACTTAAGCATCGCTACAGTTGAGAAAATCTCATTATAGTCAACACCTTGAACTTGTCGAAAACCTTTTTGCGACAAGTCGAGCTTTGTAGATAGTAACACTACTATCAGCATCTGTCTTCCTCTTGAAGATCCATTTATTCTCGATGGCTTGCCGATCATCGGGAAAGTCAACCAAAGTCCATACTTTGTTCTCATACATGGATCCCATCTCAGATTTCATGGCCTCAAGCCATTTCGCGGAATCTGGGCTCATCATCGCTTCCTCATAGTTCGTAGGTTCATCATGGTCTAGTAACATAACTTCCAGAACAGGATTACCGTACCACTCTGGTGCGGACTGTACTTTGGAAGACCTACGAGGTTTTGTAGTAACTTGATCTGAAGTTTCATGATCATCATCATTAGCTTCCTCACTAATTGTTGTAGGAATCACTGGAACTGATTTCTGTGATGAACTACTTTCCAATTCGGGAGAAGGTACAAATTACCTTATCAAGCTCTACTTTCCTCCCACTCACTTCTTTCGAGAGAAACTCCTTCTCTAGAAAGGATCCATTCTTAGCAACGAATGTTTTGCCTTCAGATCTGTGATAGAAGGTGTACCCAACAGTTTCCTTTGGGTATTCTATAAAGACGCACTTCTCCGATTTGGGTTCGAGCTTATCAGGTTGAAAACCCTTCTCATATAAGCATCGCAACTCCAAACTTTAAGAAACGACAGCTTAGGTTTACTGCTAAACCATAGTTCATACAGTGTCGTCTCAACAGATTTAGATGGTGCCCTATTAAACGTGAATGCAGCTGTCTCTAATGCATAACCCCAAAACGATAGTGGTAAACCGATAAGAGACATCATAGATCGCACCATATCTAGTAAAGTACGATTACGACGTTCGGACACACCATTACATTGTGGTGTTCCAGGTGGCGTGAGTTGTGAAACTATTTCACATTGTTTCAAATGAAGACCAAACTCGTAACTCAAATATTCGTCTCCACGATCAGATAGTAGAAACTTTATTTCTTGTTACGGTGATTTTCCACTTCACTCTGATATTCTTTCAACTTTTCAAATGTTTCAGACTTATGTTTCATCAAGTAGATATACCCATATCTGCTCAAATCATCTGTGAAGGTCAGAAAATAACGATACACGCCGCGAGCCTTAACACTCATCGGATCGCATACATCGGTACGTATTATTTCCAATAAGTGAGTAGCTCATTCCATTGTTCTTGGGAACGGAGTTTTAGTCATCTTGCCCAAAAGGCACGGTTCGCAAGCATCAAATGATTCATAACCAAGTGATTCCGAAGATCCATCTTTATGGAGTTTCTTC
>CM038143.1:569176862-569415786 GCA_021437245.1 Aegilops speltoides | reverse complement strand
CGTAGAGGAAGTAGTCGACATTCTCCTCGCGATCCAACCGATCCCAGCGCCGCATACTCCGGCGCCCGAGTTCTTGACACACGACAGCTCGGTGGCGCTCCTCGGCTCCGATCCAGCAAAGCTCGGGAGAGAGAGTTCCGTCAAGACGACGGCGTGGTGGCGATCTTGATGTTCTATCGACGCAGGCTTCGCCTAAGCACCGCCACGATATGACCGAGGTGGAATATGGTGGAGGGGGCACCGCACACGGCTAAGGAACGATCTCAAGGATCAACTTGTGTGTTCTAGGGTGCCCCTACCCCGTATATAAAGGAGGAGGGAGGAGGAGGCCGGCCTAGGAGGAGGCGCACCATGGGGAGTCCTACTCCCACCGAGTAGGATTCCCCTTTCCTAGTCCAACTAGGATCCTTCCATGTAGTAGGAGTAGGAGACTAGGAAAGGGAAGAGAGAAGGAAGGAAGGAGGGTTGCGGCCCTCCCTTAGCCCAATTCGGACTAGGGCAAAGGCGCGGCCTACCCTAGGCAGCCCTCTCTCTTTCCGCAGGCCCAATAAGGCCCAATACTTCTCCCGGCGAATTCCGTAACTCTCCGGTACTCCGATAAATACCAATGACTCGGAACCTTTCCGAACTCCGAATATAGTCGTCCAATATATCGATCTTTACGTCTCGACCATTTCGAGACTCCTCGTCATGTCCCGATCTCATCCGGGACTCCGAACTCCTTCGGTACATCAAAACTCATAAACTCATAATATAAGCATCATCGAAACCTTAAGCGTGCGGACCCTACGGTTCGAGAACAATGTAGACATGACCGAGACACGTCTCGGTCAATAACCAATAGCGGGACCTGGATGCCCATATTGGTTCCTACATATTCTACGAAGATCTTTATCGGTCAGACCGCATAACAACATACGTTGTTCCTTTGTCATCGGTATGTTACTTGCCCGAGATTCGATCGTCGGTATCCAATACCTAGTTCAATCTCGTTACGTGCAAGTCTCTTTACTCGTTCCGTAATACATCATCTCGCAACTAACTCATTAGTTGCAATGCTTGCAAGGCTTAAGTGATGTGCATTACCGAGAGGGCCGAGAGATAGCTCTCCGACATTGGAGTGACAAATCCTAATCTCAAATACGCCAACCCAACAAGTACCTTGGAGACACTGTGAGAGCACCTTTATAATCACCCGATTCGTTGTGACGTTTGGTAGCACACAAAGTGTTCCTCCGTAAACGGAGTTGCATAATCTCATAGTCATAGGAACATGTATAAGTCATGAAGAAAGCAATAGCAACATACTAAACGATCGGGTGCTAAGCTAAGCTGAATGGGTCATGTCAATCAGATCATTCAACTAATGATGTGATCCCGTTAATCAAATAACAACTCTTTGTCCATGGTTAGGAAACATAACCATCTTTGATTAACAAGCTAGTCAAGTAGAGGCATACTAGTGACACTCTGCTTGTCTATATATTCACACATGTATTATGTTTCCGGTTAATACAATTCTAGCATGAATAATAAACATTTATCATGATATAAGGAAATAAATAATAACTTTATCATTGCCTCTAGGGCATATTTCCTTGATCTCCCACTTGCACTAGAGTCAATAATCTAGATCACATCACCATGTGATTCACATCGATAGTTCACATCATCATGTGATTAACACCCCTAGTTCACATCGCCATGTGACCAACATCCAAAGGGTTTACTAGATTTAGTAATCTAGTTCACATCTCTATGTGATTAACACCCAAAGAGTACTTAGGTGTGATCATGTTTTGCTTGTGAGAGAATCTTAGTCAACGGGTCTTTCACATTCAGATCCGTTATGTATTTTGCAATTTTTTTATGTCTACAATGCTCTGCACGGAGCTACTCTAGCTAATTGCTCCCACTTTCGATATGTATCTAGATCGAGACTTAAAGTCATCCAGATCGGTGTCAAAACTTGCATCGACGTAACCCTTTACTTACCTAACCTTTATCACTTCCATAATCGAGAAACATATCCTTATTCCATTAAGGATAATTTTGACCGCTGTCCAGTGATCTATTCCTAGATCACTATTGTACACCCTTGCCAAACTCAGTGCAGGGTATACAATAGATCTGGTACACAGCATGGCATACTTTATAGAACCTATGGCCAAGGCATAGGGAATGACTTTCATTCTCTTTCTATCTTCTGCCGTGGCCGGGTTTTGAGTCTTACTCAATTTCACACCTTGTAACACAGGCAAGAACTCTTTCTTTGACTGTTCCATTTTGAACTACTTCAAAATCTTGTCAAGGTATGTACTCATTGAAAAAAACTTATCAAGCGTCTTGATCTATCTCTATAGATCTTAATGCTCAATATGTAAGCAGCTTCACCGAGGTCTTTCTTTGAAAAACTTCTTTTAAACACTCCTTTATGCTTTGCAGAATAATTCTACATTATTTCCGATCTACAATATGTCATTCACATATACTTATCAGAAATATTGTAGTGCTCCCACTCACTTTCTAGTAAATACAGGCTTCACTGCAAGTCTGTATAAACTATATGCTTTGATCAACTTATCAAAGTGTATATTCCGACTCCGAGATGCTTGCACCAGTCCATAGATGGATCGCTGGAGCTTGCACACTTTGTTAGCTCCTTTGGATCGATAAAACCTTCGGTTGCATCATATACAACTCTTCCTCCGAAACCTATTCAGAATGCAGTTTTACATCCATTTGCCAAATTTCATAAATTGTGGCAATTGCTAACATGATTCGGACAGAATTAAGCATCGCTACAGTTGAGAAAATCTCATTGTAGTCAACACCTTGAACTTGTCAAAACCTTTTATGACAAGTCGAGCTTTGTAGATAGTAACACTACTATCAGCGTCCGTCTTCCTCTTGAAGATCCATTTATTTTCTATTGCTTGCCGACCCTCGGGCAAGTCAACCAAAGTCCACACTTTGTTTTCATACATGGATCCTATCTCAGATTTCATGGCTTCTAGCCATTTAGCGGAATCTGGGCTCACCATCGCTTCTTCATAGTTCGTAGGTTCATCATGATCTAGTAGCATGACTTCCAGAACAGGATTGCCGTACCACTCTGGTGCGGATCTCACTCTGGTTTACCTACGAGATTCGGTAGTGACTTGATCTGAAGTTACATGATCATCATCATTAGCTTCCTCACTAATTGGTGTAGGAATCACTGGAACTGATTTCCGTGATGAAATACTTTCCAATTCGGGAGAAGGTACAAATTACCTTATCAAGCTCCACTTTCCTCCCACTCACTTCTTTCGAGAGAAACTCCTTCTCTAGATAGGATCCATTTATAAGCAACGAATGTTTTGCCTTCGGATCTGTGATAGAAGGTATACCCAACAATTTCCTTTGGGTATTCTATGAAGACGCACTTCTCCGATTTGGGTTTGAGCTTATCAGGATGAAACTTTTTTTCACATAAGCATCGCAGCCCCAAACTTTAAGAAACGACAACTTTGGTTTCTTGCTAAACCACAGTTCATATAGTGTCGTCTCAACGGATTTAGATGGTGCCCTATTTAACGTGAATGCAGCTGTCTCTAATGCATGATCCCAAAACGATATTGGTAAATCGGTAAGAAACATCATAGATTGTACTATATCCAATAAAGTACGGTTATGACGTTCGGACACACCATTATGATGTGGTGTTCCAGGTGGCATGAATTTGTGAAACTATTTCACATTGTTTTAATTGAAGACCAAACTCGTAACTCAAATATTTGTCTCCACGATCAGATCGTAGAAACCTTTATTTTCTTGTCACGATGATTTTTCCACTTCACTCTGAAATTCTTTGAACCTTTCAACTATTTCAGACTTATGTTTCATCAAGTAGATATACCCATATCTGCTCAAATCATCTGTGAAGGTCAGAAAATAACGATACCCGCCGCGAACCTTAACACTCATTGGATCGCATACATCAGTATGTATTATTTCTAATAAGTCAGTTGCTCGCTCCACTGTTCCGGAGAATGGAGTCTTAGTCATCTTGCCCATGAGGCATGGTTCGCAAGCATCAAGTGATTCATAATCAAGTGATTCCAAAATCCCATCAGCATGGAGTTTCTTCATGCGCTTTACACCAATATGACCTAAACGGCAGTGCCACAAATAAGTTGCACTATCATTATTAACTTTGCATCTTTTGGTTTCAATATTATGAATATGTGTATCACTACGATCGAGATCCAATAAACCATTTTCATTGGGTGTGTAACCATATAAGGTTTTATTCATGTAAACAGAACAACAGTTTATTCTCTTACTTAAATGAATAACCGTATTGCAATAAACATGATCAAATCATATTCATGCTCAACGCAAACACCAAATAACATTTATTTGGGTTCAACACTAATCCCGAAAGTATAGGGAGTGTGCGATGATGATCATATCAATCTAGAAACTACTTTCAACACACATCGTCACTTCACCCTTAACTAGTTTCTGTTTATTCTACAACTCCCGTTTGAGTTACTACTCTAGTAATGGCGAACCAGTACCAAATACCGAGGGGTTGCTATAAACACTAGTAAAGTACACATCAATAACATGTATATCAAATATACCTTTGTTTACTTTGCCATCCTTCTTATCCGCCAAATACTTGGGGTAGTTCTGCTTCCAGTAACCAGTCCCTTTGCAGTAAAAGCACTTAGTCTCAGGCTTAGGTCTAGACTTGGGATTCTTCACTTGAGCAGCAACTTGCTTGCCGTTCTTCTTGAAGTTCCCTTCTATCCCTTTGCCCTTTTCTTGAAACTAGTGGTCTTGTTAACCATCAACACTTGATGTTCTTTCTTGATTTCTACCTTCATCGATTTCATCATCATGAAAAACTCGGGAATCATTTTCATCATCCCTTGTTTACTATAGTTCATCACGAAGTTCTACTAACTTGGTGATGGTGACTAGAGAATTCTATTAATCACTATCTTATCTGGAAGATTAACTCCCACTTGATTCAAGCGATTGTAGTACCCAGACAATCTGAGCACATGCTCACTAGTTGAGCGATTCTCCTCCATCTTTTAGCTATAGAACTTGTTGGAGACTTCATATCTCTCAACTTGGGTATTTGCTTGAAATATTAACTTCAACTCCTGGAACATCTCATATGGTCCATGACGTTCAAAACGTCTTTGAAGTCCCGATTCTAAGCCATAAAGCATGGTGCACAAAACTATCAAGTAGTCATCATATTGAGCTAGCCAAACGTTCATAACGTCTACATCTGCTCCTGCAATAGGTCTGTCACCTAGCGGTGCATTAAGGACATAATTCTTCTGTGCAGCATTGAGGATAAACCTTAGATCGCGGATCCAATCCGCATCATTGCTACTAACATTTTTCAACACAATTTTCTCTAGGAACATATGAAAATAAACATATGAAAGCAACAACGCGAGCTATTGATCTACAACATAATTTGCAAAATACTACCAGGACTAAGTTCATGATAAATTTAAGTTCAATTAATCATATTACTTAAGAACTCCCACTTAGACAGACATCTCTCTAGTCATCTAAGTGATCACGTGATCCAAATCAACTAAACCATAACCGATCATCACGTGAGATGGAGTAGTTTTCAATGGTGAACATCACTATGTTGATCATATCTACTATATGATTCACGCTCGACCTTTCGGTCTCCGTGTTCCGAGGCCATATCTGCATATGCTAGGCTCGTCAAGTTTAACCTGAGTATTCCGCGTGTGCAAAACTGGCTTGCACCCGTTGTAGATGGACGTAGAGCTTATCACACCCGATCATCACGTGGTGTCCGGGCACGATTTAACTTTGGCAACAGTGCATACTCGTGGAGAACACTTCTTGATAATTAGTGAGAGATCATCTTAAAATGCTACCGTCAATCAAAGCAAGAATAAGATGTATAACAGATAAACATCATATGCAATCAAAAATATGTGACATGATATGGCCATGATCATCTTGCGCCTTTGATCTCCATCTCCAAAGTATTGTAATGATCTTTATCGTCACCGGCACGACACCATGATCTTCATCATCTTGATCTATATCAATGTGTCATCTCATGGTTGTCTCACCAACTATTGCTCTTGCAACTATTGCTATCGTATAGCGATAAAGTAAAGCAATTATTTGGCACTTGCATCTTATGCAACAAAGAGACATCCATAGGGCTTCTGCCAGTTGCCGATAACTTCAACAAAACATGATCATCTCATACAACAACTTATATCTTATCACGTCTTGACCATATCACATCACAACATGCCCTGCAAAAACAAGTTAGACGTCCTCTACTTTGTTGTTGCAAGTTTTACGTGGCTGCTACGGGCTTAAGCAAGAACCAATCTCACCTACGCATCAAAACCACAACGATACTTCGTCAAATAGACTCCGTTTTAACCTTCTCAAGGACCGGGCGTAGCCACACTCGGTTCAACTAAAGTGAGAGAGACAGACACCCGCCAGCCACCTTTAAGCACGAGTGCTCGTAACGGTGGAACCAGTCTCGCGTAAGCGTACGCGTAATGTCGGTCCGGGCCGCTTCATCTCACAATACCGCTGAACCAAAGTATGACATGCTGGTAGGCAGTATGACTTGTATCGCCCACAACTCACTTGTGTTCTACTCGTGCAAAACATCAAACCATAAAAACCTAGGCTCGGATACCACTGTTGGGGAACGTAGTAATTTCAAAAAATTTCCTACGCACACGCAAGATCATGGTGATGCATAACAACGAGAGGGAGAGTGTTGTCTACGTACCCTCGTGAGACCAGGCGGAAGCGATCACAACGTAGAGGAAGTAGTCGACGTTCTCCTCGCGATCCAACCGATCCCAGCGCCGTTACATTCGGCGCCCGAGTTCTTGACACACGTACAGCTCGGTGACGCTCCTCGGGCTCCGATCCAGCAAAGCTCGGGGAGAGAGTTCCACAAGACAACGGCGTGGTGGCGATCTTGATGTTCTATCGACGCAGGCTTCGCCTAAGCACCGCCACGATATGACCGAGGTGGAATATGGTGGAGGGGGGCACCGCACACGGCTAAGGAACGATCTCAAGGATCAACTTGTGTGTTCTAGGGTGCCCCCTACCCCCGTATATAAAGGAGGGAGGGAGGAGGAGGCCGGCCTAGGGAGGAGGCACGCCATGGGGAGTCCTACTCCCACCGGGAGTAGGATTCCCCCTTTCCTAGTCCAACTAGGGATCCTTCCATGTAGTAGGAGTAGGAGACTAGGAAAGGGAAGAGAGAAGGGAAGGAAGGAGGGGTTGCGGCCCCTCCCCTTAGCCCAATTCGGACTAGGGCAAGGGGGGGCGCGCGGCCTACCCTAGGCAGCCCCTCTCTCTTTCCCGCAGGGCCCAATAAGGCCCAATACTTCTCCCCGGCGAATTCCCGTAACTCTCCGGTACTCCGATAAATACCCGAATGACTCGGAACCTTTCCGAACTCCGAATATAGTCGTCAATATATCGATCTTTATGTCTCGACCATTTCGAGACTCCTCGTCATGTCCCCGATCTCATCCGGACTCAACTCCTTGGTACATCAAAACTCATAAACTCATAATATAAGCCATCGAAACCTTAAGCGTGCGGACCCTACGGTTCGAGAACAATGTAGACATGACCGAGACCGTCTCGGTCAATAACCAATAGCGGGACCTGGATGCCCATATTGGTTCCTACATATTCTACGAAGATCTTTATCGGTCGAGACCGCATAACAACATCGTTGTTCCTTTGTCATCGATGCGTTACTTGCCCGAGATTCGATCGTCGGTATCCAATACCTAGTTCAATCTCGTTACCGGCAAGTCTCTTTACTCGTTCGTAATACATCATCTCGCAACTAACTCATTAGTTGCAATGCTTGCAAGGCTTAAGTGATGTGCATTACCGAGAGGGCCCAGAGATACCTCTCCGACATTCGGAGTGACAAATCCTAATCTCGAAATACGCCAACCCAACAAGTACCTTCGGAGACACCTGTAGAGCACCTTTATAATCACCCGATTCACGTTGTGACGTTTGGTAGCACACAAAGTGTTCCTCCGTAAACGGAGTTGCATAATCTCATAGTCATAGGAACATGTATAAGTCATGAAGAAAGCAATAGCAACATACTAAACGATCGGGTGCTAAGCTAAGCTGAATGGGTCATGTCAATCAGATCATTCAACTAATGATGTGATCCCGTTAATCAAATAACAACTCTTTGTCCATGGTTAGGAAACATAACCATCTTTGATTAACAAGCTAGTCAAGTAGAGGCATACTAGTGACACTCTGTTTGTCTATATATTCACACATGTATTATGTTTCCGGTTAATACAATTCTAGCATGAATAATAAACATTTATCATGATATAAGGAAATAAATAATAACTTTATCATTGCCTCTAGGGCATATTTCCTTCATGTAGACCCACTTGCAGGTGATGGGACGGACACCGGAAGGGAGGGGAACGAGATCCCATGTGCCAGAGCGCTCAAGGGCAGCAAGCTCACCGGCCGCAAGCTGCCATTCAGCCGAGTCATGGCGGTCACGATAGGAAGTGGGCTCAGTCAAAACAGAGAGATCGTACCGATCAGGGGAGTAGCGATCAGGCGGAGGGCGAGGCCGAGCACGGAGGTTATGAACCGGAGGGAGTGTGAGAGGAGGTGCACCAGAGGTGGAGGGCTCATCAGAGGCAACATCCTCAGTACGAGAACGTCGAGTATAGTGGAGAGGAAACGGTGAGAGAGGGCGACGGACTGGAGAGGATGGGGGAGAGGTGGAGGAGGAGGAGGAGGGAGAAGACGGGGTCGGAGGTGAATGAGAAGGAAGGAGAGGTACCGGAGGAAGAGGTGACACTTGAGGCACATAGCAGGGTGTATCGGGGAGAAGAAGGAAAGAAAGGTCATCCACAGAGAAGCTCGAGGAAGAAGAACATGGGTAGTAAGAGCGAGACTCGTCAAAAGTCACATCACGCGAGATGCGCAAGCGACGACCCACTGGATCCCAACACCGATAGCCCTTGTGCTCATCACTGTAGCCAAGGAAAACACACTCGACCGACTGAGCAGTCAGTTTGGTGCGTTCATGGGGGGCAAGAAGAACATAGCAGACGCATCCAAACATACGAAGAGCTGAGTAGTCAGGAGAGCGACCAGTGAGACACTCCATAGGGATGCCACCCTGCAGAGCAGTCGATGGCTAAATGTTAACGAGATAGGTGGATGCGGAAACAGCCTCAGCCCAAAAGTGGGGTGGAAGGGAAGCCGCAATCATCAGTGCACGAGCCGTCTCAAGCAAGTGACGATGCTTTCGCTCGGCAACGCCATTTTGAGCATGAGCACCAGGACAGGAGAACTGGGCAAGAGTACCCTATTCCACGAGAAAACCACGCAACAGCTGAGAGATATACTCTCCAGCAGAGTCAGCGGGAAAAGTACGAATGGGCGTGGCAAACTGGGTGTGAACTATGGCAGCAAAACGTTTGTATATAGGGAGAACCTCGCTACGAGATTTCATGAAGTAGAGCCAAGTGTAGCGAGAGAAATCATCAATAAAGAAAACATAGTAGCGATGACCACCTTTCGAATCAAAGGGAGCAGGACCCCAGACATCAGAATGAACTAAGTCAAAAGGACGCTGAGATGAGACTCACTAGTAGGATAAGGATGGCGAAGTGCATTTACCGCAGTCTGCAACCATTACAATGTAAGGAGACATCTCGGATCTGAGACCCTAAGAGGCCTTGACGAACTAAGGAAGACAAGTGAGAGCCATAGATGTGACCAAGTCGATGATGCCACTGCTGGAAGGACGTAGACGAAGAGACAGCAAGAGCATAAGAGCTGGCAGACGTGGTGGCAGCGGAAGGAACACAAAGCCAGTCAACCTCCCAAAGGCCCTCTGACTCACGGCGCCGGGGGCCAGCACCAACCAAAGCCTTGGTGCGACGATCCTGAATGGAGCAAGAGTCGGTATCAAGAATGACACGACAACCAGAATCAGTAAGTTGGGTAGCAGAAAAAAGGTTCATAGTAAGACGAGGAACATGTGAAACACTTGGAACAGAAAAAGAAGGAGTGGAAAGAATACCACGACTAGCAACAGGAAGAGATGTGCCATCGGTAGTAAGAACATTAACAGGCGAATCAAGAGGTCGGAGAGAAGACAACACGGAAGAATCAGAAGACATATGAAAGGAGGCTCCAGAATCCAGAACCCACGAAGATGTACCTGACTGTGTAGATGCCTGTGATGGTGAGGGGGAGGATGCAGTCACAGCAGCAGTAGAGCCAGTCGACGAGGAGCCTGAGGAAGCAAGAAGACGCTTGAGGCGAACAATGTCCTGGTCAGTGAGTGGCAGAGTCGAGGAAGACACAGGAGGCCCGCTGGAGCGCCTCTGGTCTCGCTTCTTCTGGCAACAATCAGGCTCTGGGTGACCTGGCCGGGAGCAGTAACCACAGACAATGTCACGGCGCGACGTGGGAGGACGGCTCACCCCCCTTGAAGGAGTAGGCAGGAGCGCGGCAAAGGAGGCGAAAGCAGACGACACAGAGCCCGGGCGTATCTCGACGGAACCGAAGCAAGCCGGCAGAGCGAAGGCGGGTCTCTCAAAGCCTGGCTCGGCAAGTGTCTCGAGAGAGGAACACGACCACGAGCAAGCAAGTGAGCACGGCGAGGTTCAAACTCAGAGCGGAGGCGTGATAAGAACTCATGGACCCTCTCGAAACTCCAAGTCGGACCTCGTAGTCCGCAACAACGGCAAGTGCCACAAACAAGCTGTCCGCAGTGAGTCAAGCCGATGCGGATGGCGAGCATGGGAATAGAACTCATCAATGACGAGTCACCTCTTTGAAGAGCATGCTCTGACGCACTACGTAGAGGTATAGAGCATCGCCAGATGGCTGATAGCGCCGACAAAGATAGGACCACATCGCTGCTGCGGTCCGAGGCCCATGAACTCGAAGCAAAGCGAGGTAGTACACTCATTGAAGAACAGCAGCAGCTCGAGCATCATCATTGCACCACCGAGTGTAAGCGCATGATCATTCCGCAGATGTAAAGAGCATCAGAATATGCGGATACCTGCTGATCATAAGCATCAACTGCAGCATCGTCAAGAGCCTTGGCTGCATCCCGATCAGCCTGAGAAGCATCATCAACAAGCACCGGCGTAACCGGTGGAACAGGGGCCACCGGAGCAACAGGGCTGGGCGGACAAGGAACCTCGCCAGAGATAACGCCCCACAGAAGAAGACCCCGCATATGGATGCGCATGAAACCCACAAACTCAGCATAGTTGGTGCCATCAAAGATCACTGAGCATCGAGGAACAGCAATATAACCCGAAGAAGACATGGGGAATTGGTGTCCCTCTCTCTCTGTTTTTTTTGGTCAACCTTATCTAGATCGGGAAACCCGATCTGGATCGGGAGAAGGCAGCCCGCACAGCCCGCACGAGCGAGCGCTCAGCTCCAGGAGATCGAGGCTGAGCAGTCGGGATGGCCTGAGGCCAGGAGGGCGGAGGGAGTGGAGCTAGCGGGGTTGGCATGGGGCCGGCTGGGGAGCCGCCGAGCGGAGGAGCGGGAGTGTGGAGAGCGTGCGGGCCGATTAGCCACCGAGCGGAGGAGCTATCGGGGCTAGCGGGGGTGGGCGGAGGAAGCACCGAGCGGAGGAGCAAGCGGAGGTGGGCGGAGGAAGAGGCGGGAGCCGAGGCGGCTCAGGGCGGCCGGGCGGGTGGTAGGCAGCGGCAGGAGGCGGACTTCGGCTCGCCCAGCAGTCTTGAAAAGCGGGCAGTGGGACAAGGCGATCAGCTCGCAGGAGCTAGTTGCGCGAGGAGCTTCGTCAACGAAGGTCGATCCGGCGAAGCGGCCGTGACGAGGAAAATCGAGAGGACGCACGGAGTTGCATCGTGCGGGGACGAGAGGCTAACCTAGCATCTGATACCATGTTGGATAAATGGCAACTAGTATTTCCTGAGGGCCAAAGGCCATTACATATACATGTGTGTCAAAGTGTAGAAAACCCCTTATACAACGGGAATATACCGAAAAGGAACTATACACATCTAACACAGGCAAGTCTCGTCCGGAGCCTGGAGCCTGGAGCCTTTCGCTGACCAGAAAGTCACACGCCTTGGTGGCGCGCGTCGGCAAGATCGTGGCCATGAAGCCCCACAACGTGAGCCACGGCCGCCGTGGGAGGAAGTCCTGCCTTGGCCGGCATATCACATGGCCGTTCATATTTCGATTTCGCAGAAATACTTCAGTTTCAGAAACGCCATGATTGGGTTCCGTTTCAGTTTCAGTTTCAGAAACGCCATGATTGGGTTCCGTTTCAGTTTCAGTTTCAGAAACGCCATGATTTCGCAGAAATATTTCCATCTTCTAACAAAACTGGAGTTGCCCACTCTTCAGTTGTGTAGCAAAAACAGGTCCTAAACTACATGATGATTGGGTTCAGGCGAGGTCCCTCCGTTTGTCACCCAGCCATGTCACTACATTTTGGGGCCCTTCCTCAGCCCCTGACGCAGGCCCATTTTCACTTACTGAATCCCCTGTGAGATTGCACACCTGTCACTATCAAGCTAACAGCACTTGAATCATAAGGACCCAGCAGCATATAACTCAAGTCGGCCTAAACATACCTCTGTTAACAAGTGAGCTCTCAACAATAATCAATAACTCAAGTTGTAAGAAAGCTTTCGGTATCCATCTCATGTTAGCACTGGAAATGCATGACACTGAAATGAACAGAACGATGACAGGGAAAGAGAAAACAGTTGGAGTTGTTCCAGTAATGAAAGACAGAATTAGAATAGAAACTCTCAATGTGTATGTCAGTTTTGAAGTTTTGGGGACAAAAGTTAACAAGATAACAAGTTATCCCATGGTTGGATTGGTAACTTGTTCTGAACTGCTTTATTGCTCAACTGTATCAAAGGAACAGATAATTTATCCGCTGTATTATGTTACAGCATGAATTTGCATACACGTAGAATCATATCAGAGATGACATTACAACAAACACAAATGGACAGTGTTTGCTGCCTATGCTTTACAGTCAACCATCCCGCCAACATCCTCTAACAAAATTATGCATGCTGAGTTGCCCACTCTTCAATTAAGTAGCAAAAACAAATCCTAAACTGCAAGACTCGGATCAGGTGAGGTCCCTCCATTCGTTATCCAGCCATGTCAACACAACTGGGGGCCCTTCCGCAACACCTTGACGCAAGAAGCGTGCTGATTTTTGTTTACCTGATTCCCTGTGAGACTGAAACCCATCAGACTCATGGCACTTTAATCACAAGGATTGAACAACATAACTGAAGTCGGGCTGAACATACCTCTGTTAAGGAGCGTACACAGAACTATAATCAATAACGGCATTGTAAGAAAGCCTTCAGGATTCATCCCAGTTATCACTGAAATGAAAAAGGATGTGGCAACAGTGTATGAAAAATATGGATGTGGTTCCAAGAAGGAAAAATACAAGTGGAGTAGGAAAGTAAACATTTCAATCCAAAATGTTTGCATCGGTTATTAAGATTCTTTCTAGTATTGTACTAGATGATATATTGAATGACATTTGACGTAATGAAATGCCTTGCACATGCAAGACAAAAAGTTGAGCAGCTGCGATTGTCACAATTACTACCTCGTCCAGTAACCTTTGGATCCTCTCTGCTTCTTCTCGGATACAAATAAGGTTGGTCTTGATCTCCTTGCAGATCCTTCCTTCCAGTAGCCGAACCGGAACCCAGAGCTTAGGCTCCAGCTCTACCACATACGAAAGCGTGGTCTGAAATTCCTGCGCCGCTGAAATTTCTGTACCTTCGTCAGTTGCACCGTCGACCTACACGGGATCGAATTGCGAACAAGATTACACAGCTGCCCTTTTAGATTAATGCGACCCTAGGCTGCTTGGCATGATTCATCGACAAAGATACAGTAGCTTGATGAATTCAGGGGACATGCTATGAAGTAAAATTGTTTATTCCAGAATAACAATGAACCTAGTCCATCAATTTGGCTCGTCTCCGTCCCTGGCATCATAGCAGTATAATTCGACTCCCTGCCTGGCATCATAACTGTATACAGATTCGACTCGGTAACGGCAATATGGGAATCTGAATTCTGAGAATGACCAACAGGAATCTGAATTCTGAGAACGACTCCCTGAGCTGCTTAACATGGTTCATCGACACAGATACAGTAGCTCTATGAAATCAGGTGATCCTGCTATGAGGTAAAAAAATTGCAAATTCAAGAATAACAATTAACCTAGGCTTCCACTAGGCTATCAATTTTGCTCTCTACGTGTCCGGCATCGCATCGCAATTTGGGAATCTGAATTCTGAGCAAGAAGAACAGGGACAGGGTATGATCATGTTACCTCCTGGACAGACCATTTGCCCTGGAAGACCTTGAAATCGCCGTCGACCATGTTGAAGTCGATCTCCCGGCGGCGCGCCCGGGACTCCGGCAGCAGCTCCATCTCGCCCTCGTAGCAGTCTATGGTGCCCTTGGCGTTGAACTTGAACCCCAGCGCCAGATCCTGCTCCCCGACCTGCACAGGAACCAAAGCGTCCGTCCATCAGAGCAGAGCAGAGCAGCACGCAAGCTGCTCGACGAATTGGTTGGGCGAGAGGAGAGGAGAAACCTGGTAGAGGCGGGCGAAGGCCTTGTCCTGGTGGAGGAGGCGGCACTCGGAGAGGCCGGGGATGAATCCGGCGAGGCCCTCGTAGTCGGTGAGCGTGGCCCAGACGGCCTGGAGCGGCGCGCCCACCCGCACCCGCGCGCGCACCAGCCGCCGGTTCTTCTTCCCCGGCAGCTTCCGCACCTCCATCTCGAACCCGTACCGCTCGTCCCGGTCCTCCTCCACCTCCCTGTCCACATGTTCTCCCTCGTCGCCGGCGACACCGGGCGCCGGCTCGGAGGAGCGCCGGAGGGGGTTCCGGGAAGGGGCGGGGCGGGAGACGAGGCGGATGCGCGCGGGGGTCCAGTTGGTGGTGGTGTGGGCTAGGAGGAGGCGGAGGCGGATGGGGCGGCCATGGGGGGAGGAGGAGGAGGAGGCGAAGCAGCAAGACGCGGTGGACGGCATGGCCATGGCTGCCAAAGCTTCCGCCTTTGACTCCTCCACCTGCCTGCCTAGTGGCCTTTTGCTACGGTCACACACATTGTGTCATTATTTTTGGTAGAGACCGTGACACGTGTACGCATATGAATGTTGAATTTGCTCTTATTCATCTCTTTTTCTTTTTTTGCCAAGCAAATTTTTGGTTTGCTTCCTTGTTTTTTTTACTTAGTTCTGTTGGTTGCTCATTGTTTTTAAAATATAGCTCATCATTCGTGTTGAACGGTAGCTCCATCGAATCAGTCGAAGTTTTCTTTATGTCAAACATTTTCTTCCTATATATCTGGGGGCAAGTCTTTTGAGTCAAGCCAACTAACCAGACTGATCTTCTCAAATACGGGCATTTCGAGCCACAAAAATCGAATGGACGCCCCGTTTTGTCCACGTGATCACGTATGTGTTCATCAACAATCGGGGCGGGCACCGGCCTTCCAATGTCATTCCAGTGCGACGTTGACAACAAGTAGATGTTCACTGTCATAGTTTTTTGACATAGAAATATATGCCTTTTTCTTTGAGAAAGCATAGAAATATAGTAGAAGGGTTGGGCGCGCTTTGCTGCGCCGTTGGTGCTGTTGAGATTCTTGAAAAAAATACTCGCTTTGTTTAAAATATATATAAGGTGTATTTTTTCTTGAAAAGTCCAATCTTTTAAGTTTGATCAAATTTATAAAAAAAATATCAAAATTCTTAATATCAAATTGGTGTTATTAGATTCACCATGAAATGAATTTCCATAATTTTTTGGTTCAATAGTGTGGATGTTGATATTTTTAGCCATAAACTTGATCAAAATTAAAGAAATTTGACTTTTCAAAGACCTAATACCCCTTGTATTTTGGAATATTTAGTTTGGCGGATGGGGGAGACAATGGAGTGTGTTTTATGTTTATTTAAATGTGGTTATTTGGTGTGGCTTTCATGGTGTGGTTCTGTGTTATGCGCTAATCAATTCATACTGTTGTGGGTAAACTTCTGCGTAGATGGCTACATGTACTATATTGGTGGTATAGTATCATCACATGGTGGCACTTCTTTTTTCTAGGTGGTAAGAGGGTGCACGAAGTTGATTTGCCAGTTGGTGTTGATTGATTTGAAAAATTATTGGCCCGACCAAAATCATAAACCAAAATTAAAAATTTAATATCTCAATCGAATAAAAAAGCTTCTAACTTAGGGAATATGGTGAATTAAAATAATTAAATGGAAGGGTTTCTTGAGAAATTATTGACCTGGTCAAAATCAGGTGATCAAGTTCTAAACTGAAGATCTTAATTAATTGTGAAGACTTAAAAATTAGAAAGCATAGTATATGGTATAAAAGAATTAAATGAGATGTTTGAGAAATTATTGACTTGGTCAAAATCGAACGACCCAATTTCAATTGAACATCTCAATTGATCGCAGGGCCTTTTAACCCTAGGGAGCTTAGTTATATAGTACATGACTAGTCTATTAATCTCAGATATACGTCTATACAAATTGAGTCAGATGCCTTGCGGCCTGTTCGGTAACCCTCCACAACCTCAAGCTCCTCAGCCCAAAACCAGCAGCCAGCTTCAGTTAAAAATCTTGGGGGTTGCCTAAAAAAAAGTTAAAAATCTTAGGAGTTAGAGCATCTTCATCCATGCCCTCAAGACGCCTCCAGAAGTCTTTTTTTTAGCACCGGCGACCAAAAAACGTCCCGATCACACCCCCGGAGCTCGTTTCGCGCTGGATTTGCCTAAAACTATAACCGGCGCACGCAGGCGAAACCAGGGAGCCGGGGGCAGCTGGGGTTGCTGGCGCTATATTTTAGCTGCCAAAGGCCCACTGCCAGCCTCTCCTTTCTCTCTCCTGCATGCCCGCCGCCCCTGCTCTCCTCTGCTCTCTCTCCTCCACCGGCGAGCCGGCCCCCACCTAGGGCTGGACGTACGAACGAGCTTTTCAGCTCGGCTCGAAGCTCGTTTCAGCTCGGCCCGAATCAGCTCGGCCCGTTAAGTATTTGTAGCGAGCCGAGTTTGAAAAGTAGGCCCGAAATCTGACCGAGCCGAGCCGAGTTTGGCCCGGTCCAGCTCGGTGCACCGATTGAGGCCCAGCCCAAAAACATATCCATTCTATCCCAGAGGCCCCGACTGAGGCCAGAGAACGCGCGAGTAGGCGACTGGCTCTGCCTTCCGCCGCCGCCGCCGTCGCCACCCCCCATCCCGCGATTCGCCGCCGTCTCTGCACAAATTGCCACCGTTCCCCTTCCCTTCGTCGGCCTTCTCCTCGCATCCCTCCTTGCCACGTCCAGAGCCCCCGAAGCTGGACGCGTTGGTTTTGGATCTGACAGAGTCGCCACGGAACTCGCCAGACCAGCCGCCGCCGGTCGTGCCTCTGCTTGTTTCTCTTCGAGCGCTCCAAGAATGAGCAGGTTAGGCTACTTGCTCCAGCGCTAGTCATCTTCCCCTCTGATGCTGTTGTCGAAAATTCAGTTTGCTCCATTCATTGATGGACTGTTGCTGTCCACAATTCAGTTTGCTCTGTTTATTGATCGATTGATGCAGCATGCCGTCCAAAATTCAGTGGCATTGTAGTATTTCCCCTCTGATGTTTTGACATTGTAGTATTGTTAAGTTGACTGAACGCACCATCGTCCATCAGGCGGTGTCTGATGTATGCGTTTGCATTGTTTGGCTGTTCAAAAGTTCAGGCAGTGTACAGACGAGCTGCTCGGGCTGGACCGAGCCAGAGGCAAAACGAGCCGAGCCTCTAGAAACAGGCTCGTTCAGCCAACGAGCCGAGCCGAGCTCGGCTCGCTTTAGGCGAGCCAAAGCCAGGCTCGGACTGAACTCGGCTCGGCTCGGCTCGTGTCCAGCCCTACCCCCACCTAGTCCCTTCCCCACCTGGCCACCTCGAGCAGCAGGACCAGCACGAGCCGCGCCTCCTCCCCCTGGCCCCCGCCCTCGCCACTCGCCCAGCCTCCTCGATGCGCGCCCTGGCCGCCATCCATGCCTCCGCCGTCCTGCGCCGCCGCGCCATCGCGGCATCGCCAACGACCTCCCCAAGAAAGAGCAGGAGGAGGAGCACGACACGGCGCCGCAACCGGACCCGCTCCCGCTTGCGTCGTCCCCGCGAGCGCCTTCGGAGCTGCTGAGGAAGCCAAACACCCACCTCTGCCTGCTCGCGCTCAAGGGCACAAGGCCTGGCCATGAGACTGCGCACGATCGCCTTCCCGCGTCGGCCGCGGGACGAGTGCACGGCTGCCTGCGAGCCAACGCAGCCGGCGCGCGCAGGCGCCAATCCTTCCCTCTCTTCGACCCGTCCAACCGGCAGCTGCGAGTCGCCAGTGTACCAGATGCAAGTCGGACGCTGCTCATACACTGCCTGTACCATACCAAGATAATGGCCATGCATTGTTGTAACCGCCTCCTTGCAACCCCGCTCTTCTTCCTCAGTGTTGCCTCTCACAACTCTCTCAGATCAAGGTTGCTCTCTCAAGAACGCACACACAATGGAAGAAAGCCACACGCACACACACTTCACCAGGATACCACTAGCTTTGCCTTTGCTCCTGATGAGAACACATGTACTACATTTTACCACAGCCCTCTCGACCGCTCTTTCTCGTTCAGCTCATAACCTTAAATACCAGTACAAAAGACTCACACACGCACTGGCCAGCCGCCACACTCGGCTGCTAACTCCTACTAATCCAACTAACTTGCATGCATCCATGCACGCACGATCCGGCCAACACACCGGCCACTACTCCATCGTGATGGTTATCCACTAATGACCGAATCCACTCACAACTCCATGCACAAAGCTAGCCAACAACCTGGACACATCAAGCCAGCCAACCAACTGAATATGGCCCGGCTAACTAACCGTGATCCACGCTCCTGTATGCATGCGGCTAACAACCTATGCATGTCAAGATTACTACTAACATGCATTAGTCGGACAATGGTTGGATAGTGGCCACACACTACTCATGCAAAACACATACGCCGGCTCCTCCGCCCGCAACCGTGCACCGCTCCACTGTGTTGCTTCGCTCTGTGCCGCTGCTTCCTCGTGCGCACACCGCCACCACCGGCCACGGCTGCTGCCGTCACTAGTAGAAAAACACCAATTAGTCCCGGTTCGTAAGGGCCTTTAGTCCCGGTTCATGAACCGGGACTAATGGGTCGTTACTAATATCTCCACCCATTAGTCCCGGTTCAAACACGAACCGAGACCAATGTGCCTCCACGTGGCCCTGTGCGCCGAGCCCAGTCAGGGGGCCTTTGGTCCCGGTTGGTGTCTCCAACCGGAACCAAAAGGCATCCACGTGTCTGCATTTCAGTGGCTGGGGTTTTTGTTTTTTTTTTAAAGGAGGGGGGTTGGGGGTTTTGGGGGGTTAATTTAGGTGTTTACTATATTGTGTTAGCTAGCTAATTAATAGAGAGAAGTGTCCTCTCTTATGTCCGTGCTTGGTCGACGCTACGTACTATATATACATAAGTGATCGAGAGAACCATTCAGTACAGAAGTTCGTCATGCATACCGAGAGAAGTGATCGATCGACCTCTCCTTCTCCTAGAGATTGGTCGAACAACAAGTTTTCGTATCATGTATCCGACGCTACTGGCTACATACATGTACAATATGTATAAGATCTCTTAATTACAAACCCCTAGCATTTGAAATCAATTTCCACATGGTATTCTCCGCTTCTTGATGACGTGTTCAAGAAAGAATCCCGCCAATTCCTCTTGAATTGCTTTCATGCGATCTGGTTCTAGGAGTTCATCCCGCATCTGCCACGTCTAATTTGAAGAAAGGGTTAATTAATACATATATATATATATGAATGAAACTCAACAGAAATGATGGTGTAATAAAATGAAATTGTGAATATTATTGCTTACGCACTTCATATTGTCTTCTAGAGTAGCCCCGCTTGTTTTTCAAAGTCGCGGTGTGGATGAACTCGCACACGTAGTATCCACAGAAATCATTCCATTCCTCCTGCTACAAGCACTTTACGAGAAATAGAGGTCAATCAAACTGATAATGAAGCATTATAAATGGCATTGATGAAAGTATAGCTATAGAATCAACGGGAGATGCGCGCAACTAGCTACCCAGTAGTACTTACTTTCGGGTATGTATATCGCAGCTCCTTTGGCAGTCCCGGAGCTTCTACGGTGAACTGTTTCCAAACCCTGCAAGACAAAGAAAATAATTATTATTACTTGAGATATCAGTAAATGAACAAAAAGTTGCCGATATGGTGCGATAATGATCGATTGAACTTACTTCTCGAGCATTTCAGTCATGTCCGCATAGGTTTCGGGATCTTTCCGTCTCGAGTCTAAGACGGTTACTAGTCCACGCTCAAGCTTAATCTCCAGAAGAATATAGTGGTACCCGCGCACGCATGCATAACTCATCAATTACATTACTATAACCTCGCTCGAGTAATAAGGGAAACCGAATATGCACACGACAGTAACACTCATTTGCCGTTGTAAGGAAAGAGTATGGTATCTTTGTTTTGATTTTTGATCAACGATCGTAGCAAGTTGTCCTCGGCCTCTTTGATGTTCTTTTCAACCAGAAATACATCTATGATATTTGTGTTAATGAACCCAATATCATAAATTTCTTGTAGTTTGCACTCGACGATCTTCAATCTGCATAATATATTGAGGATAATTAATTATAAGTACATGCAATGAAATAGCCAAGCTATATATAGAGACTTAATGACAGAAATAGTACTTACAGGCAGTAGCAAAAGACCATTAATTTATCGAGGGCCTTTTGATTGAAGAACGCGAAGAACTCATCAAATGGAACGCACAACAGATCATTTGAACGAAGTCGTGCTCCTCTTTAATGTTTAGATACAAACTGTTCGTCCCCTCAGACTCTCTGCAGGTTTTCATGTACCAACTATGGAACCTTCGCATCATTGTTGTCAGAGATTTTTCATCTTTGACGAGAGGCTTCCCGTACTCGTATCTGTGTTCGTCCACCGCCATGAAATTAGGAAGTGCATCGTCAGGCAGGTAATCTTCAAGATTGCCATAACCGGCCACCATCCCCGGAGCATTAGACACATTGAGCGGGGGGCACGATTGTTGTGCTTGTTCGCCGAGCTGGGCAATTTTCTTCCCCTTTGCTCGTTCTTTTAACCTTTTATCACTGACAGTAGTTCCCGACCGCTTGGCTTGGAGATATATATGTATGTTCAGTAATGCGCTCATAGTTGGTTCTCGGCAGAGACTTTGGTGGTTTCCTCAGGGCATCGATAGTGCGCTTTGCTTTCACCGGATCTACCTTCTCCTCCGGAGGTGGATGTCTCTTTGCTTTCACCCCTTCAAAGAACTCCTTCACGTGGGTCCGCACAATCATATCGTTTTCCTCCTCGGACCTCTCGTACGATAACTTCCCTAGAGGCTTGAGAGATGATGGACCGTATTTGTATTGCCTCCCGCCTCTGGTTGTGCTGCTAGACGTCGGAGCAGACGGAGCGGATGCGGCGTCTGTCTTATTTCGTGCTTGCTTACGAGGCGGAGGAGAAGGAGTACGACGCGCCGGAGCAGTCGGGGCGGCGGCGGGTCTCTTCCGCCCTTGCTAGCGAGGCGGAGAAGGAGGAGGCGGCTGCCGCTGCTCGGGAGGCACGCGCCACGCGGCCTGGCGGAGAAGGAGGCGGAGTGCCGCCACGCGTGCCTCCGATCGTCACTCACGGAGGAGGAGGCGGTGGAGGAGGCGGAGTGCCCCGACTTCGGAGGAGGAGGAGGAGGAGGCGGAGGCGCCCATTCGGAAGGTTGATGAGCTCCTTCCGCCATAGCCATGGAGTCTTGAGCGAGAACCCAGCCTAGTCTCCCCTTCACGGTAGGGTGCTCAAGCCGGAGGTCCTCAAATCCTCCGTTATTTCATCCACCATCACCTTAGCATATCCTTCCGAATCGGTGGCGGTGATAAGTTGTGCCGGGTCCACTAGGATAAACTTGGCCAACAGTGCCTTGACCTTCAAATTCATCCATCGCGCCATAATGTGGCAACTTTGAGACTCGTGATACCATCCACGGATAGCTGGCGAGGCCGTCAAGACATGCTCGGCTGAAGCAGCTCGGTGGAAGCCACGCCGCTTCTCCGCCGAGATGGCGGGGTAGCCGGGGAAGCTTGGTAGGTTGTTTGTTGCGATCCGCTGCTTCTCGTTCCTCTTCTCGATCCTCTAGCCCCATTACCCTTTAAATGCAGCGCTTGCGGTTGGTCCTGCTCCATTTCTTCCTCCTCTCGTAGGTTTTGTAACCCCTGCGTCCGAAAACCAACCTTCCATGGAATGGAGCTGGCGTGCCTCGTGTTCGCCCAGGTGCTCGGGATTCCCAAGGGCCATTGTGAGCTCGTCCTTCTCCTGTTTGGAAGGAACGCCCCTCATTGTGTGCTGCAGCCATATAGTGTCAAAGGTTCTTGGTGGTATTTGAAGATTGCTCATCCGTCCCACACTTCACTTATTCTGAGGTCCAAGGTTCCATGACCCTCAAGAACCAAGTCCGGTAATGGTCTGGCCAGCACATTGTCTCTGGTTCGATCACTTTTTCAAGTAGATCATGCTCAGCCTTGGACCACTTAGGCCGGGCTTTGAGGTAGCCACTTGACCCCGTGCGATGGTGAAGCTTCTTCTTCGCAGTATTTTCCTTGTTTCTCGCCGACATCTTCTTACTCTTTTCCGATGTCTTGTGGGCCACAAATGCGGGCCAGTGATCTTTGATCTTCTCATATTTTCCGATGAATTCTGGTGTCTTTTTTTTCCGACAAACTGGTTCAGCTCTTTCCTCCACCTCCTCATTAGGGTTGCCATCTTCTTAAGAGCACAAGACTTGATTAATTGCTCTTTAACTGGATTCTCCGGATCCTCCTCTGGCGGTAGGGTGAAATTTGCCTTCAGCTCAGTCCAAAGATCTTCTTTCTACATATCATTGACATAAGACACCTTAGGGTCTTCCTCCTTAGGCTTATACCATTGCTGGATGCTGATCGGGATCTTGTCCCTAACAAGAACCCCGCACTAAGCAGAAAATGCCTTCCTTGTCCGGATGGGTTCAATCGGTTCGCCGTCGGCGCGATTTCTCGATCTCAAACTTTTCATCCGAGCTCAACTTTTCTTGGGCCTCGTCTCGCGTGCAAGTTGTGCTCGATCCGGAGGGCTAGAAATTATAAGGAAGAAAGACGAGAGTAATTAATATGTGTACATATACCAAAACAATGGAAGCATCAATTAACTAGTCAGCACGGGCTTAACTAATATATATATATGAAGGAAATATGCCCTAGAGGCAATAATAAAGTTATTATTTATTTCCTTATATCATGATAAATGTTTATTATTCATGCTAGAATTGTATTAACCGGAAACATAATACATGTGTGAATACATAGACAAACATAGTGTCACTAGTATGCCTCTACTTGACTAGCTCGTTTATCAGAGATGGTTATGTTTCCTAGCCATGGACAAAAGAGTTGTCATTTGATTAACGGGATCACATCATTAGGAGAATGATGTGACTGACTTGACCCATTCCGTTAGCTAGGCACTTGATCGTTTAGTATGTTGCTATTGCTTTCTTCATGACTTATACATGTTCCTGTAACTATGAGATTATGCAACTCCCGTTTACCGGAGGAACACTTTGGGTACTACCAAACGTCACAACGTAACTGGGTGATTATAAAGGAGTACTACAGGTGTCTCCGAAGGTACATGTTGAGTTGGCGTATTTCGAGATTAGGTTTTGTCACTCCGATTGTCGGAGAGGTATCTCTAGGCCCTCTCGGTAATGCACATCATTATAAGCCTTGCAAGCAATGTGACCAATGAGTTGGTTACGGGATGATGCATTACAGAACGAGTAAAGAGACTTGCCGGTGACGAGATTGAACTAGGTATTGGATACCGACGATCAAATCTCGGGCAAGTAACATACCGATGACAAAGGGAACAACGTATGTTGTTATGCGGTTTGACCGATAAAGATCTTCGTAGAATATGTAGGAGCCAATATGGGCATCCAGGTCCCGCTATTGGTTATTGACCGAGAATAGTTCTAGGTCATGTCTACATAGTTCTCGAACCCGTAGGGTCCGCACGCTTAAGGTTTCGATGACAGTTATATTATGAGTTTATGAGTTTTGATGTACCGACGGAGTTCGGAGTCCCGGATGAGATTGGGGATATGACGAGGAGTCTCGAAATGGTCGAGACGTAAAGATCCATATATTGGACGACTATATTCGAGTTCGGAAAGGTTCGAGTGATTCGGTATTTTTTGAGTACCGGAGAGTTACGGAATTCGCCGGGAGAAGTATTGGGCCTTATTGGGCCCGGGGAAAGAGAGAGGGCTGCCTAGGGCAGGCGCGCCCCATGGCCTAGTCCGAATTGGACTAGGGGAGGGGCGCACCCTCTCCTTCCTTCCTCTCTCTTCCCTTCCTTGTCTCCTACTCCTAATACATGGAAGGACTCCTAGTTGGACTAGGAAGGGAATCCTACTCCCGGTGGGAGTAGGACTCCCCATGGCGCGCCATAGTAGAGGGCCGGCCTCCTCCTCCCTCCCTCTTTTATATACGGGGGCAGGGGGCACCCCATAGACACACAAGTCGATCTACGGATCGTTCCTTAGCCGTGTGCGGTGCCCCCCTCCACCATATTCCACCTCGGTCATATCGTCATGGAGTTTAGGCGAAGCCTCGCTACCGATAGAACATCATCATCGTCACCATGCCGTCGTGCTGACGGAACTCATCTCCGGAGCTTTGCTGGATCGGAGGCCGGAGATCGTCATCGAGCTGAACGTGTGCTGAACTCGGAGGCTCCGTACGTTCGGTGCTTGGATAGGTCAGATCGTGAAGACGTACGACTACATCAACCGCATTGTGCTAACGCCTCCGCTTACGGTCTACGAGGGTACGTGGACGAACACTCTCCCCTCTCGTTGCTATATCATCGCCATGATCTTGCGTGTGCGTAGGATTTTTTTTTGAAATTACTACGTTCCCTAACAGTGGTATCAGAGCCTAGGTTTTATGCGTTGATGTTATATGCACGAGTAGAACACAAGTGAGTTGTGGACGATATAAGTCATACTGCCTACCAGCATGTCATACTTTGGTTCAGCGGTATTGTTGGATGAAGCGGCCCGGACCGACATTACGCCAGACGCTTACGCGAGACTGGTTTACCGCCGTGCTTAGCACACGGTGACTAGCGGGTGTCTGTTTCTCCAACTTTAGTTGAACCGAGTGTGGCTACGCCCGGTCCTTGTGAAGGTTAAAACGGAGTCTATTTGACAAACTATCGTTGTGGTTTTGATGCGTAGGTAAGAACGGTTCTTGCTAAGCCCATAGCAGCCACGTAAAATTTGCAACAACAAAGTAGAGGACGTCTAACTTGTTTTTGCAGGGCATGTTGTGATGTGATATGGCCAAGACGTGATGCTATATTTTATTGTATGAGATGATCATGTTTTGTAACCGGTTATCGGCAATGGCGAGAGCCATATGGTTGTCGCTTTATTGTATGAAATGCAACGCATTGTAATTGCTTTACTTTATCACTAAGCGGTAGCGATAGTCGAGAAGCAATAGATGGCGTAATCGACAATGATGCTACGATGAAGATCAAGGTGTCGCGCCGGTGACGATGGTGATCACGACGGTGCTTCGGAGATGGAGATCACAAGCACAAGATGATGATGGCCATATCATATCACTTATATTGATTGCATGTGATGTTTATCCTTTATGCATCTTATCTTGCTTTGATTGACGGTAGCATTTTAAGATGATCTCTCACTAATTATCAAGAAGTGTTCTCCTTGAGTATGCACCGTTGCGAAAGTTCTTCGTGCTGAGACACCACGTGATGATCGGGTGTGATAGGCTCTACGTTCAAATACAACGGGTGCAAAACAGTTGCACACGCGGAATACTCGGGTTATACTTGACGAGCCTAGCATATACAAATATGGCCTCGGAACACGGAGACCGAAAGGTCGAGCGTGAATCATATAGTAGATATGATCAACATAGTGATGTTCACCATTGAAAACTACTCCATCTCACGTGTTGATCGGACATGGTTTAGTTGATTTGGATCACGTGATCACTTAGATGACTAGAGAGATGTCTGTCTAAGTGGGAGTTCTTAAGTAATATGATTAATTGAACTTTAATTTATCATGAACTTAGTCCTGGTAGTATTTTGCAAATTATGTTGTAGATCAATAGCTCGCGTTGTTGCTTTCATATGTTTATTTTGATATGTTCCTAGAGAAAATTGTGTTGAAAGATGTTAGTAGCAATGATGCGGATTGGATCCGTGATTTGAGGTTTATCCTCATTGCTGCACAGAAGAATTATGTCCTTGATGCACCGCTAGGTGACAGACCTAATGCAGGAGCAGATGCAGACGTTATGAACGTTTGGATAGCTCAATATGATGACTACTTGATAGTTTTGTGCACCATGCTTTATGGCTTAGAATCGGGACTTCAAAGACGTTTTGAACGTCATGGACCATATGAGATGTTCCAGAAGTTGAAGTTAATATTTCAAGCAAATACCCGAGTTGAGAGATATGAAGTCTCCAACAAGTTCTATAGCTAAAAGATGGAGGAGAATCGCTCAACTAGTGAGCATGTGCTCAGATTGTCTGGGTACTACAATTGCTTGAATCAAGTGGGAGTTAATCTTCCAGATAAGATAGTGATTGACAGAATTCTCTAGTCACCACCACCAAGTTAGTAGAACTTCATGATGAACTATAGTATGCAAGGGATGACGAGAACGATTCTCGAGCTCTTCGTGATGTTGAAATCGATGAAGGTAGAAATCAAGAAAAACATCAAGTGTTGATGGTAGACAAGACCACTAGTTTCAAGAAAAGGGCAAAGGGAAGAAGGGGAACTTCAAGAAGAACGGCAAGCGAGTTGCTGCTCAAGTGAAGAAGCCCAAGTCTGGTCCTAAGCACGAGACTAAGTGCTTCTATTGCAAAGGATTAGTCCTTTGAAGCGGAACTACCCCAAGTGATTGGCGGATAAGAAGGATGGCAAAGTGAACATAAGTATATTTGATATACATGTTATTGATGTGTACTTTACTAGTGTTTATAGCAACCCCTCAGTATTTGGTACTAGTTCAGTTGCTAAGATTAGTAACTCGAAACGGGAGTTGCAGAATAAACAAAGACTAGTTGAAGGGGAAATGACGATGAGTGTTGGAAGTAGTTCCAAGATTGATATGATCATCATCGCACACTCCCTATACTTTCGGGATTAGTGTTGAAACTAAATAAGTGTTATTTGGTGTTTGCGTTGAGCATGAATATGATTTGATCATGTTTATTGCAATACGGTTATTCATTTAAGTAAGAGAATAAACTGTTGTTCTGTTTACATGAATAAAACCTTATATGGTTACACACCCAATGAAAATGGTTCATTGGATCTCGATCGTAGTGATACACATATTCATAATATTGAAACCAAAAGATGCAAAATTAATAATGATAGTGCAACTTATTTGTGGCACTGCCGTTTGGGTCATATCGGTGTAAAGCGCATGAAGATACTCCATAAAGATGGATTTTCGGAATCACTTGGTTATGAATCATTTGATGCTTGCGAACCGTGCCTTTTGGGCAAGATGACTAAAACTCTGTTCTCCGGAACAATGGAACGAGCTACTGACTTATTGGAAATAATACATACCGATGTATGCGATCCAATGAGTGTTGATGCTCGTGGCAAGTATCGTTATTTTCTGACCTTCACAAGATGATTTGAGCAGATATGGGTATATCTACTTGATGAAACATAAGTCTGAAATAGTTGAAAGGTTCAAAGGATTTCAGAGTGAAGTGGAGAATCATCATAACAAGAAAATAAAGTTTCTGTGATTTGATCGCGGAGACAAATATTTGAGTTACGAGTTTGGTCTTCAATTAAAACAATGTGGAATAGTTTCACAGCTCACTCCACCTGGAACACCACAACGTACGGTGTGTCCGAACGTCGTAACCGCACTTTATTGGATATGGTGCGATCTATGATGTCTCTTATCGGTTTTACCACTATCGTTTTGGGGTTGTGCATTAGAGACAGCTGCATTCACGTTTAAAAAAAGGGCACCATCTAAATCCGTTGAGACGACACCGTATGAACTATGGGTTAGCAATAAACCTAAGCTGTCATTTCTTAAAGTTTGGAGTTGCGATGCTTATATGAAAAAGGTTTTCAACCTGATAAGCTCGAACCCAAATCGGAGAAGTGCGTCTTCATAGAATACCCAAAGGAAACTGTTGGGTACACCTTCTATCACAGATCCAAAGGCAAGACATTCGTTGCTAAAAATGGATCCTTTCTAGAGAAGGAGTTTCTCTCGAAAGAAGTGAGTGGGAGGAAAGTAGAGCTTGATAAGGTAATTTGTACCATCTCCCGATTTGGAAAGTAGTGCATCACAGAAATCAGTTCCAGTGATTCCTACACCAATTAGTGAGGAAGTTAATGATGATGATCATGAAACTTCAGATCAAGTTGCTACCAAACCTCGTAGGTCTTCCAGAGTAAGATCCGCACCAGAGTGGTACGGTAATCATGTTCTGGAAGTCATGTTACTAGACCATGATGAACCTACGAACTATGAGGAAGCGATGATGAGCCCAGATTCCACGATATGGCTTGAGGCCATAAAATCTGAGATGAGATCCATCTATGAAAACAAAAGTATGGACTTTGATTGACTTGCTCGATGATCGCAAGCCATGTTAAATAAATGGATTTTCAAGAGGAAGACAGCCATTGATAGTAGTGTTACTATCTCGCAAAGCTCGACTTGTCGCAAAAGGTTTTGACAAGTTCAAAGTGTTGAATACGATGAGATTTTCTCACCAGATCGAAACTTAAGTCTGTCCGAATCATGTTAGCAGTTGCCACATTTTATGAAATCGGCAAATGGATGTCAAAACTGCATTCCTTAATGAATTTATTAAAGAAGAGTTGTATATGATGCAACGAGAAGGTTTTGTCAATCCTAAAGATGTTAACAAAGTGTGCAAGCTCCAGCGATCCATCGTGGGTGGTGCAAGCATCTCGAGTTGGAATATACGCTTTGATGAGTTAATCAAAGCATATGGTTTTATACAGACTTTTGAAAAAGCCTGTATTTACAATAAAGTGAGTGGGAGCACTACAACATTTCTGATAAGTATATGTGGATGACATATTGTTGATCGAAAATAATGTATAATTATTCTGCAAAGCATAAAGGAGTGTTTGAAAGGAGTTTTTCAAAGAAAGACCTCGGCGAAGCTACTTACACATTGAGCATCAAGATCTATATAGATAGATCAAGACGCTTGATAAGATTTTTCAATGAGTACATACCTTGGTAAATTTTTTGAAATAGTTCAAAATGGAACAGTCAAAGAAGGAGTTCTTGCCTGTGTTGCAAGGTGTGAAGTTGAGTAAGACTCAAGACCCGACCATGGCAGAAAATAGAAAGAGAATGAAAAGTCATTCCCTATGCCTCAGTCATAGGTTCTATAAAGTATGCTATGCTATGTACCAGACCTATTGTATACCTTGCTCTTTATTTGGCAAGGGAGTACAATAGTGATCTAGGAGTAGATCACTGGACATTGGTCAAGAATATCCTTAGTAAGGACTAAGGAAATATTTCTCGATAATGGAAGTGATAAAAGAGCTCGTCGTAAAAGGTTACAGCGATGCAAGCTTTTACACCGATCCAGATGACTCTAAGTCTCAATCTGGATACATATTGAAAGTGGGAGCAATTAGCTAGAGTAGCTCCGTGCAGAGCATTGTGGACATAGAATATTTGCAAAAATACATACGGCTCTGAATATGACAGACCCGTTGACTAAGCTTCTCTCACGAGCAAAACATGATCACACCTTAGTACTCTTTGGGTGTTAATCACATAGCGATGTGAACTAGATTATTGACTCTAGTAAACCCTTTGGGTGTTGGTCACATGACGATGTGAACTATGGGTGTTAATCATATACAGATATGAATATTGATGTTAAATCACATGACGATGTGAACTAGATTATTGACTCTAGTGCAAGTGGGAGACTGAAGAAAATATGCCCTAGAGGCAATAATAAAGTTATTATTTATTTCCTTATATCATGATAAATGTTTATTATTCATGCTAGAATTGTATTAACCGGAAACATAATACATGTGTGAATACATAGACAAACATAGTGTCACTAGTATGCCTCTACTTGACTAGCTCGTTTATCAGAGATGGTTATGTTTCCTAGCCATGGACAAAAGAGTTGTCATTTGATTAACGGGATCACATCATTAGGAGAATGATGTGGTGACTTGACCCATTCCGTTAGCTAGGCACTTGATCGCTTAGTATGTTGCTATTGCTTTCTTCATGACTTATACATGTTCTCGTAACTATGAGATTATGCAACTCCGTTTACGGAGGAACACTTTGGTACTACCAAACGTCACAACGAATCGGGTGATTATAAAGGAGTACTACAGTGTCTCCGAAGGTACATGTTGAGTTGGCGATTTCGAGATTAGGTTTTGTCACTCCGATTGTCGGAGAGGTATCTCTGGGCCCTCTCGGTAATGCACATCATTATAAGCCTTGCAAGCAATGTGACCAATGAGTTGGTTACGGGATGATGCATTCTGTAAGCGAGTAAAGAGACTTGCCGGTGACGAGATTGAACTAGGTATTGGATACCGACGATCGAATCTCGGGCAAGTAACATACCGATGACAAAGGGAACAACGTATGTTGTTATGCGGTTTGACCGATAAAGAGACTTGCCGTAGGGTCCGCACGCTTAAGGTTTCGATGACAGTTATATTATGAGTTCATGAGTTTTGATGTACCGAAGGAGTTCGGAGTCCCGGGTGAGATCGGGGACATGACGAGGAGTCTCGAAATGGTCGAGACGTAAAGATTGATATATTGGACGACTATATTCGGAGTTCGGAAAGGTTCCGAGTGATTCGAGTATTTTTTGGAGTACCGGAGAGTTACGGGAATTCGCCGGGGACAAGTATTGGGCCTTATTGGGCCCTACGGGAAAGAGAGAGGGGCTGCCTAGGGCAGGCCGCGCGCCCTCCCATGGCCTAGTCCGAATTGGACTAGGGGGAAGGGCCGCACCCTCCTTCCTTCCCTTCTCTCTTCCCTTCCTTGTCTCCTACTCCTAATACATGGAAGGACTCCTAGTTGGACTAGGAAGGGGAATCCTACTCCCGGTGGGAGTAGGACTCCCATGGCGCCATAGTAGAGGGCGGCCTCCTCCTCCTCCCTCCTTTATATACGGGGCAGGGGCACCCCATAGACACACAAGTTGATCTACGGATCGTTCCTTAGCCGTGTGCGGTGCCCCACTCCACCATATTCCACCTCGGTCATATCGTCATGAGTTTAGGCGAAGCCTGCTACCGTAGAACATCATCATCGCTACCACGCCGTCGTCCGACGGAACTCATCTCGAAGCTCGCTGGATCGGAGGCGGAGATCGCCATTGAGCTGAACGTGTGCTGAACTCGGAGGCTCCGTGACGCTCGGTGCTTGGATCGGTCGGATCGTGAAGACGTCGACTACATCAACAGCGTTGCAGCTAACGCTTCGCACGGTTCACGAGGGTACGTGGACGAACACTCTCCCCTCTCGTTGCTATATCATCGCCATGATCTTGCGTGTGCGTAGGAATTTTTTTTGAAATTACTACGTTCCCTAACAATATATACCTGACCGGACTCGGTTCGGTCACCGGAGCAGTTAGCACGGTCTCCTTCTTGTACCTCCATTGTGTCACCGGAGCCATCATGAACATAGTCCTCTTCTTGTACCGGCATTAATGGGCCGAAGCCATCACTTAACATAGCCCTCTTCTTCACCCAGTCCTTCCGGTGACCATCGTGTCGAGGAGAAATGACGAACTTCATCACTTCCATTTGCGATTATGTCCCCAACATCGCTTCGCTTTCTTCGTCTCGGAGTGCTCCATAGTTTCGCAAATATTTACAACATGTCAATTATTATTCAAACATGGTACAGATGGTCATTGGAAGGAATCAAATATATATATATATATATATATATATATATATATATATATATATATATATATATATATATATATATATATATATACTAGTATTAAATGCCCGTGCGTTGCAACGGGCGATAAAATTAATAGAACATGCTCCGTTTGTCATCCGCAACATTATTATATCCAATTTTGATGAATGTCAAAAATAATGCAACCCTAAGTATCGCTTTTTAGTCCATGAAGTGTGAATGTGAAGAAGCCTCCATAACATTGTTCGTCACGATGTATTTCAGCTATGCATTTTCATCCGATGACAACATAGTGATGCAAGGAATAGTCTTTCAACTGTTTTTTGTTTGTTTGGAAAAAAAATTTAAGGTTATTTTTTGTAATTTTTAAATAATTTTCTAAATGGAACCATTGTTTATGACTAACATGTTTTAAGTTGATAATTATATTTCATAGCAAACATGTCTGTGTGTTGCAACAGGAGAATAAAAATTGACGTTGGAAATGTAGAGGATAAATATGATAATGACAAAAATGATGGATCAATTAATAATAGGATTCTTTGGGATGCTAGTTCGAAACTTGCGTTCTTAATCCTAGACAACTAATCCGGTGAAAAATCTTATCTTTAGATTACCATACTGATAAAATTATCGTACATGTAGTGCTTATTTTGAGTTACCAACACCACACAATAAAAATGTGGTATACTTCCTTCAACGTCCAGGCATGCATGCTTCTCTCATGTGTGCTAACCGTGAAGTCCTTGTGGTATAGATCTTCTAACTTCCTACTGTGTTGCTATATATGCAGGTTCTCCATTGCAATTGAATCTTTGTTTAGTCTATTGCGCCTCAATACATGTTTAGATGTAATTTGCTCTACTCCAGCTTTTTTTTACTGCATGTTTGCATATTCCTGCCTTTCTCATGCGTTTTTTTGCCTTTTGTGCTGCTTCATCTTTGTATATTTTCCACCCTTGTTTTTTTTTTCAGTTATGTTGAATCTTAAATCCTTTTATTTTGCTGATAGGCTTCACGATGCTTTTTAGTTGTTTTAGTTGGTATTCATTGGCCATCCGTGTGTACCATTCTCTATCTTTTTTCCTTCTTTGTTCCTTAGCAGCCATGACCGGGGATTACTACCCAAATTGCTTTATGCATGTTTCCTGGAATGTAGGAATCTGTTGTTGATTAAAAAAATGATTAGATTCAGCATCATCAATAGAGCATGCACAGCTACTCATAAATTAATTTAATTAGGCTACTGATAAGCATCCAATCTGGCTTGCATTTTAAGTTTATATTAGCCAACAATGGTATTTTGTCTAGCTCCTTTTAGATGGTTATCACTAAATAAAGTTAATGCTATCATACATAACATTATTAATGTCTTCCAATCATCCCCTGCGTCGCCTCCAACGAGGCAACTCGGGGGCAACCCTAGCGCCGCCACCATGTTCCTTCCTCCATCTCCCTTCCCTCCGCCGCTGCCTGAGGGGTTCCGCGGCGCGGGTGCGCGGCCCCGATGAGGGTGGCGGTGGGGATCTGGCGCCTCCTCTTAGATGGAGGGCCTCGGCTCGCCGGGGCGGTCGCCCCGACCGGTGGGCGCGGTGTGGCTTGGGCGGCAGGCTGCGCCGACGGGAGCTGGAGGACAGGCTCCCACGGCCGTGGGGGCAACGTAGAGGTTGCAGACGAAGGTGCTTTGACGGCTCCTCGCAGTCCACCGCTGCTCCCTGAAGAAGTAGCGCCCCACTTCGATCTGCCATGATCCATGCCGGCTTTGGCCCCTGGCGGATGCTGTCGTCGTTCCTTGGTGCCAGCTGGGCGAATCTGGCGAGTGGGTGTGGTTCCGGGGGAAACCTCTGGCCGGTGCAACGGCCTCCCCAAAGTCGACACCTTTGGCGCCGATCCCCTTCCTGGAGGCTTTTCGGTGGATCCTCTCCCTCCCGCTCCTCCTTGAGCTATGGCGAAAGCTGATGTTCCCCTGACCTGGGCGTCGACGGCACCGTGGTGGCATGCTCCATCTCGAAGGCGGCGGCTGGGAACTGCTCTCGGTGGCGGGGCTACTGGTGGCGTGGTGGCGGTGCGTGATGGCCTGGCTTTCCTGCTGCATCCTGCTCGGCTTCGCCCGATGCTACCCGATGCCATCTTCGGTCTTCTTCGTGGTGATGTACCTTCGTTCGACAACTCACGTCCGGTGCTTCGCTCTACCGCTGCCGGTGATGGTGCTGGCTTGGTTGGTCATCCGTGTTTGTGGGTATGCTCCTCCTGCTTCTCCTATGGCAGCTCGGCCACCTTGTGCTGGATTCTTGTGGGAGCCACTCTGTTGGTCGCCGGTGCGACACCCATCGAGCTTGGGTGAAAGGGTGGCCCTTTACGATGACGGAGACAGCTCAAGTGTTGCCCAAGTTAGGCCTGTGGATGCAGTCGGCGCTCGATGCTTGCTCGGTGGTGCCTGCCTTTCGTCTCCTTAGTTGGCTAGTTGGTGTGGGCGTAGTGTTGGTCGTCGGCATCGCCGCTTAGTGCTTTAGCCCTATGGTGCTGCTGTGGTGTTGTTCTACCTTGTGTCATGTATCTTTCTTTCTGCTTTGCTTGTTTCGATTCCCTGTAATTTGGTGTCCCTGTAATCCTGGCTGGTTGATGGATTTGTTAATTCAAAACCGGGCTAGGTTCAGACTCGGCAGACGTCTTTTCTCTAAAAGAAGATATAACAACTTTTGTAATTATCTTTGTTTAGATGAGTCATATTGAACCTTAAAGGAAAAACTGGTTTGAAAAACAAACATATATATATGCACGTCCTCGTAATGCACTGGGAGATTTTTAAAGGTCAACAATATGCGCGCTAGCTAACACGCGTCAGGTGATTCACAAAAAGAAATAACACACGGCATGTGGTCTAGAAGAAACCAGAATCGAGCATCGTCGCAGCTTATCTCGTCAGTTTTGCTGGCTGTGGCCAAGTAATGTCCATATCCCAACTTCCCGAGAACGGCGCCGCTGCAGCCTGCCGCCCCACGACCACCTAGGACACGCCACCGCTGCCGCCTGCCGCCCACCGCGGCCGGGATCCTGCTCCCAAAGCTGACGAACGCGCCGGGGTCCCACCCCGCCATGGTGAGCTCTTCTGCAGAGGAGCTGGCTCCGGCCCGCTCGAGGCCGCCATTCAGATCGGCTCTGTCTTTCCTCCCCCGCTCGAGGCCGGCGTCGCTCCATCTCCAGCACCGACGGCCAACTCTGTTTCTCCTCCTAGCTGGACCCCCTTCTATCTGCAGGCTGACCTCTCTATTTTCTTCTGAATGCAGGCCTCAGTCGTCTCAGTTTTCTTCAGATCCTCCAAGATGTGGGCACACAAATGCTTCAGATCGGCTCTTTCTGTCCTCCCGCTCAGGTGGCTCCAACAGCTTGTCCAGCGTGGCCCGGAGGCCGGCGGCGACGACCTCGTGGCTCTTGGCGGCGCCAAGCCATGCCTGGCCCTCCGCCGTCATTTGCTGGAGCCTCTCCTCCAGTTCGCCGTTGTGGTAGCACGCGCACTCCAGTTCAGCCACTATGGCCTGAAGACACCCCGCCGCAGCGTGGTCCACAGCAGACAACACCGCCCTCGCGTGCCGCCGGCGCGCCGCGACGCCTCGGTCCGCCGCGCCCGCTGCAACGCCTCGGTCCGCCGCGCTCTACAACCACCGCCGCAACGCCTCGCCCCATTCCTGGGCTCGGGCGGCGCGAACGCCCGCCGTGACGCATCCCCCCTGCCTTGGCTTCTGCGGCGTCGACGCCGACGGCAAGAGGCGGGGTGTGCCCGGCGGTTCATTGGAGGTAGGCAATGGATAAGTGGTGGAGGTGTCCCGTGGTCGCAGGGTTCTTTTTGCATAAAAAAACGAAACGTTATCATCAGTAGCACACACTTTAAGTAGGACCGCGGGTTAATTTCTAAGAAACAGGGGGACTTTTTTGCAAAACGACCAACGACGGACGACCAGAAGCAATCGCTGGTTTATTAGTAGGGAAAGATATATATGTAAACGTAGAACTAGCTAGCTAATAACAATAAGGAATCATGTTAGTGGCCTCGACGCTGCTTCTCTAGGGTTTGGGGTCGCCTCGACACAAGCTTCGAGGGTTTGGGGTGGCCTCGACGACAACGCTCTTTTAACTTGGTAAATTTGGGTGGCCTCGAGAGAGTTAATTTCTCGGGTAGGGGCGCGGCGGGAGGGGGTAGGAGACCAACATCGTTTTCTCTCTAGGGTTTGGGTGTCCTCGAGAGTTTTGGTCGAGCGAGAGGCCGAGGGAAGTCTTGCCGTTGTATAAGTTATCACTACGAGAGGGGTATATATATCGACCACCCCTCATGTCGAAGTTATCTCGAGGGGGTTATATCGACAACGACGCGACATACATATACATGGGAAAATAATGTTATCGGGGAGGGGGTATCGGTACACCCCCCTCGTGTTGTAGTTTATTCTTTCACCTCTATTCCTTTCTTCTTCTCCTACTCTTCCTTTTCTTCTTCTCCCTCGAGGAAAAGAGGAAGAAAAAAAGGAAAATAAGAAAATAAGGAAAAGGAAGAAAAGAGGAAGAAGGAAGAAGAAAAAAAAGAAGAAAAAAAAAGAGGAGAAGAAGAAAGGAATAGAGGAGAAGAAGAAAAATAGAAAAAAAAGAAGAAAAAAAAAGGAAAATAAGAAGAGGAAGAAAGGAGAAGAAGAGGAGAGGAAGAAGAGGAGAAATAAATAAGAAGAGGAAAAAAGAAGAAAAAGAAGAGGAGAAGAAGAAAGGAATAGAGGAGAAGAAAAGAGGAAGAAGGAAGAGGAAGAAGGAAGAAGAAAAAAAAGAAGAAGAAAAAAGAGGAGAAGGTTCTATTTTTCTTCTTCTCCTCTATTCCTTTCTTCTTCTCCTCTTTATTTTTCTTCTTTTTTTTCCTCTTCCTTCTTCCTCTTTTCTTCTCCTCTATTCCTTTCTTCTTCTCCGCTTCCTTCTTCCTCTTTTCTTCTCCTCTATTCCTTTCTTCTTCTCCTCTTCTTTTTCTTCTTTTTTCCTATTCTTATTTATTTCTCCTCTTCTTCCTCTCCTCTTCTTCTCCTTTCTTCCTCTTCTTATTTTCCTTTTTCCTCTCATTCTTTTAGTATTGCTTGTTTTAAAAAAATGTTCAAATAGAAAATTTCGAAAAAACAAAGGTTCTGCCTAATGCATTGTTCATATGAATATACAAACATTTGCATATTCTACAATAATTAATACTCCCTCCGTAAACTAATATAAGAGCGTTTAGAATACTAAAGTAGTGATCTAAATGCTCTTATATTAGTTTATAGAGGGAGTATCACCAAAAAAATCTATGAACAGAAAAAAAACCTAACTTTTCCAAAAATCTATCTTTTGCATATATGAAAACATTAATACACATATGAACAAAAAATACATATATGAACAAAAACATGCCCTGAACAATTTTTTATACATTTTGAACATCTACATACACATAGCCACATACATACACATATACATTATATATATATATATATATATATATATATGTATATATATATATATTTATATATATACACACACACACACACATATATATATATATATATATATATATATATATATATATATGAACAAAATACTAAACTAATAAAAATGAAAAACAGAGCCATATATATATATAGCCACATACATACACATATACATTGAACAAAAAAATTAAACTAATAAAATGAAAAAAGAGCAGTAGGCTGTGGCGGCTCACAAATGGGCGGATAGATGACGCTGGCGACGGTGGGGCGGCAGCAGAGGCTGGACGGGACGGGCGGGGCTCGTGGCGTGGCTGGGCGGACGGGCGCGGACTCGGGAGGCCTGGCGACGAGGACGGCGCAGGCTCTGGAGGCGGCGGCGGCGGAGTGGAGCAGCTGGCGGCGTTGTTTGGGCACTGGCGATGAGATTCTGAATTTTGCAAAGTGTTTGCTTATATAGCAAAGCCATTGGTGCCGGTTCAGAATCCAACCGGACTAATGCATTTTTAGTCCGGTTGGTGCCACCAACCGACCAAAGGCCTCTTTTTCGGCAGCCCCAAGGACGGGAACCGGCGGCCTTTGCTACCGATTGGTGCCATGAACCGGTACCAATGGCCCCCCTTTAGTCCCGGTTGGTGGCACCAACCGGGACTAAAGGCCCCTGTGCTGCCCGCATTGGGGCCAAAGTTTAGTCCCAACTCGCTAGTTCAGTGGGGCGCACAGTGGTTTATAAGCCCCACTGCCGCACCCCTCTCGAGCTCCTCTCCACCGCAGGCTTTCGGGCCTACTTGTTATTGCTTTGCCTAATGGGCCTTCTGGGCCTACTGCGGGCCTGAATCCTGGCCCATAGTAGGGTTTCATGTCGTATTCAGGCCGTGGGGGCCCGGTAAAAGGCATTTTTTTGTTATTTTGTTTTCTTTACTTATTGTTGCTATTTTTATTTGTTTTTCTAGTTTTTTTGTTTTGTTTTCTGCATTATTTATTTTCTTTTGTTTTTTGCTTTATTTTTTAATTCTTTTTTGCTTTTAGTTTTAGGAAAATTATAAACTTTCTGTTAGTGCCATTAGTTTTCAAATTTGAAAACACTTTTTTTGTTTTTTTGTTTTCTTTCTTGCTTTATTTATTTTATTTTGTTTCTACTTACAACAAAATACTTATTGTTGTTTTTTTGTTTTGTTTTCTGCATTATTCATTTTCTTTTGTTTTTTTGCTTTGTTTTTCAATTCTTTTTGCTTATAGTTTTAGGAAAATTATAAACTTTCTGTTAGTGCCATTAGTTTTCAAATTTGAAAACATTTTTTTTGTTTTTTTGTTTTCTTTCTTGCTTTATTTATTTTATTTTGTTTCTACTTACAACAAAATACTTATTTTTGCTATTTTTAATTATTATGAGGGCCGAACCATAAGCCATTAAAGCATTTCAAATGAACTCTGAAAAAGTTGAAAGTTGGCATGGTATCATAAATTGACCCACATAGCACGTGCATGTACAGAATAGATAATGGTATCATACTCGCCAGTTACAAAGTTGGCATGGTATCATCATAATAGTTGCGGGAGAAAAAGTCTTCAGTTTTTCTTCGCTTGTGTCATTTGCTTATTGCGCCGTAACCATAGATAATCTTCATCGTTTATCAGGATGCTGGGGTCAGCCTTGACTTTGAAGGGAGGAATTTCATGAAACTTTTCATAATCTTGAGACATATGTCATCTTGTCCTCCACTCCCACGATGTCCCTTTTTCTGAAAGAGCTATGTGGCGCTTTGGCTCATCGTATGATGTATTCGCTTCCTTATCTTTTCTCTTTCTCGGTCTGGTAGACATGTCCTTCACATAGATAACTTTGTGCGCATCATTGGCTAGGACGAACGGTTCGTCGGTGTACCCAAGATTTTTCAGATCCATTGTTGTCATTCCGTACTGTGGGTCTACCTGTACCCTGCCTCCTGACAGATTGACCCATTTGGACTTAAACAAAGGGACCTTAAAATCATGTCCATAGTCAAGTTCCCATATGTCCACTATGTAACCATAATATGTGTCCTTTCCCCTCTCGGTTGTTGCATCAAAGCGGACATCGCTGTTTTGGTTGGTGCTCTTTTGATCTTGGTCAATCGTGTAAAATGTATTCCCATTTATCTCGTATCCTTTCCAAATCGTAACAGCCGAAGATGGTCCCCTGGACAACAAGTACAACTCATCACAAACAGTGTTGTCACCTCTGAGACGTGCTTCCAACCAACTGCTGAAAGTCCTGATGTGTTTACATGTAATCCGATCGTCGACCGCTCCGGGTGTTTGGAGCGCAGATCGTTCTTGTGTTCATCGACATACGGGTCACCAAGGTAGAGTTCGTAGAAGCTGTAGAAGCGTGCTTGAGACCAAGAATATCCGTCCTCGCATATTATTGAGTCCCTTCCAAGCGTGCCTTTTCGATCGATCTTCCCTCATACCACGATTGAGGGAGACATATCTTCTTAAGGCCAGGAATGAAGTCAACACAAAACCCGATGACATCCTCTGTTTGATGGCCCATGGAGATGCTTCCTTCGGCCTAGCGCGTTACGACATATTTCTTTAGGACTCCCATGAACCTCTCAAAGGGTACATATTGTGTAGAAATACGGGGCCCGTAATGACAATCTCGTCAACTAGATGAACTAGGGCGTGCGTCATGATATTGAAGAAGGATGGTGGGAACACCAGCTCAAACCGACAAGACATTGCACCACATCACTCCTTAGCCTTGGTATGATTTTCGGATCGATCACCTTCGAGAGATTGCATTGAGGAATGCACATAGCTTCACAATGGCTAATCGGACATTTTCGGTAGAAGCCCCTCAATGCAACCGGAAGTAGTTGCGTCATAATCACGTGGCAGTCATGAGACTTTAGGTTCTCAAACCTTTTCTCTGCCATATTTATTATTCCTTTTATATTTGACGAAGCCGGTCGGGACCTTCATACTAAGCAGACATTCAAAGAAGATTTCCTTCTCTTCTTTGGTAAGAGCATAGCTGGCAGGACCTTCATCTTGCTTTGGAGGCATGCCGCCTTTTTCGTGCAAAGCGTTGCAGGTCCTCCGTGCCTCGGTTGTATCTTTTGTCTTCCCATACACGCCCAAGAAGCCTAGCAGGTTCACGCAAAGGTTCTTCGTCATGTGCATCACGTCGATCGAAGAGCGGACCTCTAGGTCTTTCCAAAGAGGGTAGGTCCCAAAATATAGATTTCTTCATCCACATGGGTGCGTGTCCCCAGCGTCCTCGAAACAGCTAGTCCATGGGACCCTTTCCAAAGATTACGTGTAAATCATTGACCATAGCAAGTACGTGATCACCGCACGCATGGCAGGCTTTTTCCGTGATCTGCCTCGCCTTTGAAATGATTGCCTTTCTTTCGACATTGATGGTTGGTCGGAAGCAATCGGCGATGGCCTGTGTACACATTCTTCCCGCAGCTTGCGGTATATACTATCGGTGTCAAGTAAGCAGTGCGTGCATCGTGGTATCCCTTGTTTGTTTGTCCCGAAGGTTCTCGAGAGCGGGCCAATCGTTGATGGTCACGAACAACAACGCCTTTAGGTAAAATTCCTCCTGTTTGTGCTCATCCCACGTCGTACACCGTTTCCATTCCACAGCTGTAAAAGTTCTTCAACTAATGGCCTTAGGTACACATCAATGTCGTTGCGGGTTGCTTAGGTCCTTGGATGAGAACGGCATCATAATGAACTTCCGCTTCATGCACATCCAAGGAGGAAGGTTATACATACATAGAGTCACGGGCGGTGTTGTGATTGCTGCTCTGCTCCCGAAAGGATTAATGCCATCCGCGCTTAAAGCAAACCATATGTTCCTTGGCTCACTTGCAAACTCATCCCGATACTTTCTCTTGATTTTTCTCCATCGCAACCCGTCGTGGTGCTCTCAACTTCCGTCTTTCTTACGGTCCTCACTGTGCCATCGCATCAACTTGGCATGCTCTCCCTTTCGAACAGACGTTTCAACCGTGGTATTGTAGGAGCATACCACATCACCTTCGCAGAACCCTCTTCTGGGGGCCCGCCGTCAACATCACCAGGTCATCTCGTCGATCTTATACCGTAATGCAGCGATACCGCAAGCGTTCAAATCCTTGTACGCACCGCGGTAGAGGATGCAGTCATTAGGGCATGCATGTATCTTCTGCACCTCCAATCCTAGAGGGCATACGACCATCTTTGCTGCGTATGTACTGTCGGGCAATTCGTTATCCTTTGGAAGCTTCTTCTTCAATATTTTCAGTAGCTTCTCAAATCCTTTGCCAGGCACAGCATTCTCTGCCTTCCACTGCAGCAATTCCAGTACGGTACCGAGCTTTGTGTTGCCATCTTCACAATTGGGGTACAGCCTTTTTTGTGGTCCTCTAACATGCGATCGAACTTCAACTTCTCCTTTTGACTTTCACATTGCGTCCTTGCATCGACAATGACCCGACGGAAATCATCATCATCGGGCACATCGTCTGGTTCCTCTTGATCTTCAGCAGCTTCGCCCGTTGCAGCATCATCGTGCACATCGTCTGGTTCCTCTTGATGTTCAGTAGCATCATCGTATTCAGGGGGCACATAGTTGTCATCGTACTCTTCTTCTTCGCCGTCTTCCATCATAACCCCTATTTCTCCGTGCCTCGTCCAAACATTATAGTGTGGCATGAAACCCTTGTAAAGCAGGTGGGTGTGGAGGATTTTCCGGTCAGAGTAAGACTTCGTATTCCCACATATAGGGCATGAACAACACATAAAACCATTCTGCTTGTTTGCCTCAGCCACTTCGAGAAAATCATGCACGCCCTTAATGTACTCGGAGGTGTGTCTTGAACCGTACATCCATTGCCGGTTCATCTGCGTGCATTATATATAATTAAGTGTGTCAAAAATCATTACAGAACATCATGAATAGATAATTAAGTGACCAAATTAATAGAAGTTCATCATCACATTAAAACCAAAGTACATACATAGTTCTCATCTAACAACATAAATTAATTAAACCATACACTGAAACTATGTAAAACATTTCAATGCGAAAACAAATGCGATCATAATCACAACCAATGTAACAACTGATCCAATGGCATAATGATACCAAGCCTCGGTATGAATTGCATATTTTCTAATCTTTCTAATCTTCAAGCGCATTGCATCCATCTTGATCTTGTGATCATCGACGACATCCGCAATATGCAACTCCAATATCATCTTCTCCTCCTCAATTTTTCTAATTTTTTCCTTCAACAAATTGTTTTCTTCTTCAACTAAATTTAACCCCTCGACAATAGGGTCGGTTGGAATTTCCGGTTCAACAATCTCCTAGATAAATAAAATCTATGTCACGTTGGTCGGCATAATTATCATAAATAATAAATGAACCAATAGTTATAAAAGATAATATATACCACATCCGAATCATAGACAGGACGAGAGCCGACGGGGGCGGATACCAAAACCATCGCACTATATAAGATGCAATAATAAAAGTAAGAAAATTATACAAGTATCTATATAAACATACACGTAAGATTTTTTTTTCCTTTCAGAAAGAAGATAAGAACAAGAGGCTCACCACGGTGGTGCCGGCGACGAGATCGGCGCGGGCGATCGACGGCGGTGAAGACAGGGACGGGACGGACCGCTAAACCTAGACAAATATTGAGGAAAATGGAGCTCGGAGGTCGAGCTTGGAGAGGTGAAAGCTTAAGTAGTGTGGCTCGGGCATTCCATCGAACACCTCGTGTGCATAGAAGGTGAGCTAGAGCACCACAAAGCTCTCCCCTCGCCGGCCACGAAAAACAAAGCACTCGGAGTGCTCTGTTTGTGGGCGAGGGGTATATATAGGCAATTAATTGGTCCCGGTTCGTGCCACGAACCGGGACTAAAGGGCAGCCTTTGGTCCCGGTTCAAGCCTCCAACCGGGACCAATAGTGGTGGGCCAGGAGCGAGGCCCATTGGTCCCGGTTCGTCCCACCAACCGGGACCAATAGGTCCAGTCGAACCGGGACCAATGGCCCACGTGGCCCGGCCGGCCCCCGGGGCTCACGAACCGGGTCCAATGCCCCCATTGGTCCCGGTTCTGAATTGAACCGGGACTAATGGGCTGACCCGGCTGGACCATTGCCCCCTTTTCTACTAGTGCGTGCACCTGGCCAAGCAACGCGGCAACTCTGCTTGTTCACCTCGCGCGCGTGGTGCTGCAGCCCATGCCTAGACTGCCATCGTGCTGCCAAGCGCTCCCGCTCCTCCGCGCCCCCACGACCGCAGGCTGCTCCGTCCGCGTCGCCCACTCCACCCCGAGCACTGCTCGTCATGCCCGCCGCCCGGCTCTCGTCTCCGCCGCGCGCCTCCCACGCTAGGCCGCCCACGCCCAGCCGCAAGGCTCGCCCGTCCGCCTCAGCCTTGCCGCCGTGCTCCTGGGGGCGCAATGAGTGGAAAAACTTCCACCCCCAGGCCAAAGTTTTCGCCGGCAGCTCCCAAGCGGCGAAAAAATGCCTCCTGGAAGGCAAACGAGTGGAGATGCTCTTACAAATCGTTCGGTAGAATAGCTTCTCGTTCTGGTCAATGAAACAAGCCGCCAGCCCACCTAGCTATGGGAAGTAGCAGCTCTAGAGAAGAAACTGGACTGTTCGGCTACACCCCTCACGTGGACTTGGGGAGTTGAGAAGCGGGAGGGCTCCTGAACACGCTCTTGGAGGTCGTTAATGCATGTTCAGGCCAAGAGAGAATGTGAAGCGTACGTAGCTGGAATGATTGGGAATGTTGAGTTCACACATTGCGGAAGGGAATCAAATGAACTTGTGCATAATTTAGCTAAATTTTCTTATGAGAATAATGTTTCTTGTAGTTGGGTTGGATCTTCTTGTAAACTCCTTAGTGAACGATGAAGCGATTTTGCCAAATAATTAAAGGTAGCCATGATGGCATTTCCTCAATAAAAAAGGTATAGTTTTGCATGCATGTCGCGATACGTGTGTGTTCCACCTTAGAGCGACTCCAACGCGACGACCCAAACAGATGCGCGGTTGGTCCGTTTGGGTCGGCTTGTCCGCCCCCTTATGCGTTTGGGTTGGCCCTGCGCCCAACCACCTGACCCAATTCTCATCAGCGCACAAAACAATATGAATTTAAGAAAGGCCTGCGGTCATAGATCATGGCAGTGGCCATGCCATCGCTTAGTGTTCATGTTGGTGCCATGTCAGTGGGCAGCATACATACCAGCCTAAAAAACATGCCAGTTCATGCCGGCGCCATTCCAGTAGCCATTGCATCGCCCAGAGTTTTTGCTAGCGTACTTGACAGTGGCCGACACACATGCCAACACACAAAAAAGGAGGGAGTTCAACCATGCCATCTCTGTCATGGTGCCTGCATACAAAAAATAGATGGCGCTCTCCGCCACATATCATTCGTTATTGAACTAGATCATGTCGGCTGCATCTTCTCGAACCAAGGCCTCTTTCTCGAGGACACCATACTCAAGTCCACTTTCATGATCTCCCGCAGATGTTTCCTTTGCCCCTGGTGGATGATCCACTGGCCACATGTGTGGCATTGAGGTCTGTGGCCGTGGGCGTGGGCATGGCCCGCGCGACCACGCTCACCTCCGGCGAGCAGTCCCTGGAGAAACGGGAGGCTTGCGGCTAGGGATGGGAGCTGGGCGTCTGCGGCGTGGTGGACGTGCGCGGTGACTATGGCAGTGGCGGACGAGGAAAGGCCGGCTAGCCGGTGCTCAGCGACAGCAATGAGCCTGTGCTGGCCTGGGTTTAACCCTAGGTAGAGTAGGGCCTCCCTCGTTGCCGCGGCGAGGAGGGCCTTGTTTTCCTCTTGTTGTGTGGCGGCGGCCAGGGCAGCGGCTGACGCGGCTTCGAGCTTGCCCGGCCTGCACCTGCCTCTGGCCCTTCCTCTTGGCCGACTGCACGGCCCGCTGGGCGTCCGTCAACTCCTTGTTCTTGGTCGGCGCCGCCGTTTTTCGGCCGCAGGGCTTGCCTTTGGTGGCGAGGGAGGCGAGGCTGGAGGAGGTGAGGAAGACAAGGCCGGCGGCAAACAAACAGCGGACGCGTGTTCGTTTGAGTCGGTAGGTTGGACAGACTTTTGTGTCCGTTTCGACCTAAGCAGACACGCGCGGACAATTTGGATCAACACGTTGGAGTTGCTCTTCCGCCGGCATGCAATTGGAATTTTTTTAATTTTTTTTAGAACGGCATGCAATTGGATTAGATGTCGTGTTAAGGACGATTTCGAAATTACGGAGTACAGACGTGTGCTATGTTTGGAAACCCTATGCAAATCAGCACCTCAAGTCGTACGCAAACTACTCGCACATTACTCGCATCAGATCGGCGGCGGCGGCAATGGCGGCCGCCCTCCCAAACGACGTCCTCCTCGAGATCCTGCTCCGACTCAACGACGCGGCCGACCTCTTCCGCTGGGCCACCGCGTGCAAGCGACTGCGTGGCCTCGTCACCGATCCATCCTTCCTCCGGCGCCGGTGGCCGGAGCACGTGCGCCCATCCTTGGCCGGATTGTTCATCAAGGATCGGGGCCGTTATCAAGGGTCCAAGGTGCTCGTCCCGACGCCTCGGTCCGAGCTGGGTCCAGGCCGCCGCCGTGCCCTCAGCTCCTTCGTTCCCGGCATCTCTGCACGCCTATTATACCACGCGGTGCCGCTCATCTCGAGTCGCAGTCTCCTGCTGGTGCGCCTCGTCCCCACAAGTGCCGCTTACTCAAACTGGAGCGTCGTCCGCCTGGCGGTGTGCAACCTGCTCACCGGCACATGCGACGAGCTCCGTCCTATACAGTTAGGTCACGCGTCTCTCTCCCCTGCCTCCCCTGCCGGAGAGCGCAGCGGCTGCGCCATCGTGACCGGCACGGACAGCCGCCGTTCCAGCAGCGATGACGAGGAACAACCACGGGGCGATTCTCCCTTCTTCAAAGTGATAGTCATCACCGTCAGCTGCAAGGACGACCTCAAGTTCTACCTTCACACGTTCTCGTCCGACGAACCGAGCTGGTGCGCGATGCGCACGGTGTCCTTTGGCGCTGCCATAGACGCCAACGCCTCCGGGTCGTTCTGTCAAAGTGATGCCGTCGTGCGCCACGGCACCGCGCACTGGCTATTTCGTAACGAGACGGCGCGATGTTTCTGCCTTGTTGAAGTGAACGCCCAGAGCGGCCATGTCTCCTTCATGAGGCTCCCCGTCGCGATGATGACCGGAGTAGATTACCCGTGCCTTAGCTTAGCCACCGATGGCACGCTTTCGGTGCTACACATGCAATGGGGAGGTTCTCATATAGAGATATAGAAACGACAGGAGGACCAGCAGAGTGTTGGTACTGCCTCAGAATGGCTCCGCACTCAGACGGTCGAGCTCATAATACAGCCTAGAAAAGAGAATCAAGGAAGAGAAAGGTTGTACATAGTGGGAGAGAAGTGTGGTAAATTGATTGTGAAGGACAGGCGCGGACGCGTGTACACCGGCAACCTCTCGACCGGGGCAATGGAGGAGGTGGCGGACTGGCCTCGCATGTGCCACATCAACACTCCGAATGTTGTTCCGTTGGAGATGGATTGGCCGACGTTCTTTGTTTCTCGTCTTGGTACCATAAGGTATAGCCAGCCATCCTGATATGTGCCTTTCTTGGTTTGTTTTGCAAAACTGATGGGGTTATTAATTTTATTTTATTTTGCGAGGGGATGGGGTCATCAATTAGCTAGGTTGATTAGGCATTGCTTCTACTCTTACATCACTCAAGTCAATGTTGTTTATTTTACCATGACCATATATTTGATATTTGAGTCTTCCTCCCAAGAAAGGTATATCTTATGTCTGGGTTTTGTTTGTGTTTTTGTTTTTTTTTATTAGCAACCCTGGCATTCCCCACTCATCTCCAAGTAGAAAGGGAGGTCCAAGAAGAAGAGGGTGATGCCGCGGAAGAGGCGGGAAGACTCGTGACCGTGGCAAGGCCATAGATGGATGAAAGGAGATACTAGCTCCACCTCAAAATAATATTAGATTACGTATGTTTTTATATTTAGAAATTCATTATGGGTATCACCCATGTTGTAACTGCATTTCTCACAAACATGCCGGTTGGTATACCCTTTGTCCAAGGCAGTATTTATCACTGAGCACTTTTGCTTATCTTTAAGCAATGGGAAGGTCCCGAAGTAGTGATTGGGAAAATGCGAACGAGACATGAGTATCTCCACGCTAAGATATTCGAGCTTAGAGAATAAGGCGAAACACACAGTACAAGAATATCATATGTATATTCGAGCTTAAAGAATAAGGCAAAAAGCACACTACAAGAATATCATATGTATATTTGAGCTTAAAGAATTAGGCAAAAGGCACACTACAAGAATATCACAGTGAAAAAAATAAAATGGAAAGCTGGTGTTTTGAGGATGGGAAATGATTAGCATCCACGTGTAGGAAATAGTGGAAGTGTTCCTACTCCTCCTTGGAGGAGCCGCGTCTATATATTGATCTGAGGCAGGAACAACCCCTTGCCGTGGTGTACAAGAAGAACCGATCGCTAGGATACAGTCTGTTACACGAGAGAGAGATTGAGATGGTTACGGAGAGAAATAGAGATAGACTTTGAGTTTGAGATTACAACAGAATATATCTATATGTCTAGGAGGATTCGCTTAGGTAGCTGGAACGTAGGGTCTCTGACAAGGAAGCTTCGGGAGCTAGTTGATGCAGCGGTGAGGAGAGGTGTTGATATCCTTTGCGTCCAAGAAACCAAATGGAGAGGACAGAAGGCGAAGGAGATGGAGGATACCGACTTCAAGCTGTGGTACACGGGGACGGCTGCAAACAGAAATGGCGTAGGCATCTTGATCAACAAGAGCCTCAAGTATGGAGTGGTAGACGTCAAGAGACGTGGGGACCGAATTATCCTGGTCAAGCTGGTAGTTGAGGACTTGGTTCTCAATGTTATCAGCGCATATGCCCCGCAAGTAGGCCACAATGAGAACACCAAGAGGGAGTTCTGGGAAGGCTTGAAAGACATGGTTAGGAGTGTACCGATTGGTGAGAAGCTCTTCATAGGAGGAGACCTCAATGGCCATGTGGGTACATCTAACACAGGTTTTGAAGGGGCGCATGGGGGCTTTGGCTATGGCATCAGGAATCAAGAAGGAGAATATGTCTTAAGCTTTGCTCTAGCCTACAACATGATTGTAGCTAACACCCACTTTAGAAAGAGAGAATCACATCTGGTGACTTTCAGTAGTGGCCAACACTCTAGCCAGATTGATTTCATCCTCTCGAGAAGAGAAGATAGGAGTGCGTGCCTAGACTGTAAGGTGACACCTGGAGAGAGTGTTGTACCCCAGCATAAGCTGGTGGTTGCTGACTTCCGCTTTCGGATTCGTGTCCAGCGGGATAAGTGTGCCAAAGTCACTAGAATGAAGTGGTGGAAGCTCAAGGGGAGGTAGCTCAGTTGTTCAAGGAGAGGGTCATTAAGGAGGGCCCTTTGGAGGAAGGAGGGGATGCAGACAATATGTGGATGAAGATGGCGACTTGCATTCGTAAGGTGGCCTCAGAGAAGTTTGGAGTGTCCAGGGGAAGGAGAAGCGAAGATAAGGATACGTGGTGGTGGAATGATGATGTCCAGAAGGCGATTAAAGAGAAGAAAGATTGCTTTAGACGCCTATACACTACTAGGGAAAAGCCTATACACAGAATCTTACCAGCAACGCGCTTTAAAATCAGGCGCTGCTGCTAAGTAGCAGTAGCGTGCGCTGACAAAACTCGCTGCTGAAACAAGTTTATCAATAGCGCGTACACTCAAAGACGCGCTACTGCTAAAATTTCCACGCCGCCGCCGCGAGGCCAGTTATAGCGGCAGCGCGTTAATACAAAGAGCGCTACTGCTACGGGTCGTAGCAGCAGCGCATTTACGCAATAACCGCTGCTGCTAAGTTAACTAGTCGCAATAACCCACAGATCCACACACTCACTCGATCTCCCCCTCAAACCCCCGCGCCGCCGGTCCTCCCCCGTCGCCCCTCCTCCGATCTGCACCGCCATCACCTCATCCTCCTTGCTGGACTCGGTACCGGCCTGCTCCTCCGTCCTCCCTCCATTCGCCGTTGGCCGGCCCCTCCTCGCTCCGCCTTCCTCCTCCGTCCTCCCTCCACTCGCCGCCAGCTGGCCCCTCCTCGTTCCGCCTTCCTCCTCCGTCATACTCTCTACTCCCTCCTCGAGTCGCCCCTCCTTCTCCCTCCTCCCTGCTACATTTTGATTTAGTAGGCTAGTTTATATGCAACATTTTGATTTAGTTGATATGATTCAGTTGATTTAGTAGGCTAGTTGATTTAGAACATTTTCATTTAGTTGATTTAGTAGGCTAGTTGATTTAGTTGATTTAGTAGGCTAGTTGATTTACTTGATTTAGAACATTGTGTCATTTAGTTTATTTAGTATGTTAGTGGATTTAGTATGTTAGTTGATTTAGTATGCACCATTTTATTGTTATTTTTTCTGTAGATGGATAGGTAGATGCTTTTGTTTTTTTGTAATAAGTTATTTTTTTGGCAAAATGTAGGTGCCAATTTAGATAAATTTGCCACTTGTTTTTTTAATCAATTATCTTAGGCAATAGGTGCCATCGAAATGCTTTGGTAGGTGGTACCTTGTCATCTAATCGTTAATCCTTTGCGCATATTGCTTTAGGAAAATGGCGCCACCACCACCACCACCATGTCGATTGTGCAAGTCAAGGTGCGCCACCAGCCTTGCAACTGGCAAGCTGTTCGGCATCTACTTCCAGCCGAGTTTTCGTCATGCGGCGGTAAGAAATTAGATGAAATGTAACAACTATTTTATTTTTAGTGTTGGCATTACTGCATTGTGTCATTTTGCTTTTCTTACACAGATCGTCCCATGCAATGTGAGGTTGAAATTCAACAAGCTAACATGAGACACTGTGACATTTGAGGCTCCTGGGGGGCCGTACACTATGGAGGTCGAGAAAGGACGCAATATGTCACATATTGGAGGAGATGGATGGGCCCGTTTCCTCGCCCGCATGCGTCTTACTGGTGGTGAGTTGATCCGCTTCTCCTTCAGAGCAGAAAGACCCAAGCTGGCTGTCATTTATCTCAACCTGGTGGAAGATGATGAAGATGACGAAGATGATGAAGATAATGAGGACCCACTTCATGAAGCCATCGTAGCTCAAAGAATGAGGCTGAGCGAGGACGAGGTGTGCAACCTATGGGACATAATTCCGCCACGTGATGACTTTGCCAGGGTGCCATTCGTGACCCGCCTGACAAGTACCATGGTCGATCGGCATGAAATGGTATGTTATACGTACTGACTGTAGTAATTTGATGATATATATATGCTTTATTGTTACTTACAAATGCAAATTATCCGATGATATGCTTAGTGAATCCAATGAAATGCTTAGTGTAGAGTCCAATGATATGCTTAGTAGAATTCATGATTAATTAGTATAAATGCGTAGTACTGTGTCTTCTGATAGTGTAGAAATCTAGACTTAATAGAAATATATTTGCAAGAGTATGTGTGAGGCTATTTATTAATTGATATGTTTTTCTTATTCAGAAATTGCCAAAGAACCTATCTGTGAGTTGTGGTATCGAGCCTGATGAAGAAGGCTCAGCTGGACTACGCCTTACCGCAAGGGGCTCCGTCACCACCTGTACTTACCGCATGGACACAGACGGTCACACACACTTAAACTCGGTTGGATGGAAGAGATTCGTCGTTGGCAAGAATCTTCGTGTTGGACAGGCCATCCTAATTACTATCAGGAACACCCACCGCCCAGGCTTGAGGATAATGATCGTCGTCGATATCATCTAGAACTACATATGTGAGGCTATATCATCTAGAACTACATATGATGATCGTCGTCGATATCATGTAGAACTACATATGATGATTGTCGTCGATATCATCTAGAACTAAATATGATGATCGTAGTCGATGTCACCTTGTACTGCTTGAGGATGCATGTTGAGTATATATGAAATTGTAATCTAGTACTTCCTTGGTTCCAAATTACCCGTCGTGGTTTTAGTTCAAATTTGAACTAAAACCACGACGGGTAATTTGGAACCGAGGGAGTACTACCTAGTACCTATAATGCTTTATGAAATTGATATCTAGTAGAACTAGTATCTGAAAATTGCAGTTTACTAAAGCCGGAATGGGGAAATGGTGGAAGATATAACAGTAGCGCGGGAGCAGGAAATCACTACAGCTAACTAATAATAGCGCGTTCGGGAAATGCGTTGCTGATATAGTCAATAGTAGTAGCGCGGGTACAGGCAGCGCTACTACTAACGGTTAGCTGTAGCGCCTTATTCGTAGCGTAGGTGCCCGCGCTGCTGATAGCCTCAAAACCCGCGCTCACTACTGGAATCAGCTACTTTGCCATCTGCCAGCTCTTTGCCGTCAGCTAGCGGACGGCAAAGAAGCTCTTTGCCATCAGCTACCTGAAAGCAGATGTCAAAGAACTGGCTGATGGCAAAGAAAGCCTTTGCCATCAGCCTATTCTTTGCCGTCTGCTAGCGGACGGCAAAGAGGGAGGGGAGCCCCACTGAGGAGCTTGTTAAAAAATACTTAATGGCCCCCCTCTTTGCCGTCCGCTAGCGGACGGCAAAGCGCACATTAGCGGACGGCAAAGGTGGCGGACGGCAAAGATTAAACGTATCTAGCTAACGGCCGGCGCGCCCCACCCCCCTCTCTCTCTCTGTTTCCCTCCCACACACGCGCGCCGCCGCCCCCACCACTCACCGCCACTAGGTCGCACCACCGCCCCGCCGCTCCACCGCCCCCGCCGCCGCCCCCACCCCCGCCCGTCTCGGCGCCGCCCCGCCAGCCCCGGCGACCCGCCCCACCGCCCGGCGCCGACGCCCCCCCCTCCATTGGCCCCCACCTCGCCGCCATGCCGCCAAGCGCCGTCGCTCCACCGCCACCCGCCTGCCGCTTCGCCGCCTGCCGTGGTGGCGCCTGCCCAGCCCACCGCCTCAGGGACGGCGCCGCCACCCAACCGCCCGCCCCTCCTCAGACTGCCACCTCCTCCACTGCCCGGTGAGCTCTACCTCTCCTCTGTTTTTCCTTTTTTTTCTTCTGTTTTTTTAGTTTTAGGTTTATGTTTAGTTTAGATTTAGTTTTAGTTTTAGGTTTAGTTTTAGGTTAAGGTTTAGTTTTAGTTTAGTTTTAAGTTTAGATTTAGTTTTTTCCTTTTTTCTGTTTTTTTAGTTTTAGGTTTATGTTTAGATTAGATTTAGGTTTAGTTTTAGGTTTAGTTCAGTCTTAGGAAAGAAAAAGAAGAAGAAGAAAAAAAGAGGAGAGGAGGAGAAGAAGAAGAGGAAAAAGGAAAGGAAGAAGAAGAAGAGGAGGAGGAGAAGAAAAAAGAAGAAGAGGAAGAAGAAGAAGAAAAAAATAGGAGAGGAGGAGAAGAAGAAGAGAAAAAGGAAAGGAAGAAGAAGAGGAGGAGGAGGAGAAGAAAAAAGAAGAAGAGGAAGAAGAAGAAGAAAAAACAGGAGAGGAGGAGAAGAAGAAGAGGAAAAAGGAAAGGAAGAAGAAGAAGAGGAGGAGAAGAAGAAAAAAGAAGAAGAGGAAGAAGAAGAAGAAAAAACAGGAGAGGAGGAGAAGAAGAAGAGGAAAAATGAAAGGAAGAAGAAGAAGAGGAGGAGGAGAAGAAAAAAGAAGAAGAGGAGGAGGAAGAAGAAAAAACAGGAGAGGAGGAGAACAAGAAGAGGAAAAAGGAAAGGAGGAAGAAGAAGAAGAAGAAGAAGGAAAAAAAAGGAAGAAAAGGAAGAAGAGGAAGAAGAAGAAAAGGAAAAAAGACCCCGACCCGGCACCCCGACACGACACCCCGACCCCGACACCCCGACCCCGACACCCCGACCCCGACCCCGACACCGTCACCCTGACCCCGAGCCTGACCCGACACCCCGACCCGACACCGACACGGCACCCGACCCGACCCAGCACCCGACCACGAGACCCGACCTCGACCCGACCTCGACCCGACCCGACACCTGACCCGACCCGACACCGACACCCCGACCCCGAGCCTGACCCGACACCCGACCCCGACACCGACATGGAACCCGACCCGACCCCGAGCTTGACCCGACACCCGACCCGACACCGACACGGCACCCGACCCGACACCGACACCCGACCCGACACCGACACGACACCCGACCCGACCCGGCACCCGACCCGACACCCCGACCCGAGACCCCGACCCGACCCGACACGACACCCGACCCGAGCTCGACCCGACACCCGACCCGACATCGACATGGCACCCGACCCGACACCCCGACCCCGAGACCCCGACCCCGACCCGACACGGCACCCGACACCGACCGACACCCCGACCCCCGACACCTCCCGAAAAGGTGTTCTTTGGCCTTCCAGAGGCCGACGGGGTCATATATTTGTGAATTATTAGTTAGGTCATATATTTTTCGATTTTGTTATGAAAAACATCATATATAATTGTGTTGATCGGGTAGTTTTAAATGTGCAGTTGTTTATGTTGTACTTGATGATGATACACTTCAGTGATATACATATTACTATTCATGTCGGTACTTTTTTTCATGTTGTACTAATTTCGTTTATTCTTTTTCATGGCAGGTGTTGACAGATGGTGGGCGCTGGTCGGGAGCGCGTCGAGGCCCCTTCTTCGTCGGCGCGTAGTGTGAGGTCTTCCATTCCACACGCACCTCTCCGCCGGCGTTCTTTGGACAAGATGGCGACACCGCCGGGCCCTTCTTCGTCGACCGCGGTGCCCAGCAGGGGACGAGGTAAGAAGAAGGGCCGAGGTGGAGCACGTGGTCGCGGGAGAGGAGGTAGGGTGGCTCTTACGGCGCCTTCCTCGCCGTCGCCCCCAGCTGTTTCACCCGAGCACGTGACTGCTAGGGTGGACTCGTCTGAGAAGGAGGCTACACGGACTCCGGTCCACGAGCCTCCGGTCCATGGGTCTTCGGCCCACGAGAGTTGGGCCCACGAGACCCCGGAGGAGCACACGTCTGGATGGGGTACTTGGTCGGGTCAGCCTGAGGAGCCGAGTGGCCATGCTGATGATGGCGGGGAGCCGAGTGGCCATGCTGATGATGGCGGGGAGCCGACTGGTCTTGAGGAGGAGGGGAGGAGGGGGGCAACGTCTACCAGCGTGGTGCTACACAGCTCCGTCCGTGCAGCGCGACATGAAAGCGGAGGTGGTTGATTTTCCCTGATGGGGAGAGGTAAGTGCATTTAATCTTTTTGTACCTTCTGCATTCACGTTTCTTCAAATAACTAATGCGTTGGCCTTGTCATGCTTGTCGGGGTCCCCGGACACGGGTCCGTGGCCCCGGGCACCTATGGGGCACTCGATGGCCCCTTCTGGTTCGTCGGGGGGGATCGAGGGCCGCGCGCAGAGCGGATCGAGGTCGAGCACGCGCGGGGAGACGGACGATCTTTACCCAGCTTCGGGGCTCTCCGGAGAGATAACACCCCTACTGCTGCTTCGTGTGTGTTATTTGATCTTGCTCAAGCATGCGAGCGTATGGAGGTGCTGTGGGTGTCGAAATGGTCCGAACCTCTTCCATGTGCGCATGGGCCTCCCTTTTATAGTCTGAAGGGGGTACCCACAGGTGGCAGCGTAGGAAGAGGGGGTACAAGCGTAAAAGCGCAGGTTGGTACAATAGTGCACAACAGTGCCCCTACCTAATCCTGACGGCAGGGGACAAGGGCATTAAATGCCCGTCCGGTCGCCCAACAGTGCAAGTGGAGTGACCGTTAGGTGAACCTCCGGGCGCCACGACGGCACCTCTGTCAGCTTCGTTTGCCACCTCGCTCCGCATGGTCGCGTATTATCCCGCCACGCGCTCCTGGGATGGCCTGGTGATGACGCGTCACGGGGCGCACTGGAGTTGGGTGGCAGCCCTGTCGCGGCAAGCGCCTTGCCGCGGTCTCTTCGTTGTGCCGGCAAGCTTGTCGGCCATCGAATGCTTGCGGGCGCGCTGGCGCCAGGGCAACGCGTTAACCCTCCCGCAAGCTCGTCTTGCCGGGCCTTCTTCTCTCGGGCTGATACTTTGTTCTTGAATGGTAGCGGTAAGGAGTGGTGGGGAGACTTGCGGGCGTCAGCGAGCCTTGTCGCGGGGTGCTACGACCGCCCGTGCACAAGTTCGGGTACTAAGGTGCCCCCTACTTTAATACACCGACAGTAGCCCCGGGCTGGGCCGACACGGTGCCGGCGTTGTCGGGCCAGGCCCAAGGCGATCTGCAGGCTCACGTGGCCCGAGTTCGCATGGCAACGGGCTCCGCACCCGCCGTGCTCTCCCGTAACGGCACGCGCTGATTGCGGCGTCGTGGGAGACGTGGGCCGCGCGTGCGGTCTTTAGGGCATCCACCCCCGTGATCGTGGTGCAGGGCGAGGTCACTTCACCTGCCGCTCTGGCCCCGCTCATTCGCCACGCGGCCCTCATGCATGAGGGTCGTGGGCGGCGAAGGTGGGAGACCGAGCCGTCACAGGCGGGGATGGCAAGTTGGCCCCGCTCCTCTGCCCCTCTCGCTTTCCGATTGGCCGGGCGGGCGGTTGAGCCCCCACCTCGCCCTTTAAAAGGGGGCGGAAGGGGGGCACGTTAGCCTCACACTTCTTCTCTTCTCCGTCTCCTGCTTCCGCTGCTCCTTCCCCCACCTGCCATGGAGGGGGGTGATCCTGGTCCTTCCACGGTGGCGGCAAGGGTCGCCTCCAGACAACGCACTTCTCCTCATCCCGCCCCCGAGGTGGTGGAGCCGGCCACAAGGGGGAGAGGGAGGGGACGAGGCCGCGGACGAGGCCGAGGTCGTGGTCGCAGCGGTCGTGGGAGAGGCGGTCGCAGCGAAGCGCCACCCCCGCCTCCGCCGGTGGTTCCTTTCCTCGAGGCGGTCCACACTGGAGATGATCCCTGGGAGTTCTTCATCAAGCTGGCCGAGCGCCTCGTCGCCGCCTCCGGCTGCCGGTCCCGTTCGCGAGCGCGATGGCACCGGACCCGCCCGAGGTGATGGAGTTGCGCATGAGGGGCTGCGGGATCAGCGGCACTCGGGTGAGTGTCGTGTCCCCAGCCCCCGGCGTGATGTACTTCGACCGAGGGTGGAAGACGTTCGCCCGCATCCACAGCTTGACGGCGGGGTTTACCCTCCATTTCAAGTTAATGGAGGGCGACCTTCTCGCCGTCAAGGTCTTCGGGGACTCCGGGACCCGGGCGAGATGCTGTGTGGACAGCTCCTCCGATAGCGAAGGTCCCTCCTCGAGCGAGAGTGACGAGGAGGGGAGCGACAGCGACGACGAGGATGGCGGGTCCGACTAGGCGTCGGACGCTGCCTCGTGCGCCTCCGGCAACCCCAGCATCCGGGTTGCCGGCCTTCTCAACTCCCCGGGGCCGTCTCCTTGGGCGGCTGGCGTAGGGAGGCTGCGGAAGAGGAAGAGGGGTGTCGGCAAGGCCGTCAAGTCAGAGTGCGAGGGCGAGGTGCCCTCGACAGCGTGCTGACGTCCCGCCGCCCCGTCTTCGAGCTCTGCCTCCGGCGCCTCCGTCTCCGCCAAGCTCCTGGCCGGCCCCCGGGAAGTTCTCTTGGTGTCTTCTGGCGCCCGTAGCTCCCCTAGGCGCCCCTTTTGCCCTTCCTGGCGAGCCTCTCTCGCCGGGGTCTCCTTGACCTACCTCCTGAACTCCTGAACAGAGAAACAGGAGAGGGATTACGGGCACCTTATCTTTCGATTTGTAAGCCCTTGGGGCGTAGCTGTATTTAAAATATGTAATCCTCTCTATCATGTTCTTCATCCTCCATGGACCTGTACTAGACTAGGATGTTTTTTTAAATGAAAAGAGGGGAATGCTTGCCGGACTTGGTCCTCTACTTGATCTCGTGTCTTGTATGCTCCCGTTCTGTGCTTATAGGGGACTTGCCGGAGTGAACACACTTGCTGAGTGCGGGACATCAGCAGCCACCTGGCGGTGTTTGCTTCCGCAAGCAACCTTGCGGGCGAGTTGCAGCAAGACTTGTGTTTGTTGAGCAGACTGGAAACAAATCAAGGGCGCATCTGGGCCACGACTCGGCTCCTCCGCGCATGGGTTTTACAAGACACGCTCGTTCAAGGACACGGTCCCGCCTCCCCCGGCCCATAGGAGGATGCATGACGAGGGATGGAAAACTTATCTGAATCCACGGCCTCCCGGTGATATTATCCCGGCCGGGAAGGAATCTTCGCACCCGCAGCTCCCGGCAACCCTGGCTCCGCCGAAATCCAGGTGTTGGTGTGTGGCCTGTCGCGAAGGGTTTCTGGTACTTGCAGCCCCCAGCGAGGTTGGCCTGCCGGGGCCGGTGCGCTCCTCTGGCTTTCCCTCGCCACTGTAATTACAGCCATGAAAACAGCTGAGACAGTACTGCAATATTTTCATTATCTATGTTTATATCTTTGTGCTTGACTTTGCAAAACGATGCCGTGTTTTGCCCTTCGTATGTCTATGCTCTACGCTGCTAGGGAACTTGCCGGCGCTAACACACTTGCTGGGTACGGGACTCCAGCAGCCCGCTGGCGGTGTTGTATCCGGCAAGAAACCTTCTCGGGCCGGTTGCAGTGCGCTTGAATTGTTGAGCGGACTCGAAAACAAATCAAGGACGCAACTAACCACGAGCTGGCTCCTCTGCGCACAAGTTTCTCATACGAAGGGCGCCCTACGGCAAGGCCTGCTATGTTATGCCCTCCACTTTGTTACATCCTTTGCGCATTCTTACCCTACGCTTCTAGGGAACTTGCCGGCGCTAACACACTTACTGAGTACGGGACATCAGCTGCCCGCTGGCGGTGTTGTTTCCGGCAAGAAACCTTCTCGGGCCAGTTGCAGTGCACTTGTATTGTTGAGCGGACTCGGAAACAAAACAAAGACGCAACTTAACCACGAGTCGGCTCCTCCGCGCACAGGTGTTGTGTACAAAGGACGAACACGCGAGGGGCATAACATAAAAAAGCATGGAACTAAGGAGTGTCCTGTACAAAAACTCGGATGACTTAGCTTTTTTGTCTCCAACGATGGCGTCGAGGCCGTACTTCTTCCCTAATCCTTCCCCCTTGTATGTTCTCGTCCCTACGCTTTCGGGGAACCCACCGGCGCAAACACGCTTGCCGAGCGCAGGGCATCAGCGGCCCGCTGGCGGTGTTGCCTCCGGCAGGAAGAATTCGTCGGGCAGGTTGCGGCGTGCCTTTATCGTCGAGCGGACTCGAGACGAATCAACGGCGCAACCTAACCACGATTCGACCCTTCCGCGCCCAGGTTCTTCATACAAGGTATGGATTTTCAGGGAGTACAACTCAAAAGTTCGGAACTTGGCAACTTTCTTTGCCCTACTGGCCGGTGGACTGTTTGGCGGAGCTCGACGTCGCGTCCTCAACGGCAGCTCGGCGTTCTGGGGAGATACACCTGCCGGAGTGTACGCCGGAGCCGGGGTCGTCCTTACCGGGCTTAGCCTCTGGCAGGTCTGCCTTTGCTTTCTCGCACTTGCCGGTGGAGCTCGATGGCGCGTCCTCGACGGCAGCGCAACGCTCCGGGGAGATGTGCTTGCCGGAGTGTGCTCCAGGGCTATCCTTTCCGGACTTCGTCTTCTTCTTCCCCCGGGGAGCTCCAGCGGTAAGTGGCTCGCGCTCTGCCGCAGCAGCTGCTTCCCGGTATATCTTGTCGGCGCAGATGAGTGCATCCTTTTTGTCGCCTTGGACAGAAATGACGCTCATCGGGCCAGGCATCTTGAGCACATTGTATGCGTGGTGAGAGGCCGCCATGAACTTGGCGAGTGCGGGTCGGCCGAGTATCCCATTGTAGGGCAAGGGGATATAAGCCACGTCGAACGTGACCCTCTTAGTCCTGAAGTTCAGCTCGCTGCCGAATGTCACCGGCAATATGATCTTCCCCTTGGGTTGGCTCCTTCCCGGGTTTATTCCCTGGAAAGTGCCAGTCTCTTCAAGTTCGCTGTCGGGGATCTGGAGCTTCTGGAGCACTGCGGAGGAAATCAAGTTCAGGCCGGCCCCGCCGTCGACCAACATCTTCGTGACCTTGAGGTTGCAGATCGTTGGTGAGACCAACAATGGCAAGCGCCCGACTGCGGTAATGCGGTCAGGGTGGTCCTCAATGTCGAAGACGAGGGGCGTGCTGGACCACTTCAAGGGTCTGCGCGCCTCGACGGACGGCTCCGCTGCATTTACTTCTCGCACCCACTGTTTGAGTTGGCGGTGGGAAGTGTGCAGGGAGGCGCCGCCGTCGACGCACAATACCTCTGTCGCCTTCTGAAACTCTTGATCCTCGGTCTCATCTTCCTCCATCTCATCATCTTCATCTTCCTCCTCGTCCTTGTCGCGCCGCGGGAGGCTGTCTCCTGCAGCGGCCTGGTCTTGCTGCTGTTCTCTCCCCGGCGGAAGCTTCTTGCGGATTTTCTGCCACCTCCGTGGGCCCTCTCCCTATCGCGCGCCTCGACTCAGCTTTCTGCAGCTCCGCCATCTGCTCTACTTTTTTGCAGGTCTGGAGGTCGTGGCCTTTGGTGCGGTGGATCTTGCAATAACGCCCGCTGGAGCCGTCCTGCTTGTCGGCGGCCGCTACCGCTTCGCCGGAGTCGTCGGTCTTGGCTTTGTCGGAGCTGCCTCCGTTGCCGGAATGCTCCACAGCTAGCACATCCTTCGCTTTCCTCTTCCTATTGTTCCACCTCCGGTTCTTCCTTGCCGGGGCGGCATCCTCACTGTCAGATCCTTCTGCTCCGGCAACCTCTCCGGGGATTTTCCTCCCCTCTTCAGCCCGTGCACACTTGTCGGCCAGAGCGTAGAGCTCGCTGACATCTCGGATCTTGATCATCGCCATCTCCTCCCTCATCCTGCGGTTACGCACGTTCTGATGAAACGCGCTGATAACCGCGGCAGGGTGGACGTCGGGAATGTTGCGCTGCACTTGGCTGAATCTTTGTATATATTTGCGCAGGGGCTCCCCCTCCTTCTGGACGAGCAAATGGAGGTCACTTTCCTGGCCATGAGGCTTGTGGCCGCCCGTGAAGGCGCCGACAAACTGATGACACAGGTCTGCCCATGAAGAGATGGAGCCGTCCGGCAAGTGCATGAGCCAGGATCTGACGTTGGGCTTGAGTACCAGCGGGAAGTAGTTGGCGAGGATCTTCTCGTCGCGTCCTCCGGCAGCCTGCACCGCGATGGTGTAGATGCTGAGGAACTCCGATGGGTGTATCCTGCCATCATACTTCTCGGGAACATCTGGCTTGAAGTTCTTAGTTTTGGGCCACTGGACTTGCCGCAGCTCGCGGGTGAACGCAGGGCAGCCTGCCGCATACGGCAAGTCGCCTGGTTCTCCGGATGCGTGCGCGTCGACAGCGGGCCCGGCGCGCTGGTCAGATTAACGTCGCGCTTCTCTCCGGCGCTCGATGCGAGTACGAGCGTCTTCGTGTTGCCGTTCTTGAAGAACGTGGCGCTGATCCCGGCGAGTTCACGGGTCCGATGACGCGGTGGAGTCGGCGTCAAGGTTGGTCCGGCAAGCTGGCGATCTTGGCCTGTGGAGCTGGGAGCGTACGGAAGCGGTACCCCCAGCGGTCCTGTCGGCGCCGTCCTGCGCCGGGGCGTCTTGTCGGGCCCTCGACGCGTTCGGTCGCCGGGGTTTGTCGCCATTGGCAAAGCTGACGAGGCTGTGTATGGCCATCCTCCAGTCGTCGATCTTGTGTGGCGCTGGAGGGAAGTCTAGAAGCAGCTGGGCTCGGGCCAGCGCTTCTTCTGCCGTCTTGGGCAGCGGTGGTGATGGGCGGCGCGAGGAGCGAGACGTGCTCGGACTCCCAATCGGGTTGGGAGGAGCAGCGCCTCGTCCGGGCGACCGTACTTCACTCGCACCAGCATGCGTTCGTGCATGCTGCCCGCGAGCGTCCTGCGACCCACCGGCTTGGCCTTGCTCCAACGCGAGCACGGTGCTTGGAGCATCGGGGCGTCGTTGGCCTTGAACTTCTTGGGACGGACGCGGCGCTTGCACCATCGCCGATGCTTGCGGGGCCTTGTTCTTGGATCTGGTGACGACGCGAGACCCACCGGCGGCACCCGCTGCCCCGCCGGCGTCCACCTCACCGCTTGCTTGCCCCGGCGGTGGTGGTAGAGTTGACGCAGACGGAGCGGCCACCTCCGAAGGCTTCTTCTTCGGTGGCATGTTGACGATTACGCTGATGTAGTGCGCGTGGAGACCGGATCAGATGTTCACGACCTCGATCCTTCCCCCTACCTGGCGCGCCAAAGATGTCGGGGTCCCCGGACGCGGGTCCGTGGCCCCGGGCACCTATGGGGCACTCGGTGGCCCCTTCTGGTTCGGCGGGGGGGATCGAGGGCCGCGCGCAGAGCGGATCGAGGTCGAGCACGCGCGGGGAGACGGACGATCTTTACCCAGCTTCGGGGCTCTCCGGAGAGATAACACCCCTACTGCTGCTTCATGTGTGTTATTTGATCTTGCTCAAGCATGCGAGCATATGGAGGTGCTGTGGGTGTCTAAATGGTCCGAACCTCTTCCATGTGCGCATGGGCCTCCCTTTTATAGTCTGAAGGGGGTACCCACAGGTGGCAGCGTAGGAAGAGGGGGTACAAGCGTAAAAGCGCAGGTTGGTACAATAGTGCACAACAGTGCCCCTACCTAATCCTGACGGCAGGGGACAAGGGCATTAAATGCCCGTCCGGTCGCCCAACAGTGCAAGTGGAGTGACCGTTAGGTGAACCTCCGGGCGCCACGACGGCACCTCTGTCAGCTTCGTTCGCCACCTCGCTCCGCATGGTCGCGTATTATCCCGCCACGCGCTCCTGGGATGGCCTGGTGATGACGCATCACGGGGCGCACTGGAGTTGGGTGGCAGCCCTGTCGCGGCAAGCGCCTTGCATGATCTCTTCGCAGCCGACAAGCTTGTCGGCCATCGAACCTGCCGGGCGCGCTGGCGCCAGCGCAACGCGTTAGCCCTCCCGGCAAGCTCGTCTTGCCGGGGCCTTCGTTCTCTGGGCTGATACTTTGTTCTTGAATGGTAGCGGTAAGGAGTGGTGGGGAGACTTGCCGGGCGTCAGGCGAGCCTTGTCGCGGGGTGCTACGACCGCCCGTGCACAAGTTCGGGGTACTAAGGTGCCCCCCTACTTTAGTACACCGACAATGCTGCAGGGGTTGGGACCACCATGAAAGTGTCCGCCGGCCCAACTCCGTCCTTGGAGTTCTGATTCGGCAAAACTTTCCGGGGTTTGTCATGTTGCCTGGTGAGGGTCGGCTTCCAGAGGTTGGATTGAGTTGGGAGCACTACTTGGCTGCCCCGGCCTCGCCGGGTGAGATTATCGATGGTGTCTTGTGCAAGACGAGGGCAGACATGGTGATCGAGAAAGTTACAGGTAATTTCTCCTTTACACAATTAAAATCTTCAACTAGCTAGTTATTAATTGTACTAATCAATATTGTCTCATTTGATTGCAGACATTCTACAGGTGTGAGGAGGGATACGAGGAGGAGGCGGTAGATGTTATCCACAAGGAGTGCAAGCGCCTACTTCAGAACTTACGGCATGAGGCTCGGGTGCAGTCTGTTCGAGACTACTACGCCGACCGTGGTATCAAGAAGTCCAAGCAGGAGTGCCGCGATAAGTTCTTGAGTAAGGAGCAGTACATGAAGGTAATTCTTAAGGCCTTGTACTTAATTCCTTTATTTAGTAATTCATAGCCGTAGCGCTGAAGTTTCTATTTGCTAACTTAGGCCCCTCATAGATGGTGTGCGGATCGGATGGATTGTTGGGAGGTGTTGGTCGATGGGTGGTGCTCAAAAGAATGGCTGGCCACCCACAACGAGGCCAAGGACAAACGTGCTCAAATGGAAGGTGTGCCACACCACCAAGGCAGCTCCAACTTATTTCAGTACGGGCGGAACTGGGTATGTGGTTTGCTTCATGATTCATGCAATTCATTCATCATGCTAGCTTTAGCCCTTTAATTACTAATTTACTTTGTTTCTCTCTTTCAGGCACGCTACAATAAGGCGGATAAGGTGCCAGAGGTGTACGACCTGTATGCCATGGCCCACTGGCTCTTACAAGAAAGTCAAGGCATTCTCTGCGTCGACCTCGATGATCCAAAGAACTTCACCAACATCTCCGCCCCCTAAAAGCTCGTGCAATATAGAGATCGGGGAAGGCGAGAGCGGGAGGACTTTAACCCGAGCTGTGGTCCCATTGATCTGAGTTCTTGATGATATCTGGTGGCGGGAGGTCCCATGGTTCCATAGCCATGGGAGATGGACTTATCCGTTGTCCTAGCACTCTCCCGGAGATCACGGCACGCCAGTCGAGCTCCGCTCCTGAGATAAGGCCTCGTGAACGGCCAGTCCAACTCGCCATCAAGGTTAGTTATACGTACTCAGCTATCTTTCTCCATTACATAGTGTGTGCTTCCATCAATGATTACAAATGGTCATGTGAGTGGTGTTGCAGGTTGCTATACAGAGTGAGAGAGATAGAACAGAGAAACTTCTGGCGAAGGCGGCGGAGAGGCAGCGGGAGTTGGAGGAGAGGACGACAAAGATGTTGGAGGAGGAGAGGGCACGGAATGACATGCAGGCAAGGGCCATGTATGAGCTCCTTGTGGTAAGTTTCTTCTGCAGATTACTTGCTAGTCTTAACATTTGAGTCTCATTACTAACTAGTATGACTCTGTTGTGAAAACCAAATGTGCAGTCTGTGTGCGAGAAGTCCGGTCAGACCGCTCCGCCGATGCCAGTGATTGCTCCTAGGAGCACGGTGAGTTTAATTTGAATGGACATTACTTGCTAGTCTTAACATTTGAGTGTCATAATGCTAACGAGACATTGGAAATGATCTTTGGTGCAGCTTAACTCCAGAAACGCATCACACGATCCTTCTCCAGCTACCGGCAGGAGCCAGCCCGCTCCTACACCTCCCTGATCGCGGTAAGTTTCTCTAGACTTAGACTTAGCTTTATTTCCTCCAATATGCTTACCATAATGACCTAGAGTTAGCTTCCTTTCCTTCAAAATGACTTAATAAGCTTACTTATGTCAAAAATTGCATAATTAACTTAGTTAGCTCATAAACGATCCATTTTACCTAAGTAGCTCTAATATGACTCATTTTACCTTAGTTAGCTTACAAGTGATCCAATTTATCCAAGTTAGCTCTAATATGACTCATTTTACCTTAGTTAGCTTACAAGTGACCCATTTTAGTAGATTAGCTCGTAAAATGATCCATTTTACCTACGTTAGCTTTCAAATGACCCATTTCACCTAGGTTAGCTCCAAAATGACCCATTTCACCTAGGTTAGCTCCAAAATGACCCATTTCACCTAAGTTAGCTAAAAACGATCCATTTCATCTAAACTAGCTCTTAAATGATCCATTTCACCTAAGTTAGGTCATAAACGACCCATTTCAACTAAGTTAGCTCATAAAAGCTCATAAATGATCCATTTCACCTAAGTTAGCTAAAAAACGATCCATTTCACCTTACTTAGCTCAAAAATGATGCCCTTCACCTTAGTTAGCTCATAAATGACCCATTTCAACTAAGTTAGCTCATAAATGATCTATATCACCAAAGTTAGCTCATGAACAACCCATTTCAACTTAGTTAGCTCATATATGATCCATTTCACCTAAGTTAGCTCATAAATGACATATACTTCTTGTTCTAGTCTTCTTATTGTTCTATTCACCTATTTCTAACTTTCTTATTTACCATTTTACAGATTTCACTCACTTCATGGAAGCTAGCTTGCTATGATGGAGTGCTTGCTTTTTCTTTGCTAAAACTTTGCATTGTATCTAGCTTGCTATGATAGAACTTGCTATGTTGATGAAACTTTGCTATGCAATATGTATATGGAACAATGTGTATGGATGGAACTTGATGGAACTTGCTATGTTGATGAAACTTTGCTATGTAACATGTATATGGAATTATGTGCTGGATATGTGATATGTTTGCTGTTCAATATATCTATATATGTCATATATATTTCTTTGTGAAAATTGTTGGATTAAAAAACAGAAAAAAGAGACAATATGGGCTCTTTGCCGTCTGCCGACGACAAGAAAGGGCTCTTTGCCATCAGCGATGGACGGCAAAGAGGCCACGTGGCGAAACAATCTGTGCTTCTGGGAGGCTGACCTATTTGGTCGGTTTGCCTCTGATGGTGACGGCAAAGGCTTTGCCGTCCGCAGCGGACGGCAAAGGCCTGCCGTTAACCACCTAACGGAGTAACATCGCATTTATTGCCGTCCATCTTCTTTGCCGTCCGCTGCTGATGGCAAAGGACCCTTTGCCGTCAGCTGCCCGAAGCAGACGGCAACGCAGCTCTTAGCCGTCCCCTACTTTGCCGTCACCTTTTGCCATCTGCGGCTGACGGCAAAGGTCTTTGCCGTCCGCCATCCATGCCTTTGCCGTCCGCCGTGGCAGATGGCAAAGTAGCAGATTCCTGTAGTGGCTACTACTAGGGTTTTCCCTAGTAGTGATACCTGGATAGGAGTGCATACAACATAGAGAAGTACAAGATGGCGAAAAAGGCTGCAAAGTGAGCTGTTGGTGAAGCAAGGGGTCGGGCATATGAGGACCTCTACCAACAGTTAGGCACGAAGGAAGGTGAAAGGGACATCTATAAGATGGCTAAGATCCGAGAGAGGAAGACGAGGGATATTGGCCAAGTCAAATGCATCAATGATGGAGCAGGCCAACTCTTGGTGAAGGACGAGGAGATTAAGCATAGATGGCGGGAGTACTTTGACAAGCTGTTCAATGGGGAGAATGAGAGTTCTACCATTGAACTGGACGACTCCTTTGATGAGACCAACATGCATTTTGTGTGGCGAATCCAGGAGTCTGAGGTGAAGGAGGCTTTAAAAAGGATGAAAGGAGGCAAGGGGATGGGCCCTGATTGCATCCCCATTAAGGTGTGGAAAGGTCTCGGGGACATAGCGATAGTATGGCTAACCAAGCTTTTCAACCTCATTTTTCGGGAAAACAAGATGCCAGAAGAATGGAGACGGAGTATATTAGTACCAATCTTCAAGAACAAGGGGGATGGTCAGAGTTGTACTAATTACCGTGGAATTAAGCTGATGAGCCATACAATGAAGCTATGGGAGAGAGTCATTGAGCACCGCTTAAGAAGAATGACAAGCGTGACCAAAAATCAGTTTGGTTTCGTGCCTGGGAGGTCGACCATGGAAGCCATTTTCTTGGTACGACAACTTATGGAGAGATATAGGGAGCAAAAGAAGGACTTGCATATGGTGTTCATTGACTTGGAGAAGGCCTATGATAAGATACCGCGGAATGTCATGTGGTGGGCCTTGGAGAAACACAAAGTCCCAACAAAGTATATTACCCTCATCAAGGACATGTACGATAATGTTGTGACAAGTGTTCGAACAAGTGATGTCGACACCGATGACTTCCTGATTAAGATAGGACTGCATTAGGGGTAAGCTTTGAGCCCTTATCTTTTTGCATTGGTGATGGATGAGGTCACAAGGGATATACAAGGAGATATTCCATGGTGTATGCTCTTTGCGGATGATGTGGTGCTAGTTGACGATAGTCGGATGGGGGTAAATAGGAAGTTAGTGTTATGGAGACAAACCTTGGAATCGAAAGGGTTTAGGCTTAGTAGAACTAAAATCGAGTACATGATGTGCGGTTTCAGTACTACTAGGTGTGAGGAGGAGGACGTTAGCCTTGATGGCCAGGTGGTACCTCGGAAGGACACCTTTCGGTATTTGGGGTCAATGTTGCAGGAGGATGGGGTATTGATGAAGATGTGAACCATCGAATCAAAGCCGGATGGATGAAGTGGCGCCAAGCTTCTGGCATTCTATGTGACAAGAGAGTGCCACAAAAGCTAAAAGGCAAGTTCTACAGGACGGCGGTTCGACCCGCAATGTTATATGGCGTGGAGTGTTGGCCGACTAAAAGGTGACATGTTCAATAGTTAGGTGTGGTGGAGATGCGTATGTTCAGATGGATGTGTGGCCACACGAGGAAGGATCGAGTCTGGAATGATGATATACGAGATAGAGTTGGGGTAGCACCAATTGAGGAGAAGCTTGTCCAACATCGTCTGAGATGGTTTGGGCATATTCAGCACAGGCCTCCAGAAGCTCTAGTGCATAGAGGACGGCTAAAGCGCGCGGAGAATCTCAACAGAGGGCGGGGTCGACCGAATTTGACATGGGAGGAGTCCGTTAAGAGAGACCTGAAGGATTGGAGTATCACCAAAGAGCTAGGTATGGACAGGGGTGCGTGGAAGCTTGCTATCCATGTGCCAGAGCCATGAGTTGGTTGCGAGATCTTATGGGTTTCACCTCTAGCCTACCCCAACTTGTTTGGGACTAAAGGCTTTGTTGTTGTTGTTGTTGTTGTTGTTGTTGTTGTTGTTGTTGTTGTTGTTGTTGTTGTTGTTGTTGTTGTTGTTGTTGTTGTTGTTGTTGTTGTTGTTGTTGTTGTTGTTGTTGTTGTTGTTTAACACCCACCCTTAATCTCAACTATCCTAAATTAAGATTGTTCCTGAATGCTTCAAATGGCTTGACTGGCAAGGCTTTAGTGAAACCATCTGCAACTTGATCTTTGGAAGGAATGAAGCGTATCTCTAACTTCTTGTCTGCAACCCTTTCTCGTACAAAGTGAAAGTCTATTTCAATGTGCTTTGTCCTAGCATGAAAGACAGGGTTAGCAGATAGATAGGTAGCATCCAAGTTATCACACCATAAGCATGAAATGCGTTTTTGCTTTATTCCCAATTCCGCAAGCAAAGATTCCAACCAAATGATCTCAGCAGTAGCATTTGCCAGGGACTTGTATTCAGCTTCTATACTTGACCTTGACACTGTAGCTTGTTTTCTGGCACTCCAAGAAATAAGATTAGATCCAAAGAAAACAACCCTCCAGTTGACTTTCTATCATCACTGCAGCCTGTCCAGTCAGCATTAGAGAATGCACTAACAAGTGTAGAATTAGAACGTGTGAACTGAAGTCCTAAGCCTGCAGTAGGCTTGACATATCGTACAATTCTCTTTACAGCTGTCCAGTGAATAGAGGTAGGAGCATGCAGATACTGACGCACTTTGTTAACAGCAAAAGAAATATCTGGTCTTGTCAAAGTCAAGTACTGTAGTGCTCCAACAACACTTCTATAGCTTGTGCTTTCTTCTTCCTTAAGTGACTCCCCTTCATGTGCTGAAAGTTGTTCTGAAGAGGATAATGGTGTGGGTGAAGGTTTGCAATCCTTCATTCCCATGCGAGTCAGAAGTTCAGTGACATATTTTTCTTGATTCAATTCTATGCCATCTTGAATCGTCTTAACCTCAATGCCTAGGAAGAAATGTAAGTCAGGAAGATCTTTCAAGGCAAACTCTAAACTTAGATCATGCAGAAGAGCATTAGTCGCACTCTATGAGGAACTTGCAACTATGATATCATCTACATAGATGAGCACAAAAATGATAGTGTTTGCCTTGTTGTAAATGAATAGAGAGGTGTCAGCTTTAGATGCAATAAAACCAAGATGTTTCAACTTTGAACTTAACCTGGAGTACCATGCTCGAGGCGCCTGTTTCAGGGCATACAGTGCCTTATCAAGTTTGCACACATGATGATGTATCTGCTTGTTTTCATACCCAGGTGGTTGCCTCATATAAACCTCCTCTTCTAGAACACCATGCAAAAACGCGTTCTATACATCTAGTTGTCTCAGACTCCATCCCCTAGACGCAGCAATAGCTAGAACAAGTCGTATAGTTGCAGCTTTTACAACAGGACTAAATGTGTCCTCATAATCAATGCCATAGTGTTGCTTAAAACCTTTTGCAACTAGACGTGCCTTGTATCTGTCAATGGAGCCGTCTGCTTTCTTTTTGATTCTATATACCCATTTGCAATCAATAATATTTTTGCCTCACTGGTTTGGCACCAGGTGCAATGTTTTGTTCTTCATAAGTGCATCATATTCTTCGTCCATTGCCTTTCTCCATCTTGAATCCCCAAGTGCATCATCCAACTTTGTTGGTTCACCTGAAATACATAGCATACCATATGGTATAGTTCCATCAGTCCTTATTTTCGAATTTCTAATACCTATCTGCAACCGGGTCATGGCCTTTGAAGTATTAACTTGTTGATGTTGCACCGGAGGTTGCACATTTTGGCGGACCGCAGAAGATCCCGAAGAGCCCTCCAGATTTGATGCATGTGTTGATGCATGTGTTGCACAGGAGGTTGCACATTTCGGCTGACCGCAGAAGATCCCGAAGAGCCCTCCAGATTTGACGCAGTGGCCTCCGGTGTGGCCGTATATGTATTTCCATCGGAGGAGGCCGCACTGGTTATTCGCGCAGGAGATCCTGGGCCTGACACTTTGGCGCCCACTAAATCTGGCGCGGTCGGCCGCATGCGCGCGCCCGGTCCACCGCGTGATGACGTGGTCGTGCCGGACTGGGCTACAGTCGCCCGGCCCCTCTGTCTGCCGCCAGGCACGTGATCCGGCGCCGATCGCGCATGATCCAACATTGATGGACGCATAGGCGTGCCAGGCACCGCCAGATCCTCCTCGTTCTGCGCGCCTGCTCCCTCCTCTCCATCCACATGAAATATACCATCATTTCCTGCCAGATTTTGATCATTTTGACCATTTCTGCTCCGTTTTCTTCAAGGACCTGCACAGGCATAAGAGAGAGACTAGAGCTGGCATGGTTATTATCACATTGGTCATTACAGTTGTCTCCCCCGTGATTGGAACTCTGGAGGTCGTGTGGAAGAAGGGGGATGTCCTTACGAAGAAGTGCACCGGCATTTGGATGGAGGGATTCGAAAGGAAAAACAGACTCATCAAATACGACATCTCTGGAGAAGTAGACTCTGCCTGTGGAAACATCAAGGCATTTTACTCCTTTGTGCATAGGACTGTAACCTAAAAAAACATTTTTTGGAATGAAATGCAAGTTTGCGTGTATTGTATGGTCTAAGGTTTGGCCAGCAGGCACAACCAAAGATGCAAAGAGATGTGTAATCAGGAGTAATGCCAAAAAGTCGTGTGATAGGAGCCTCAAATTTTATGACTTTACTAGGACAAATATTGATGAGATATGTAGCCGTTAAAAAGGCTTCATCCCAGAATTTTAGAGGCGTAGAGGAATTAGCTAGCAAAAATGCTAGTCCCAGTTCAACAACATGGTGGTGTTTTCGTTCGCTGAGCCATTCTGTTGGTGAGCATGAGGATAAGACATATGATGTGATATTCCAATTTTTTCAAAAAAGGAATTAAGTTTCTGGTACTCACCACCCCAGTCAGTTTGCATGGCAAGAATTTTGGAGTTTAATTGGCGCTCAACAAGATTTTGGAAATTGCTAAAGACTTGGAAAACATCTGATCATCTCTTTAACAAATAAATCCAAGTAAATTTGCTATAGTCATTAATGAAGCTTACATAATATGAGAATCTATCAACTGGGGTGGGGGCTGGTCCCCACACATATGAAAAAAATAAGTTGCAATGGAGCTGTAGATACACTAGTAGAGATAGGGTAAGGCAATTGATGACTTTTAGCTTCTTGACACGAATCACTAACTGACTAAACCCTAGACTCATAGGGAAGTTTATTTTTTGCTAAGGACATGTTGAACGATAGCAGAAGATGGATGACCCAAGTGACTGTGCCACTTTGCTGAAGTTGGCTTGGTGACACTCCAAGCTTGTTTATTTGACAATGATGACGATGATGATATGAGTGGGTAGAGGCCTCCCTCACACTTTCCTCTAAGGATGACTCTCATCGTCAGCTTGTCGAGTTCCCTAGTGATGTGTTCAGTAGCGCCTGAATCTGCATACCAATTAGTGTCAATACCATAAGAGTTGGTGGTGACGGCGTTGGCCCTTTTTTATTCGTGGTTGTCATGACGATGCCAGCACGCCCTAGTGCCGCCAGCATGGTGCTTGTAGCAGATCTGGCATTCAGGGAAGTCCTGATCCTCCTGCTGTTGTTACTGTTGTGGTCGCTGGTGATAGTCGCCGCCACCACCACCACGAGTTGGAGAAGGAGAGGGGCGCTCCCCGCGTCCACGCCCTCTGGAACCTCGGCCGCGAGGACCCTTGCCCCGAGCCTGACCGCGCCCTCTGTAGGCCGCGTTGGGGGACGCATGATAGCCGCCAACAGGTGCACCTCCGAGCATCTCCATCCTCTGATAAAAGGCAGTGATCTGTGCAAACAAATCATCAACAGAGATTGAATTCTTTATGGCGCCGACCGCTGCAACTACTGGATCATAGTCACGATCAAGCCCAGCTAGGATGTAGTCGACCATCTCAGGATCAGAGACGGGCCGACCACCAGCAGCTAGTTCGTCTCCTAGACTCTTCATCTTGGCCATAAACAGAGTGCTCGGCATGGTTCCCTTCTTGGTGTTGGAGATGGCGATCCTCAGGTTTGTGATCCGAGACTGCGACTGTGAAGCGAACAAGGTCGTAAGTGCAATCCACAAATCGAAGGTATTCTCCTTACCGACGACTTGTGCAAGTATCTCCATGGAGAGGCAATTCAACAGATAGCCGAGGACTTGTTGGTCCTTTGACAGCCATGGTCCGTAGACCGGATTTGGCACCATGATTGTGCTCTTATCCGACTGCTGCTGCTCCATCGTCTTCGGGGGCGCTGCGTCGGTGCCATCCAGGAGTCCGGTGACCTGCGCTCCTCGCAGGGCTGGCATGACCTGGGCCTTCTAGAGGAGAAAGTTTCCCCTCGTCAGCTTCTCGGTGGGTAGCACTCCAAAGTTCAGGGCGACAGGAGAAGAGCAAGACATGGCGGATTTGTTTTCCGTGGAGAAGAGGACGCTAGATTGATTGGAAAAGGTTGGCTCTGTATACCATGTAGGAAATAGTGGAAGCGTTCCTACTCCTCCTTGAGGCCTCATTTGGCACAAGGGGGTCGGAGGGGTTTTCAGGGGATTATCCCCGCGAGGCCCAGAATCCCCGTGAGGCCCAGGCAGCCCGTTTGGTACGCGAGGGTTAGATGGGCCAAATCGCTCAGTTCCCCTTTGATCCCCTTCTACCCACGCGCTTCAGAAGACCCGAGGGGGGACGCAAGGATTTGGTCGCCCGACTCCTCGGAAGACGCCGCCGCCGCCGACTCCTCCCCAAGACGCCACTGTCGACTCCTCCCCGCCGCCCGATGCCTCGACGCCGGCTATCTACTCCGGCATACTGGACTTCTCCCCGGTGGTAAGTCATCGTCTCCCCTCCTTTCCCTCGTCGTTAGGGTTTGCCATCGGCCATGGCTGCTGCCGGAGTTGGTGCCGTCCCAGGAGGCGGGGTCGTGGCCGTACATGGCGCCCTACTGCAGCTGCAGGCATGACCTGCTCGATGTCTTGGGGTTCTCCTGGTCACGCTCGACGGTGTTGTTGGTGGCGTCGGCGTGCCACGCCGCGGCTATGCTGGTGATGGCATGCGTCTTGTGCGTGATCTTTACTGGGTTGTCTTGAGCAGATGAGCAGAGCTGAAGAAAATATGCTACTAAAATAATGTGTTATGCTACCTGTTTGTTGTGTCCTGTGCGTCAATGTGCTGTTCTTGTTCTGGCTTGGAATTCGTGGAATTGGGCCTCTGGTTTAGTCCCGTCTTGGAGAAATAGGTAGCTCACGCCTTTGGTTCGATGACGAATTAGATCCAAGTTTCACCCAATCGTCCAACAAAGAAAATATATCTATCCTTGTTCCACTGTATATTTGGGAGGAATCGTCACCAGTGCTTAACTCCGGTAGATTTGGATGCATCGTGTGCTAAGCCGGATGACTGATTCTAGTATTAAATCTGATGATTTGTGCTCACACTGTCTTCCTGTCCAACCACCTGTTGTACATGTCAATCCCGATTAAGCAGGATTACAAATACAAATAGGCCTCTTGATTAGATAATTCCTTGTCACTATTCCTTGTATTTGATTAGCCTAATGGCTGATGCTTTCCGTTTGAGGCACAGCTTGACTCAAAACTGAATAATGCAGTAGTATATTATCTTTGTATGTCATATATTATCTCCTCCAAATACTATGGCTGGAAAAGACTAAAGCCTCTTCCGATTTAACAAGCTGGTACTATGCTTTATGCCCAGTGATGGTGATGGTGATGGTCTGATGTTGTAACTGTTATCCGTATGTGCGGTGAGCCTGTGACCATGGACAGCACAAGTTACAAGTCTAATTTCTGTGCACTTTTGGTGAAGCAAATAGTCCTCTAGCTAGCTAGCTAACTTGGTTTTGTATTGATGGTATCACGCAGATTGGTTCTTATTTCTGTCATTCATTTATTATCTAGCTAGCTAGCATTTCCATTGAACTGAATCTATGTAATGGACCTTGCTAACTTGTTCTCCCTCCATGGACCCTGCAGCCTCTTCCACGCTCAACCACCATCAGCCTCCTTAACCCTGATCGAAGAGCTGGCCTTTTCCCCGGTAAGGTGTAACTTTTGGTTAATTCTCCGTGAGTGTTGGTGGAACAATGCAGTAGGGATGTTTGTTTTTATAGTATATATGAATGATTGTGTATCATCTTACATGCTGCTGGTATGTTCTTATTTTGACAGAGGCCTGCTGCTTGGATTCTTGTTGGGGTGGACGAGTTGCCTCCATCTTGGGATCCAGTTGTCACGCCTAAATTCGGTAATATACACCAACTTTTTGGCCTCTTGACCTTATTTCACACGGTGCCAAGGGGTCTCCAAAGTATAATGTGATGAAAGCAAGTGGGAGAAAAGCTTCACACGGTGCCAAGAAGCCATCACCCAAAATTAAAAAGACACCTCCAAGAGGTATTTGGTCTACTTAATCTCCATTTCTCAGATCTTGTGCTGGAGTTTTGATGTTTGTGATTGTTCTACTTAATATTTCTCATCTTGAATATTAGCTAGCTCATGATAGTTCATCACTATTTGTTTTCAAATTGAATGATAGTAACTCCTCTTATCATGTTGAGCATTAAGTTTGAACAATGTAAATTTGTGTTGGTGTAGTTAAAAAGCGAAGAGCTCAACGGAACCCAGCTTTGGAGAAGGGTTTAGTGGACATACTTCAGGAGCACAACACTCCGTATCATCGAGGACAAAATGGTTGGTCGACTGAAGCATGGAATAGGATGGCGGATTTGTTTCATGAAAGATATGGCCACACAAATTTTACAAAGTCACAGATTCAGGAAAAATAGAAAGACTTGAAAGGTCAATACAGACTTCTTAAGGATGCCCGCAAACAGAGTGGTGTCAGCTGGAACTATCATACACACATGATAGATGCAGACGCTAATCTTTGGCAAAACTTGATGACTGTAAGTTCTAGTGTAGTGCATTTTGTCTTTGCAAAACTTGATGACTTGTATTCCATTCTTTTGTAATCAATCTTATTTTTGAGCAGTCTAAGTTTGATAAATCATTTCTTTTATATATACAGCCGTGGCCAGAAATAGCCAAGTTCCAGAATAAGCCCTTTCCCCTCTATGACAAGCTTGGTGATCTGTATGATGGTGAGTTACTGAGTTGAATGGATTTTCATTTCCTCTCTTTTTGTTGTCCTTTATAATGAATTTTCATTTCATTGTTGTGTGGCCTTTAATGATAACTTGGGTGTTTGTGCAGGGCATATAGCAGAAGGTAACTTCAATTTCACATCAACTGAGGTTACAGAAGTGAGTGATGGTGATCTCGAAGTTGAAAGAGAGAAGACTGCTTTCTCTTTTGACCTGAATCAATACGGTGATGATTTACACATGTATGATGATCCAAGAGATCCTGCCCCAAGTGATGGTCCAAGTGATGCTGCCCCAAGTGATGGTCCCAGAGATGCTGCCCCAAGTGATGGTCCAAGAGGTGTTGCCCCAAGTGATGGTTCAAGAGATGCTACACAAAGAGGTGGTGTTGCTACTTCAAATAACAAGCATGTGAAGGAATCAAAGAAGGGTAAGAAGCATGATGATCCTATGGTGGAAGTGATGTCACAATATGTGGAGATCAAATGAAAGCAAGCGGAGGAGGAGTCTGCTCTATTGGCCGGGGCAAAAAATGCCCAAGAATTCTCCATCAGCAAGTGCATTGCTGTTTTGCACAAGATGGAAAGTATCCACCGCGATGAAAGAGCCACTGCCTACAAAGTGTTCAAAAGTGTTGAGAACCGTGAGATCTTTCTTAATTCTGCCGCTGAAGATGAAGATAGTGCTGCAGTGTTTCTTCGGAGCGAAATGGCAGAATTGACTCAACGTACTTAAGGTAAGCTACCTTACTCCATTTCTCTTGTGACATTTTGCCCCACTTCATGAAAACTAAGATTGTTGTTCTTGCTCCTGTGAACATCTATCTAGTTGATAATATAATATCTCATGAACCTAGTGTCACTATCATTTAGCACTCCCTCGTTTTGCTGTAGTACGGCTAACAAATCAAATCAAATCTGCCAAGGTTTTTGGTGGTGCCGAGTTATTACATATGACAGAATTTGTCTAGTCTACATGTTTGAATCTGTCTAGAAAACTCTGGCAATTCTGTCTAAACTTATTTGTGCCCTGAAGCTCCTGGCAAAAAACTCGCACTATAGTTCATCTCATGGTTGTGTGCCTTGAGGCGAACCTGCACATACACACAACCCCATTTGCAGTATTTATGACAACTCAACTTTGTCTCTCCTGGACTCCTATATTTATTTGTCCAGATTGTTCAACTCAACTTTATTATTTTGTCATATAATGGACTTGTTCTTGAGCGTTGAAACCTCAACTCTTCATAAGTTGACCATTCTGTAGCTTAGAATACATAATTTTGCCAACAAACTTTTGCTTTTGTGTTATCAATCGTTATGCCTCATATAGTCATATCACCACTTTTTGAGCTGGAGAATTGATTCGTTATACCGTATCATAATAAATGATATGCTACTATATTATAGTACTAACACTTGGATTAGTGAGAGAGAGAGAAACGTACATATTTCTGTGAGATCTCTGTGATGAGTAGTCGGATCACTACTACATGTTTCTGTGACATAGTACAACAGTGTACATGATGCAATCAAAATGAACATGCTCTCACAGGAACATGCATTCCGGAGTGTACAGGATAGGATGGCCTTGTGCTATCTACTCCCTCTGTTCTCAACTTAGATATGTTCTTATTTTGATAGAATCCTTCCGCTTGGATATCTTCTTATTTTAAGAGTAAATTTATTCCAGGGCCAAAGACTTGTACATGTTCAGTTTAGTACTGTATTGAACTAGTTTTGCTTTGACAATTGTGACTGGCTGATGTATCTCTGCTGCTCACTCTGCTTATCTGCAAGTAGAAGTAGTAGTAGTTTCTGTGGTACTACTGTATGTATCTCTGCATTTGTATTTTATTATCTGCAAGTAGTAGGGCTTGTTTTTCATGTATTATGCTTAGTTGATTACTATGTTCCGGCGATACTTGACGAAATCTACTATTATGCTTTCATATGTATTACTCCCTCTGTAAATAGAACTAATGTTCATCTAGCAAAGCTATTTGCTGTAACAGTTTTTCTCAAGGCACTCTAATACTCATCTCTTTTTGTTTCATTAGGTTCTAAAGCACCAAAAGAAGGCACAATAAACAAGCCGAATGGATAAATTTCTCCCAGGTTCTCAATGCTAGATGACCATGACACCAAGAGATGGATACATTTGTTTGCATTATCTTTGTTGCAAAATGATGTTGTGGCTGTGATGAACTGTTTGCTGTGAAAGATTATGTTGTTATGATAAATTTTGAATGCTGGGATTTGGGATTCAAAGTCATGCTGTTATGATAAATTATGTTGTTGCCGTGATGAGATATTGCTTTCAAGTCATGCAAAATTATGTTGTTGGGAAAACTGCTGCTAAATTATGAGATGTTGATTTCAAGTCATTTTTTCAGGTAATTCTGTAGCAAGGATATAAGGGGAGTTTGTTACATTGTAAAGATTGGATTTTTAAATGTTTTACATAATGTTATGTCAACATGACAAACCCTTTCTACCAAATAGAAATTTTAAACAAAGAGGATTGTGAAAGTAAGGGTTTTGAGGATTCAAGGGGTTTTAAGGGGATTGGGTGGAAGAGGGGGATTCACCAAATCCCCTGAAATCCCCCCCTCCCAAAACCTCTACAATCCCCTCCTATCAAATGAGGCCTGAAGGAGCCGCGTCTATATATTGATCTGAGGCAGGAACAACCCCTTGCTGTGGTGTACAAGAAGAACCGATCGCTAGGATACGATCAGTTACACGAGAGAGAGATTGAGATGGTTACGGGAGAGAAATAGAGATAGACTTTGAGTTTGAGATTACAACAGAATATATCTATATGTCTAACACCATGGACGGATTTTTCCCAAACGTCACCCACCACCATCGTCAACCACGTGTCCATGCGGCGCCACACGTTCTCCATCTTTCCTCTCCCAGAAACATCACGAAATCGAGCCTTCCCCAATCCCCGTCCTATCGCTCTCTGTCTTCGTCCTCTATCTCGGTTGTCCACGACCGACCCTACAAGCGCCCCATCGCCCATCGTGCACTGAAGGAGACCACCCAATTTTGCAAGCCACAACCACGCCACGCCTGCTGTTGCAAGCACTGCCTGCACCGCGGCAAGTTGGCGATGGACTATGCAACGACAATTGCAGGGCGTTGGCTCGCGCGACATCGTTGCCTCAACTGTCGAGGAGGCGACGACGGCTGCGCCTCGCGACACACACACACACACACACACACACACACACAGACACGACGACGACGAGCGCAAGAGGATGCATATATATGTTGCCCGGTGCGCCGCACCGACGACGACAAACGTCAGCGGTGCTGTCTGCAATGGCAGAGACGTTTCTGAAACTTCATCTCTATCTGTAATTTTTCTACAACATCACCTATGTTGCAAAAGTTTCTTTCGCAAAAATATTTATGTTGCAAAAAATATTCAGTTTCATGGCGTTTCTGAAACTGAAATATGACCGGGCCGTGGCAGTGCCAAAGGCGCCGGGATGCCAAGGCTCACGCTGTGGAGCATAGATGAGCATAGTCCGCCTGGTCGTAGAACGGCAGCAGCCGCGGCACTAGCAGCAGGGGCCATCCACCGTCGCTCAACGGGAAGAGCTTGCCGGCCAAGGAGACGAGGAAGGGCAGCCGGTACCGTTCGCCGGCCACGGATGCCAGGGTCCACGTTGTGGGGCTTCGTGGACACGTATGGTCTTGGCGCCGTGCGCCACCAAGGCGTGTGAGGCGCGGCCCGGCGGCTAAGCTGAAGGCTCCGGCCACCGTCGCAGGAATGAAAGGCGTCCCCGTCCACCAGTCGATCCAGCACCGAGCGAAATCGATCAAGGCCTCAATAACTACTTACTCCTACTTCGGGAGCACGTAGTGCATAGGACGGAATCCGGAGGGAACTCCTGATCACGCCTTCGTGTCCGAATCAGGATGCAGGAGGAACTCCCAACCCAACTCGTGTACGTGTCCGAATCAAGCGTTCGTGTGCGACTCCCAATCCGACTCGTACGTATACCTACGCGTACGTGGGAACATGCATATGATCTATATATGCCTGGCGAGTCCATCATCTTCTTTCATTATTTCGACGTACGCTGATTTCTCGAGTCATACATACGCCTGCCTGCCGCCGCGCCGCACAGGGATCAACATCGTACCACCTTCGAATCCAGCCTTTGCTAGCTGCTTCCGAATGGCGCGTCAGCCGCCGCACAATGATGAAAGGCCGTACCACTTCGACACTCAGGGCATCGACATCAAAACCACCGTCACCGTCCGAGCATCCACAGTAGAGGCGTGGATATCGCGCGTGTGGGCGAGCTACCTCCGGGACGCCGAGAAGAAGCTCGTCGGCCTCGACACCGAGTTCACCAACCCGGTCTTCGGGAAGAGGCAGAAGGACCTGCCCAAGGAACAGAAGCAACGCGCCGCCGTCCTTCAGCTCTGCGTCGCCAACGAGTGCCTGGTGTACCACATCGTGCACGCGAGGCACGTGCCGGCGATGCTCAGGCGGTTTCTCGCCGACAAGGACATCGTCTTCTGCGGAGCCGGGATCAGCCAGGACCAGGAGATGCTGGGCTACTACGGGCTCAACATCGCGTCTTCCTTCGACCTGCAGGAGCGCGTCGAGATTCCGAAGAAGATCTGCAGCAAGCCTACACCATCGTTGATTGATCTATCGAATTACCTGCTGGGAACAAAGCTCAGCAAGGACGAGGAGTGCGAGAAGCTCAGATATGCCGCGGTTGATGCTCGTCTGAGCTTCGAGGTCGCTAGGAGGCATTTCCGATCAAGTTGCTACGATCGCCCCGGGGACCGCTTAAACTTAGCGTGATCAGATGAACTAGCAGGCTCCTCTTTTTTTCTAATATAACGTGAGTTTCGTTTATGATCCCATGTTGTCTTATTTCCCCTATGGTTCTAATATTCAGTGCTACTACCAGTTAAGTCAGTGGCGGATCTAGGACCCAGGCCGGGTTGGGGGGGTTGAATTACTTCGTTGACTCTAGCCCATTATGCACCGTAGCAACATTGTACCAGCCTGGGCCCTGGGCTTGGCCCAATCCTGGGTCCGCCCCTGAGTTAAGTAGTTAACTGTACATACAGTGCTATGGTGCAAAAAACACAATTATAAATGCACTGATATAAAATTTATGGTCTAAATAAATGTTTTTGTTGTGTGGACAACCTTGTGGTTTTCTCATTTCTCGTGACAAAAGCTAGCGTGTTTCACTCGCTTCGTACCACTCCAACAAGTTACAAGACTACACACTATAACTGTTCTTCCGGTTCATCTTTTTCAAGTGTAAGATTTTCAAACGTGGCTAGCAATTCTGTCTTTTCTACGGCGTGTTGGGCCCTCCTTGATAGCACCCCATCTTTCATGGCAAGCAGTGTTTTCACCGTATCAAGGGTGAGACTAGTTCTTCTATCCTCGGTTATCCTTGACACGGTTACTGATAACACATCACGTGCTAATATGAAAAGCATCGAATATATAATCTTGTGTTACTGCCACCACTGCAGTATGTTGAAATCCTCGTTAGTGTTTTCATAGTACATGACTTTGTCACTGTTAAGGTACTTCGCTAACTCCCCGCCACCTTGAAGCACAGAAGGTGTTGTGGCAGAGCTTGAGTCGCCGGCAGAGGACAAAGAACCAAATATTTTGCTCTAGCTCCTTTCTTATTCCCTACAGTTGGTGCTGGTGGAGGTCCTTACCGTAAATTTTAGAAAGCTTATCATGAACCTTAGTGAAATCATCGGTATAATCTAGGATTAATTAATTGGATAAATCCCACTCCAGTTCCGGTGATTCAGAAAAATGCCACTTCAATGCAATTTTAGAATGCTTATCATGATATGGTACGCCTTTGTCGTACTCTAAGAAAAAATGATGTAACATTTTTCGCAGTTTGTAAATTGCAGTGGTTTTTCTGAATCAACGAATTGGAGTGGCATTTATCTAATTAACCCTATAATCTAAATTTAGGGAGGTAGATAGTAAAGTGTGTGCGTTAACCTCGTTTGTTTTCCTTTTTTTGCGGGCAATTCAGAGAGCTTTTATTCAAAAGAAAGCATTCCTAGGACAGTCAGCCATAAGGCTGGTCACTAGGAAGCTAGGAGTTACATCAAGCCAACATTCGGTCACATTCAGAGTGCAAGCATGCTTCGCACAGAGATGCGCCGGTAAGTTTGCTGACCTATTAATGTGCTGAATATCAAAGGAAATAAAGTGATTACTAAGCTGTCCTATTTCTAACAGAATCGGAGCCACAATTGAGCGAGAATTGTGGCAAGTGTTCCAGAGTGTCACTAACTCCGCGCAATCCACTTCCATTATCACATGCGAGAGTCCTCGAAGGGTGGCGAATAAAACTCCGTCTCGCATAGAGAAAGCTTCCATGATTAGGGGGTCTGAAATCCCCATATATGGCTTGCACCAAGAACCTATCAAAGCCGAAGAAGAACGTGTGACACCACCTGCACCGCCCCGCCCCTCGGCAAAGTTCAGTGCACCATCCGTCGTGATTTTTACAGTAGCATCATCAGGTGGTCTCCAGCCATAACCAGGTAAAATAGCGGCTGCCTTACGCGGAAGCTGCAGTAGAGCAAAGGCCTCCTTGATTGCTCTGATCGTCGATGTTGGGTCCCTCCCCTCTTCGCCGTGTTTGATTCGGTTCCGAGAGTGCCATATTGACCACATGACAGTGGTGATTTTGGCTCGGTCATCATCCGAGAACCTGGTGTCACATGTGATGTCACGAGCCCATGAGTCCGGGTGGAGTCAGGGTAGACGTATACCAAACCAAGCACAAGCCTCGTCCCAGAAACGTTGTGCATGGGAACAATGAGTGAGAGCATGCTCCAGATCCTCCCTCATTGCTAAGCAGACTTTGCACCGATTAATTGGTGCAATATGACGATAGTTGAGAGTAGCTTCATCCGATTGAATCCCACGAAGAACTCTCCACCAGAAAACCCTCACTTTCGGTATGACATTCAGTTTCCACAAGGCCTTCCACAGTTGTTGATCGTCTACTGAGGTTCCGGTAGCCGTCCCTTCCTCTAGAGCCAGACGCTCTTTCTGAGTCATTAGAGCACGATACGCTGTCTTCACAGTGTAGTTTCCTGATTTTTCGAATGCCCAAGCAAAAGAATCCTCGCCCCCCCCCTTGCCCGATGGGAATGTTTAGAATGCCTTCAGCATCTGGGGCGATGAAAATTTCCCTAACAAAATCTTGCCGCCAAGACCAGTTGGTCGTGTCAATAAGCTCGTCCACTGTTTCATTGGTATTGTTTGGCGGTTTGAAGATTGGTTTCATCGATATGGTACCAGCAATCCATTTGTCATTCCAAACTGATATCGTGCTGCCATCTCCCACTCGAGCGATCAGCCCGGCCCCTAGAGCCTCTCTTCCCGCCATGATAGCCTTCCAAGTGGCCGAGGCCAACTTTGGAGCAGAAGCATGCATAAAATCGTTGTTGGGAAAATAGCGAACCTTGAGAACTCTAGCACACAACAATGTAGGGTTTGTCATTAATCTCCAACCCTATTTGCCCAACATGGCAAGATTAAACTGATGCGGGTCACGAAACCCCATCCCTCCCCTGCATTTAGGTGTTGCCAACTCTTTCCAGGACACCCAATGCATAGAGTTTTTATCCAGAGAACTGCTCCAAAAATATTTCACCATAGGAGAAGTTAAACTCTTGCAAACTTTCTTTGTTAGTAAGAAAGTGCTCATTGGATAGGTCGGGATAGCCTGAACCACCGATTTCAACAGGACCTCACGGCCGGCACAAGCTAGTATTTTTTCTGACCATCCTTGAATTTTACCACGAGCTCTCTCACTGATGTGTTCAAATGTGCCACTTGTAATGCACCCCACAGTAGTTGGGAGACCGAGATACTTTGCATTGAAAGCTTCAACTTGGATATTCAAAGTTGACTTCAGAAGTTGCCTCAAAGAGTCAGGCGTGTTAGTGCTGAAATAGATAGAACTTTTTTCACGATTTACACACTGACCTGAAGCCTCACCATAAATTGACAGTATGTCATTGAGACGGAGTGCACTTGGGTTGCTTGCATTAATGAAAATCAGACTATCATCAGCAAAGAGTAGATGGGTTACCCAAGGTGATCTGTAGCTCACCCTCAAGCCTCTGTCGACAACTCCCCCATTGTAGTACTTAAGCAATGAGGAAAATCCTTCTGCACAGAGAAGAAATAGGTATGGTGATACTGGATCTCCTTGCCGGAACCCTCTAGAAGGCTGAAGTAAGGAAGTAGCTCACCATTAACCCGCACGGAGAACCGGACAAAAGAGACACATTTCATAATCAGCCTGATAAAAGAAATATTGAAGCCCAACCTTATCAATATTGCTTCAAGGAAATGCCACTCGACACAGTCGTAAGCCTTCATCATATCGAGCTTGACCGCACAAGAATAATTTTTGCCTTTCTTCCTTCTCTTCATTGTGTGCACACTTACATATGCAACTAGAACGTTGTCTGTAATGAGTCGGCCAGGCACGAAAGCGCTTTGCTCCTCGCTAATAACGCTATCCATGATGCCTCTCATGCGATTAGTGATAGCCTTAGCTGCTATCTTATACAAAACCGAGCAGAGAGCAATGGGACGGTATTGGGAGATCAATTGGGGGTGTCTGACCTTTGGTATAAGGGTGATCGATGTATCATTCAAGCCAGATGGTAGTTCACCTCCATTTAGGAAATCCATAACTGCCTGGGTCACTGCTGCCCCCAGCAAATCCCAATGTCTTTGGTAGAACCCAGCAGTAAAGCCATCCACCCCGGGAGCTTTCGACAGAGCCATTTGAAACAGCGCCGATCTAACCTCGTCGGCGGTGTAGGGTTTTGTTAACTCCGCGTTCATGGCCTCTGTTACTTTGACTGGAACATATGATAACAGATTTTCAGCGTCCGAATAGCCTTATGACTAATACAAATTTTGATAGAAACTTTGTACTTCAGCCTTGTCCTCGCCTTTGTTCGCGCACACAGATCCGTCAGCCCTCGTCAGACCCTGAATTTTATTCATGCGTTTCCGCTGGGAGGCTTGCGCTTGGAAGTATGACGTGTTACGGTCCCCCTCTCGGAGCCAAGGGACGCGAGAGCGCTGCCGGAGCCACACTTCTTCCTGATGGAGTGCCTCTTTCAATTTATGTACTATCCTCCTCTCTTCGTCCGAAGGGCCCCTGCCCATAGAATGACACCTGATGTGTTCGAGCTTCTTCTGAAGGTTGCGAACGGTCCGTGTCAGGGAGCCAAACTCCTTTGCTCCCCATGGATCTAAGGTGGCCTGAAGTGTACCCAGCGCGTTGGGTATACCCTGCAGCCCTGGGACATGTTGGATACCTCGCCACGTATCAGCCACCAACCGATCATAATCGGCATGCGTTTGCCAGACATTCTCATAACGAAATTGTTTCTTGTTTGTTGTTCTCTCTGACAAGCTATTGCGGAACTCTGTCACAACAAAACAATGATCGGACTCGACAGAAGGGAGATGTCTGACCCTTGTATGTTGGAATATTTGTCTGAACTCCTCATTTGCAAAGGATCGATCCAGCCTTGCCTTCACGTTTGCCTCTTGGACTGATTGTTGTCCCATGTGTAAGCTGTGCCTAACCAGCCCAGGTCCTGGAAGGAAACATCATCAACGACTTCCCTGAATGCTCGCATATGACTCTCGGAGCGAGCAGTTCTACTGAAGTGCTCACACGCAAGCAGGGTCTCGTTAAAATCACCAACACACATCCAAGCTGAGTGTGGTAACTAAAGGTTGCGCAAAAACCGCCAACTGTGGTGACGATTTTCCACTCGCGGTGCTCCGTAAAAACCTGTGAAGCGCCATACCGAATTGTTTTGATCATTGTTCGAACAACAACATCAATATGTTTTTGACTATAGTTTTTCAACTCCACAATAACATCACGAGACCAAAATAGACCAATACCGCCACTAAGGCCAGCACTGTCCACAACATAGCATCCTCCAAAACCTAGAGAGTGCTTTAAATCCTCTACTCGTTTCGCTCTGATTTTCGTTTCCATTACAAAGAGTAGAGTGGGGCCTTCTTGCTTCACAATGTTGTGAAGCTCCCGAACTGCCTCGGGATTCTCAAGCCCCCGGCAGTTCCAGTTCAAGACACTCATTGAGACGGGCAGGACCGCGCCGCGGTCTCTGCCGAATTTTCTAGGGTTGGTTTCTTTTTCTTCGGTACACGTTCAAACTCGCTGCCCTCACCATCGTTACTAGCCGAGGTTGAGTCCTCCTTTAGGGCGGCAGCCTCGCCGTCCAAAGTACCCGCTCCCCATTTGTGAGCAAGAAAGTTCTGGCCACCAGCCTATAGACTCGAGAAGGAGCATCTTTCCTCTTTGGCGGCTGTTTGTGCTTCATGGGGGAAACCACCTCCTCGCCTGGATCCTTGTTGGTGCTCGTGTTTCTAGTGGTTGACTTACTACTGGCACCCTGCTTGGGATCACACGAGGAGTTCTCGCTAGTCGCTTGTCTCCTGTACTCGTCCGGAGCGCGAAGCTTAGGACCAAACGGGAGTTACCCTTGCTCATCACGGGATCCCGGCGTCTGACAATATAATTCTGAATGTCCCAATCTGCCACAGGAGAAACCAAAATACGGCAATTGCTCATACTGGATATCATACATATCAACCTTCTTCCTCCTTGCAGAATAAATGAGAATCCACCTTCTGAGAGGCTTCTCAACATCAATGGTGATCCTTGCCCGCAGAAATCCCCCATCATGATCAAACTTAACAAATTGTGCGTGTTGATCCATCTGCTTTGCTATAGGATTCCACCAAGCTTCATCCCTCAAATTATAGGGCAAATTCATAACCCAAGCCCAAATATGCAACCGATCAAACTTCACCTCGTCTGGCTTTCATGCACTCGTCAAAATCTGCGAGCACCACGGCATTCTTGTTGATGTGCCATGGAGACCCGTTCCACACCCGATCCCTATCTCGCTGATTCTCAAACTCCGCAACAAACGTGTTGGTTCCTGCTGAACGAAACTGCAAGCCTCGTGGATTGCCCCACGCCGGCCGAAGGGCGTTGGTGATTGTCTTGATGTGGAGATGATTGCGATGAAGAACTTTGCCAGCCACCAACCACTTTGCCGGACCGCTCTCAACTCGATCATCGATCACCAGAGGAGTCGCTTCTTCCTGAGAGATATCCAATTTGCCCAGAGCTTCCTCCGGTTTCCGTCAGGCGGCGCGGGCGGACTGATCGTCCGCCGCCCCCGCTCCTGCGCTTGCGCTCGGCGTGGCCATCGCCGACCCCGCTCACTCGATCTCTCTCGCCCCGCCGATAATCTGCAGGCGAGAAGCTTGTTCCACGTCCAAACCCTAGATCGCCTCGGGCGCCGCCAGAGGGGTTTAGGGTTAGGGGGAAAAACTCCTACACGTCGCCACCTCGTTTGTTTTCCTGTTTGAGGTATGTGCCGCCCTTGTTAGTTGCCGTAAAGTATGCGATAGCGATACGGATACGGTCCGTATCGTGAGTTCGTGACGACTTCCAGTTCCAAGCATATGGTATGTTTCGAAACCCAAACCCTACGCAGACTACTACTCGAGGATCGTCCTCAGATCAGATCGTCGAAACGAAAGATACGGCGGCGCGCGGCCATGGTGGCCTCGCTCCCGCACGAGCTCGTCCTCGACATCCTGCTCCGCGTGGATGACGCGGCCGCGCTCTTCCGATGCGCCGCGGCCTGCAGGCAGTGGCGCGGCCTCGTGGCCGATCGCACCATGCTCCGCCGGCGGTGGCCGGCGGACGCGCGCCCCTCCCTCGCCGGCTTCTTCATCAAGAACCGGGCCCGTGATCAAGAGGCCAAGGTGCTCGTCCCGACGCCGTGGTCGCCGCTGGGCCGCCGTTGCCGCAGCCTCCGCTCCTTCGTGCCAACCGTGCCGGACCGCGCGGTGCCGCTGGCCTCGCGCCGCGGCCTGCTCCTCGTGCACCTCATCCCGCCCCACGAGGCAGACCTGGACCAGACGGTCCTCCGTCTGGCCGTGTGCAACCTTCTCCTCGGCACGTGCCACGAACTCCCTCCTCTAATGCGCACCACCTTTGTCGGGTACCGTGACTATGGATGCTACTGCTGTGCCGTTCTATCCGGTGACGACTGTCACTCCGGTGGCGGCCACGAACAGCCGCCGGGCAACTCACCCTTCTACAAAGTGGTAATCATCACGGCCGGTCATGAGAGACACTGGACTATGTTTGATATCCACTCCTTCTCGACTGTGAAACCGAGCTGGAGTACAACGCGCTCCCATCAAACTATGTGGGGCAATACCCTCGGGTCATTCTGTCAAACCGACGCCGTCGTCTGCCACGGCGTCGCGTACTGGCTATTTCGTGATGACAGAGAACGGTGTTTCCGAATCGTTAAACTGATGATTGGCCAGCACGACTACCTCACATTAACGTGGCTCCCGGACGAGATGTTGCCTGACCGAGATCACCGCCCGTGCCTTCGCTTGAACAGCGACGACACGCTCTCGGTGCTACAGATGCAAGGGACAGGTTTCCAGCTACAAATATGGAGACAAGAGGGCCAAGAGAGTTTCTATGGTAGCTCACAATGGCTCCACCCTCAGACGATCGAGCTGATACACCCATACTGGAAGAAGACGACCCAAGGAAAAGACACACTTTCCATACTGGGAGAGAAGTGTGGCAAATTGCTTGTCATTGACGGGCGCGGGCTCGTGTACACCGCCGACCTCGAAACCGGAACAATGAAGGAGGTGGCGGCAGATGGGCCTCACGCACGCCCCAACAGCCCTCTCGATGCCGTGCTCTTAGAGATGGACTGGCCGGCGTTCTTCGTTTCACGTCTTGGTATAGACAGGTATAGCTACCCATGATTATACATGTGTCTTTCTTCCCTTTTTTTAATTATCATGGTTGATTGATATATGGGTCTTGCTTGTGTTTTTCTTATTTTGTTGGTGAATCCTTGACTAACCCTCTCATCTCTCAGTGGAGAGGAAGCTGCAAGAAGAAGGCGCAAGGGAAAAGGCGGTAGGAAGACTCTCAGGTCTCAGCCATGCCTAGGCAGCAGATAAGGAATTAATATTAGGTTGTGTGTATTTTGTTGGTGGCAAGTGGCTATTTCGGTTTTCAAAGTCTTGCATGGCGAGGATGTTTGCATCTGTCCTTGTTCTTTGAATGTTTTTTCTCAACTGTCTGCAAATAATTATGTTCGTACCAGTTTTGATAATTGCTTGACGACGAAAATTTCCATAACTTTCTTATGCAAGACATAAGCCATTTTCTTGAGCAGACGAATGGACTCTGAGATTTTTTTTCTGATACTCGGTCTTGTCCTCACCTCTTAATTGCAAAGGTAAAACAACAATCAAGAAATTAATTAGATGAAGCATTTGAACGATATTTTGAATCGCCTGCAAGTGATTATATTTATATTGCATCTGTAATTGCCTTGTATATATTTACTAATGATAGACAACGTCCATTGTTGCCTATGTCCTTGGCTAGGTAGGCATGACAACCCAATGACCGAATAGATAGAGAGCCCGACCGCCAGCCGAGAAGAGAAGCAACCATTACAAAATGAAATTAGTAGGTCTGCATCGTCGAATGGCCCGACAGACATAAGAAAAAGAGCATCATCCGTCCAGTCGTGCCGGTCAAACCCAAGCAGACATTCTAGAAGACCGGCCGCGGAGACGGCCAGCTATCCGGGTGCGCGGACCTGGTGTTCACTAGGGTGGGCAGCTGCACGGTGTGGTCAGTTAAAGTGAACTGTTCGAAGATACCAACTGCAGCCACTTGCACAAAGACCAATTGTAGTCAAGAAGAGAATTGACTAATACCATCAAAAATATAGGTGAATTATCTGATGGATGTTTCTCGTGAACATGTTATAAATAATTATGTTTGTAATGAGTTTGTATAACCATTTGAATATCTTTCCCCAACTATCTACAAATGACCATGTCGCCAAAATTTTGTCAAACTTTGAAACCGCAGGCAGCCGAATAGAGAAGTTAAATGAACTATTTGAAACTCTGCTAGAAAGTTAAACAACACTATGGGCAGCACGCCTAACAAATGTTCGTTCTATAGATTACCTGGCGGGCTGGAGCCAAGAAACGCAATGAAAAGGGCACGCCATACCCCGGCAAAATGATCCAGTAGAGCCGATAAGTCAAGCAAATTATTTATTAGTATTATTTTTGCTGCCCAATTGGCGCAGAGACGAACTCCAACGCAGAAGTTAAGCGAACTATTTGAAGGAATTTTTTCCTGCAAATGGCTATGTTTGTATTTGCCTTGATGGTGATCATTGCGCATAGCTTTCTTTGCCGACACACCCTCGCCTTTCCTCATCTCGTAATTGCAATGGGAAACAACAATAGAGAAATTAGATGATCCATTTGAAGGATCTTTGTGGGGAATTGCTTGCAAGTGATTATATTCGTACTGCATTTGTAATTTCCTTGCATATTTACCAACGACAGATAATGATGATCATTGCCAAGTCTGTGGAATTGCCTAGAAGTGATTATATCAGTATTGCATTTGCAGTTTCGTTGTATATTTACCGATGACACACAACAATGATCATTGCCCATATGCTTTGTTGTCCGCCCAGGATAACCGAACAACCGAATCAATAGAAAGGCCGACCTGAATCGTCAGTGCTGGAACGGACAACCCGACATCCATCCAGGTATAGCGTCCAAAGGCTGGAAAGACAAGCCAAAATACGCCATCTGGGCAAACCGACGATCGTTGCCCATGTTCTTCTTTGGCTGGCCAGGGCAACCCGCGACTGGTTGCATGCCTACAACTGTATCATTGATCGTGTTAGATGTGGCACGCTTGGTTTCTTCTTTGTGCCAGGCTATGGTGGTACAGGCAAGATATTCCTTTGGAATGCTCTCGGTGCAGTGCTTATCTTAGGGGTAGTAAGAGGGTGGTTTTCGGGATCGTTGCCCATTCCTTCTGGCTAAACGCTCTTAGGGTTAAAAATAGACCGGGATCAGACAATTGATTGTGTTGATTTCTGGGATTAAGATATCAGGGTCCGATTTAGCTTCCGTCACCAAGTTTAAGGTTTGTTTTGGACTTTTCCAATTTCAAATGGACACGGAAAAATCCCACGTTGTTTTGTCCGCGTAGTCCATGCCTACATATCGCAGTGTCTATATAATGATCAAATAGCTCTAATCGCCGCTCTGGCCCCAGCTGAGGGAGTCTTGGATTATGGGGTCCTCGGGGAGCCGGCTTATGTTACATGGGCCGAACTAATGGGCCGTGAAGATACAAGACAGAAGGCCCTCCCTTGTGTCCGGATGGGACTCTCCTTTGCGTGGATAGCAAGCTTGGCGTTCAGATAATGTATTTTCCTTTCTCTGTAAACCGACTCTGTACAACCCTAGGCCCCTCCAGTGTCTATATAAACCGGAGGGTTTAGTCCGTAGAGGCAATCATAATGATGTAGGCTAGACATCTAGGGTTTAGCCATTACGATCTCGAGGTAGACCAACTCTTATAACCCCTATACTCATCAAAGTCAATCAAGCAGGAAGTAGGGTATTACCTCCATCAAGAAGGCCCGAATCTGGGTAAACATCGTGTCCCCTGCCTCCTGTTACCTTCGATCCTTAGACGCACAGTTCGGGACCCCCTATCCGAGATCTGCCGGTTTTGACACCGACATTGGTGCTTTCATTGAGAGTTCCACTGTGTCGTCGCTAGAAGGCTCGATGGCTCCATCGATCATCCACAACAATACCGCCTTGAGGGAGACTTTTCTCCGCAGCCAAATTTTAGTATTCGATGGCTTCGCACTGCGCGCCAACTCGATTGGTCAACTGGAGCAGATCGACAGCTACGCCCCTGGTCATCAGATCAGTTTTGGAAATCTAAACTATGTCGCTGATATCCGAGGAGACTTGATCTTCCAAGGGTTCGCCGACTCAACCACCGCTCTGGCCTTAGATCCGGAGCGCATCACCAGGTCCGAAGACGGGAGTTTAGAGCTCGCCGGACCCTCTGCAGCTATAGAGCTTAACATCGGAGAACCGGAGGGGATCGCGTCACCGGCAGGCCCGGAGTTACGCCAGGCTCCCTCTATCCTCACGAAGCCGGACTCGCCTCCGGACACTAGCTCCGAACTCTCGAGGTCCGCATCATGTGAGCTTGGCCGGGGAACTTTTATCCCACCCAACTCCACGGACTCTCGCTTCCCCGACCAAACCTCGCTCTTAAACGAGGCCCTGGACCTAATGCGATCTCTTGCCATTGCAGAAGAATCACTACCGAACTACGCCCAGCACATACTAGGGGATGAGAGCAGGGAATTTTACGACCCACCCACCACCCACTTCATAGCCACTGTCAAGGATTTAACCGACATGCTCGACTACGCTTCCGAAGACATCGACGATATGGACGAGGATGCCGGAGAGGAGCAAAGCCAGAACCCTTCGTTCACAGTGCTTGGTTTTGAAGGCTTAGTTGGGCTTGGTGGTTCAGCACCCAAGGGATCAGCAATTATATGATCAGTAGAGGTACCATGATTTTCTGGTGGCGGGTCATCAGCAGGATCCTCCGGTTGTTGCACGGAGGCCTCGGATATTGGTGCTTGTTTTTCTGGTTCATGAGGCTTGGGGTCTTCTGTGGGCTTGTTCATTTTGGCCTTTTTGCTAGGCTTTGCTTTCCCACTACAAGACGACTCAAAAAGTCAGTATGAGTTTAGAGATGTTGAAAAGCACAGATTAAGTTGGTACCCAGGGCTAGTCTTGAAAGCCGGAAGCAGAGTCTGAGATGAATCGCGAGATGAAGAGTGAGAGGTCCCCTGGTAATTTGAGTCAGAAGCATGAAGTACTGGATGAATAAAGGTTGTTTCAAAATAAATAGAGTCGGAATTTTTGAATACCTCATTTCGGCGTTTGCGTGGGGCTGGCGTGTTAGGTAAAACCGGAGGAAAGTTCTCCGCCTCCACTGGTCCGGGTTCTGCGCTGGTTCTCATGCTATTGTTGCTTCAAAATAAAGTTGGGATCCATGTGAGCTAGAGGGTGAGAAAACCTTACTTTCCGGATCACGCGTCGAATTTTCTGTCTTGGCAAGGGCTCCGAGTTGAAGGAAATAATGGTTACCTCGTCATCAACCGCCTGGCTGGTCTCCGCATCATCCTGATAGAATCGGTGTCAATAAGATGGATGAAAAAGGAGCCAAGGGAATCAAGGTCTACCTCCGACTCTTCATCTTCATCCACGTTAAACGTGTCAGAAGTAGTGGATTTCTTTTTGTTCTTCTTCATGGCTTTGGTCTTTTCCCTGGCCTTCTTGGCGGCCTTTTCATCATATCTCTTATCCCAAAAAGCGGATCCAACCTGAGAAAGTTTACAATAAAGGTTAGGGATTTCCAGATTCTATGAACAATGAAGTAAAGTATATAAACTGGACAGACATACCTCCGGTGATGGGTTAAGTTTGCACAAGGGATTCAGGCCCTCTGCTGCAGCTCTCCAAGATTTCATGGAGAAGAGTTTTGGTCATTTCATTGATGGCTTTATCAGACAGACACGTTGAACTGTAACGCAGGGGATCTTTGGTGTCGCTGGTATATGTACACATTAAACCGGACCGGCGGCTTAAAGGTATGATCCTCCAAGCTACCTAGCACTGAACCAGATCTATCCCGGTCAATCCATTGCCCAATAATGCCCTAACCTTTGAAAAGTTAGGGGCAAGTTTGGCCCATTCAGCAGTGGTAAGCCGGTCGGGAAGAGGGTGCTTCGGGTTGAGCCACTGGTCACGAAAGCTTGATAAGGTATTTTCGTCAGTAGGAGGAAGTATCTTTGCAGTAGAACCAGGTTTGGTTCCAATCCTTGGGATGGCTTGGAAGTTGAGCATAAGGGAAAATGGCATCCCTGCGTCGCTGAATTGAGATCCCTCCAAGTTCTTGGCTAGGCCCGTCGGTGAATTCATTCTGTCGGTTCAGATAAAAGTACTCTCTGAAGAGATCAACACTGGGTTCTTCTTGAAGATATACTTCACAGAATACTTGGAAAATGCAAATATTGGAAATGGAATTGGGCCCGATGTCTTGCGATGAAGTTGTAGAAAATGCAGAACATCACGGAAGAATATTGATCCGGGCGGTGAGAAGCCCCTGTTCATGTGATCAGTGAAAACGATAACTTCATCATCCTGCGGCTGAGGCCTGGCTTCGTCCGGTTTAGGAGCACGCTAGTGAATAATGTCTTTGTCCGGTAAGAAACCAATCTTGACACAATCTTCGAGCATTGCCTCGGTAACGACGGATGGGACCCAGTCGCATGACGTAACGGTCTTAGTCATGTTTGGGTGCACGGCCTACAGAAGGCGATTCAAGATATTATTAAACCGGCAGATACCTGGTGAGTTAGAAGTTATTGTTTAAACCGTTATACAAGGTTAAAGGATATAGAGATCTAGTTTAGAATAAGCCAGCTTGGTTAAACCGGAAGGATATGGCCGAATTATTGACTTAGGAGGATGATGGTGGCTTAAACGGAGTCTAATGATATATGATGGGTCACGGTTTATGTCATAAGCCGCCATGGCAGTTTTGGTGCTTTGAATCTATCAAGTGAAAATTTTGCTAAGTGGTGGACAAACAGATTTCACAAGCTAAAGCTATGATTTCAGATCTATGGCAGTTCAGAAAAGACAGTGAAATTAAAACCTAAGGTGGCGACAGTGGAAAGCTTTGATGCTCTAATGTGATCTTCTATGGACCTATTCTAATAATGAAAATGATGGTAAAACTACTTCCGCGCAAGATCTACGGCCTATCCAAATTAAAAGTTATCAGAGTTGAAGGAAACAACGAAGAACAACAAGAACACCGATGAATGACCCAAACCCTAATGCAGATCCGAGATAAAGGGGAAGGTGCACTTACAGGTGATGAGGATTAGTGGTGGCGCGCCGGAGTTCTCTGGTCTAGTCAGGTCGATGCAGCGGCCTGAGTTGATGCAGCGGTTGGAGGTCGCGGCGGTGGGACTCGACCGCTGGTGCGGCTGTGTGAAGGAGGAAGACGAAGAACGAAGCGAGGAGGAAAATGAGAAAGACCCTTGTCCCTATTTATATGGGGGCGAATACAAGGCATGCATGGGAATCGAGGAGGCTGAAATCATCATGTGGCTATACGGACGCCTTGATTTTCGGGATGTTTATTAAGATAAGGCAGTTAAGATGTTCTGGGCCTCATGCAGAGTTAATGCGAAATGACGTCCTGGCGGTTTAAGAAGATTTTGAGAGCTAACGTCATGGCGGGTTACAACGAGTGATGCAGATTCTTACAAGTCAGGTATTGAAGATTGATATGAACAAGTTCAAATCAACCTGGGGCCTAATGTTGGGGATATAACTACTGAGTATGAACCGCCCAGGAGGGGCCGGGTCATGCCACTGGTGATTATCAACAAAGATGGCGGGTCATAGCAAGCCCGTTGACGGCCCAAGACCTAGAGGCGACTTAAGGCCCAAGAGGATGAACCGCCATATGAATAACTTGTATTGTAAGGCAGGATTAGTTAGTCACCGAGCCGGACACGTTGTCTATGAGCCGGCCGGAACTCTGTAAGCCGCCGGGCGTCAACCTATGTATATAAAGGGACGACCCGGCGGTGAGTTAGGGCAAAAAATAAGAGATCGAGAACTATGTCAAGCGTATTCGCTCCCTGGTAATCGAAGCCCAAACAATACGACCCTACACTGGATTAGGCTTTTACCTCCACCGCGGGGGTCGAACCAGTATAAATTCTCCGTATCCCTTGTCCCGTTTAACCCCTTCAAGCTAGCTACGTTGCGATGGCTCCACACCTAAGTCCTTACGCTAGGACATCTGACGTGACGAATCCGCGACAGTTGTCGAGCGGGCATTTGGTGTGCTCCAATCTCGATTTGCTATTGTCCGGTACCCCGCTGTGAACTGGTCGAAAGATCAAATGTGGGGAGTCATGACTTGTTGTGTCATCTTGCACAACACGATCATTGAGAACGAGTAGAAAGAGCCAGTGTTTGACACTGAACCATATTACAGGAAGGGTCCTCTTGTCCAAGTTGATCACCAGCTACCGGCAACCTGGGCTACCTTCCTCAATATGCGTCATGAGATCCGAGACCCACAGGTGCATGAAGAACTACAACACATCTGGTGGAGCATCTATGGAGGCTCAAGGGCAACGCCCAGCTTGACGTGTGATGAAATATGAGTTTTTATTTGTGTTTGAATTATGAGTTTGATTAGTTGAACTATTTGATGCGTATTGATTTCTATGATGAACTATGTGATAAAAATCAGTTTTTGTTGAATTTGTGCCGAAGCACGCCGAATGTGTGCCGAATTTGGGCCAATTTGCGCCCGGGGGGGGGGGCAAACTTGGGGCTTCAGCAGGAACCCAAGCCCCCCCACGTCGAATTTACCGTCGGTTGGTGATACGTCTCCAACGTATCTATAATTTTTGATTGCTCCATGCTACTTTATCTACTGTTTTGGACTATATTGGGCTTTATTTTCCACTTTTATATTCTTTTTGGGACTAACCTATTAACGGAGGCCCAGCCCGAATTGTTGTTTTTGCCTATTTTAGTGTTTGAAGAAAGCGGAATATCAAACGGAGTCCAAGCGGAATGAAACCTTGGGGCGTGATTTTCCAACGAGCGTGATCTAGGAGACTTGGACCCTACTCCAAGAAGTGCCAGAGGCGGTCATGAGGGTGGAGGGCGCCCCCCTGGGCGCGCCCCCTACCTCGTGGGCCCCCTGACGCTGCACCGACGTACTCCTTCCTCCTATATATACCTACGTATCCCAAACGATCACAACAGGAGCCAAAAACCTAATTCCATCGCCGCAACCTTACAGATCCACGAGATCCCATCTTGGGGCCTGTTCAGAGCTCCATGGGAGGGCATCCACCACGAAGGGCTTCTACATCAACACCATAGCCCCTCCGATGAAGTGTGAGTAGTTTACTTCAGACCTTCGGGTCCATAGCTAGTAGCTAGATGGCTTCTTCTCTCTTTTTGGATCTCAATACAATGTTCTCCCCCTCTCTTGTGGAGATCTATTCGATGTAATCTTCTTTTTGCGGTGTGTTTGTTGAGACCGATGAATTGTGGGTTTTTGATCCAGTATTATCTATGGAAAATATTTGATTCTTCTCTGAATTCTTTTATGTATGATTGAGTTATCTTTGCAAGTCTCTTCGAATTATCCTTTTTGGTTTGGCCAACTAGATTGGTAGTTCTTGCAATGGGAGAAGTGCTTAGCTTTGGGTTCAATCTTGCGGTGTCCTTACCCAGTGACACAAAGGGTTGCAAGGCACGTATTGTATTGTTGCCATGGAGGATAATAAGATGGGGTTTTTATCATATTGCATGAATTTATCCCTCTACATCATGTCATCTTGCTTAAGGCGTTACTCTGTTTTTAACTTAATACTCTAGATGCATGCTGGATAGCGGTCGATGAGTGGAGTAATAGTAGTAGATGCAGAATCGTTTTGATCTACTTGTCTTGGATGTGATGCCTATATACATGATCATTGCCTAGATATACTCATAACTATGCTCAATTCTGTCAATTGCTCAACAGTAATTTGTTCACCCACCGTAGAATACTTATGCTCTTGAGAGAAGACACTAGTGAAACCTATGGCCCCCGGGTCTATTCTCATCATATCAATCTCTATCACTTTATTTACTTGCTTTGTTTTTTACTTTGCCTTTTACTTTTTACTTTGCATCTATCTATCAAAAATACCAAAAATATTATTTATCTTCTCTATCAGATCTCACTCTCGTAAGTGACCGTGAAGGGATTGACAGCCCCTAATCGCGTTGGTTGTGAGTTGCTATCGTTTTGTGTAGGTACGAGGGACTTGTGCGTGGTCTCCTACTGGATTGATACCTTGGTTCTCAAAAACTAAGGGAAATACTTACGCTACTTTGTTGCATAATCCTCTCCTCTTCAGGGAAATCCAACGCAGTGCTCAGGACGTAGCAAGAAGAATTTCTGGCGCCGTTGCCGGGGAGGCTCACGCAAGCAAGTCAACTATACCAAGTACCCATCGCAATCCCTATCTCTCGCATTACATTATTTGCCATTTGCCTCTCGTTTTCCTCTCCCCCACTTCACCCTTGCCGTTTTATTCGCCCTCTCTTTTCCAATCTCCTCCTCTCTTTCCCGTTTGCCTTTCTGTTTGCTCGTGTGTTAAGTTTGCTTACTTGTTGCGATGGCTCTACCTAGATTTGGTGACCTTCACCTTAAAAGGCTAGAGGAGATCGAAAGCAATGTCAGAAAGTTTATGGTTTTGCAATTTGAGCACAATAATTTCTTTAGAAATGATCTTAAGGAACAAAAAAAATTTATGAGTTATATGAATAAAGAACTCGATGATATGTCTAAAGAATTTGATGGTATAAGGGCCCAAATTGCTCGTCTTGAAAAGATGACCGCTAAAATTTCGGATATGCAAGCTACCTTAGTCAATAAGATGGCCGCTAAACCGAATTCTTATGAAAATCAAGATGAAGATCTAAAAGTTATTGATGTGTCCCCCATTAAATCTTTGTTTTGCAATATGAATCTTGATGAATCTAAATATGATCTTCCTTTACCTAGAAGGCATTCTAAGAATTCGGAGTTTCTAGATCTTGATGATGAATTTGATGAAAGTGGGATTGAAATAAACAAAAACTTAGATATTGCTAAACCCACTATTTTGGATCTCAAGGAATTTAATTATGAAAATTGCTCTTTGATTGGTTGTATTTCCTTGTTGCAATCCGTGCTAGATTCTCCTCATGCTTATAGTCAAAATAAGGCCTTTACCAAACACATTGTTGATGCCTTGATGCAATCTTATGAAGAAAAACTTGAGTTGAAAGTTTCTATCCCTAGAAAACTCTATGATGAGTGGGAACCTACTATCAAAATTAAAATTAAACATTATGAGTTTCATGCTTTGTGTGATTTTGGTGCTAGTGTCTCTACTATTCCCAAAACTTTATGTGACTTGCTAGATTTCCGTGATTTTGATGATTGCTCTCTAAACTTGCATCTCGGATTGCACTATTAAAAAGCCTATGGGAAGAATTAATAATGTTCTTATTGTTGCAAATAGGAATTATGTGCCCGTAGATTTTATCGTTCTTGATATAGATTGCAATCCTTCATGTCTTATTATTCTTGGTAGACCTTTCCTTAGAATGATTGGTGCAATTATTGATATGAAGGAAGGGAATATTCGATTCCAATTTCACTTAAAGAAGGGTATGGAACACTTCCCTAGAAAGAAAATAAAATTACCATATGAATCTATCATGAGAGCCACTTATGGATTGCCTACCAAAGATGGCAATACCTAGATCTATCCTTGCTTTTATGCCTAGCTAGGGGCGTTAAACGATAGCGCTTGTTGGGAGGCAACCCAATTTTATTTTGTGTTTTTTTGTTTTGATTCTGTTTAGGAATAAATAATCCATCTACCTTCTGTTTGGATGTGGTTTTATGTTTTAATTAGTGTTTGTGCCAAGTAGAACCTATAGGATAACCTACTATGATAGTTGATTTGATTCTGCTGAAAAACAGAAACTTTGCGCGCACGAATATAATTTTGTTAACTCACAGGAACGTGCTTTTGCGTTGATTCTTTTTGCTGATGTTCAATAAACAAATTTTCTAGGACTTCCTATTTTGGTAGAATTTTTAGAGTTCCAGAAGTTTGCGTTAGTTACAGATTGCTACAGACTGTTCTGTTTTTGACAGATTCTGTTTTACGTGTGTTGTTTGCTTATTTTGATGAATCTATGGCTAGTAAAATAGTTTATAATCCATAGAGAAGTTGGAATACAGTAGGTTTAACACCAATATAAATAAAGAATGAGTTCATTACAGTACCTTGAAATAGTCTTTTGTTTTCTTTCTCTAACGGAGCTCACAAGATTTCTGTTGAGTTTTGTGTTGTGAAGTTTTCAAGTTTTGGGTGAATTCTTTTGATGGATTATGGAACAAGGAGTGGCAAGAGCCTAAGATTGGGGATGCCCATGGCACCCCCAAGATAATCCAAGGACACCAAAAAGTCAAAGCCTGGGGCATCCCCTCTTTCGTCCACTTCCATCGGTAATTTACTTTGAGCTATATTTTTATTCACCACATGATATGTGTTTTGCTTGGAGCGTCTTGTATTATTTGCGTCTTTGCTTGTTAGTTTACCATAATCATCCTTGTTGTACACACCTTTTGAGAGAGCCATATATGAATTGGAATTTGTTAGAATACTCTATGTGCTTCACTTATATCTTTTGAGCGTGATAATTTTTGCTCATAGTGCTTCACTTATATCTTTTGAGCGTGATAATTTTTGCTCTAGTGCTTCACTTATAACTTTTAAGAGAACGGTGGTGGATTTGTTTTAAAGAAACTATTGATCTATCATGCTTCACTTAGATTATTTTGAGAGTCGTTAATAGCATGGTAATTTGCTTAATGTTAATATACTTGGTGTTCAAGATATGTGAAACTTTCTTTTGAGTGCATTGAATACTAAGATAAGTTTGATGCTTGATAATTGTTTTGAGATATGGAGGTGATAATATTAGAGTCATGCTAGTTAAGTAGTTGTGAATTCAAAGAATGCTTGTGTTGAAGTTTGTGATTCCCGTAGCATGCACGTATGGTGAATCATTATGTGATGAACTCGTAGCATGATTTATTTATTGATTGTCTTCCTTATGAGTGGCGGTCGGGGACGAGCGATGGTCTATTTGAAGGAAATATGCCCTAGAGAAAATAATAAAGTTATTATTTATTTCCTCATATCATGATAAATGTTTATTATTCATGCTAGAATTGTATTAACCGGAAACATGATACATGTGTGAATACATAGACAAAAATATAGTCACTAGTATGCCTCTACTTGACTAGCTCATTAATCAAAGATGGTTATGTTTCCTAACCATAGCATGTGTTGTCATTTGATTAATGGGATCACATCATTAGGAGAATGATGTGATTGACATGACCCATTTCCGTTAGCCTAGCACTTGATCGTTTGGTATACTGCTATTGCTTTCTTCATGACTTATACTTGTTCCTGTAACTATGAGATTATGCAACTCCCGTTTACCGGAGGAACACTTTGGGTACTACCAAACGTCACAACGTAACTGGGTGATAATAAAGGAGTACTACAGGTGTCTCCGAAGGTACATGTTGAGTTGCCGTATTTCGAGATTAGGTTTTGTCACTCCGATCGTCGGAGAGGTATCTCTGGGCTCTCTCGGTAATGCACATCATTATAAGCCTTGCAAGCAATGTGACTAATGAGTTGGTTACGGGATGATGCATTACAGAACGAGTAAAGAGACTTGCCAGTAACGAGATTAAACTAGGTATTGGATACCGACGATCAGATCTCGGGCAAGTAACATACCGATGACAAAGGGAACAACGTATGTTGTTATGCGGTTTGACCGATAAAGATCTTCGTAGAATATGTAGGAACCAATATGGGCATCCAGGTCCCGCTATTGGTTATTGACCGAGAATGGTTCTAGGTCATGTCTACATAGTTCTCGAACCCGTAGGGTCCGCACGCTTAACGTTACGATGACGGTTTTATTATGAGTTTATAAGTTTTGATGTACGAAGTTTGTTGAGTCTCGGATGTGATCACGGACATGGCGAGGAGTCTCGAAATGGTCGAGACATAAAGATTGATATATTGGACGACTATATTCGGACACGGAATTGTTCCAGTGATTTGGAGAAAATCGGAGTGCCGGGGGTTACGGAACCCCGGAGAGTATTGGGCCTCATGGGCCTTAGGGGAAGGAGAGAGGCGGCCAGCATGGGCGCGCACCCCCCCCCTGGTCCGAATGGACTAGGAGGAGGCGGCCCCCTTTCCTTCCCCTCTCCCCTCCTTCCCCTCCTAGTAGGAGTAGGAAAGGAGGAGTCCTACTCCTACTAGGAGGAGGTTTCCACCTCCTTGGCGCGCCCCAAGGGGCCGGCCGGCCTCCCCCCTTGCTCCTTTATATACGGGGGCAGGGGCACCCCATAGACACACAAGTTGATCTATAGATTGTTCCTTAGCCGTGTGTGGTGCCCCCTTCCACCATATTCCACCTCGGTCATATTGTCGTGGAGTTTAGGCGAAGCCCTGCGCCGGTAAAGCATCATCATCATCACCACGCCGTCGTGCTGACGGAACTCATCTCCGGAGCTTTGCTGGATCGGAGCCCGGAGATCGTCATCGAGCTGAACGTGTGCTGAACTCGGAGGCCCCGTACGTTCGGTGCTTGGATCGGTCGGATCGTGAAGAGGTACGACTACATCAACCGCGTTGTGCTAACACTTCCGCTTACGGTCTACGAGGGTATGTGGACGAACACTCTCCCCTCTCGTTGCTATGCCATCGCCATGATCTTGTGTGTGCGTAGGAAAATGTTTGAAATTACTACGTTCCCCAACAGTGGCATCCGAGCCTAGGTTTTATGCGTTGATGTTATATGCACGAGTAGAACACAAGTGAGTTGTGGGCGATACAAGTCATACTGCTTACCAGCATGTCATACTTTGGTTCGGCGGTATTGTGAGATGAAGCGGCCCGGACCGACATTACGTGTACGCTTACGCGAGACTGGTTTCACCGTTACGAGCACTCGTGCTTAAAGGTGGCTGGCGGGTGTCTGTCTCTCTCACTTTAGCTGAATCGAGTGTGGCTACGCCCAGTCCTTGCGAAGGTTAAAACAACACCAACTTGACAAACTATCGTTGTGGTTTTTGATGCGTAGGTAAGAATGGTTCTTGCTAAGCCCGTAGCAGCCACGTAAAACTTGCAACAACAAAATAGAGGACGTCTAACTTGTTTTTGCAGGGCATGTTGTGATGTGATATGGTCAAGACATGATGCTATATTTTATTGTATGAGATGATCATGTTTTGTAACCGAAGTTATCGGCAACTTGCTGGAGCCATATGGTTGTCGCTTTATTGTATGAAATGCAAACGCTCTGTAATTGCTTTACTTTATCACTAAGCGGTAGCGATAGTCGTAGAAGCAATAGATGGCGTAACGACAACGATGCTACGATGGAGATCAAGGTGTCGCGCCGGTGATGATGGTGATCACGACGGTGCTTCGAAGATGGAGATCACAAGCACAAGATGATGATGGCCATATCATATCACTTATATTGATTGCATGTGATGTTTATCCTTTATGCATCTTATCTTGCTTTGATTGATGGTAGCATTTTAAGATGATCTCTCACTAATAATCAAGAAGTGTTCTCCCTGAGTATGCACCGTTGCGAAAGTTCTTCGTGCTGAGACACCACGTGATGATCGGGTGTGATAGGCTTTACGTTCAAATACAACGGGTGCAAAACAGTTGCACACGTGGAATACTCAGGTCATACTTGACGAGCCTAGCATATCTGAGATATGGCCTCGGAACACGGAGACCGAAAGGTCGGCGTGAATCATATAGTAGATATGATCAACATAGCGATGTTCACCATTGAAACTACTCCATCTCACATGATGATCGGACATGGTTTAGTTGATTTGGATCACGTGATCACTTAGATGACTAGAGATGTCTGTCTAAGTGGGAGTTCTTAAGTAATATGATTAATTGAACTTAAATTTATCATGAACTTAGTACTGATAGTATTTTGCTTGTCTATGTTTGTTTGTAGATAGATGGCTCGTCTTTGTTGTTCCGTTGAATTTTAATGCGTTCCTTGAGAAAGCAAAGTTGAAAGATGATGGTAGCAATTACGGATTGGGTCCGTAACCTAAGGATTATCCTCATTCTTGCGAGAAAAGTTCGTCCTGGAAGCACCGCTGGGTGCGAAGCCTCTTTGATGCAACCGCCAGCGGCGTTAGAAGCGTCTGGCGAGCAAAGCGATGACTACTCGATAGTTCGATGTGCCATGCTTTACGGCTTAGAACCGGGTCTTCAACGACGTTTTGAGCGTCATGGAGCATATGAGATGTTCCAGAGTTGAAGTTAATATTTCAAGCCAATGCCGGATTGAGAGATATGAAGTCTCCAATAAGTTCTATAGCTGCAAGATGGAGGAGAATAATTACATCGGTGAACACATACTCAAAATGTGCGGGTATAATAATCACTTGATTCAAGCTGGGAGTTAATTTTCACGATGATAGTGTCATTGATGAATTCTCCAATCACGCCACCAAGCTACAAGAGCTTCGTGATGAACTATAATATGTAAGGGATGAACAAGACTATTCGAGCTCTTCGCAATGCTAAAAGCTGCGGAGGTAGAAATCAGAAGGAGCATCAAGTGTTGATGGTTAACAATACCACCAGTTTCAAGAAGGGCAAAGGGAAGAAGAAGGGAACTTCAAAAGAGCGGCAAGCAAGTTGCTGCTCAAGAGAAGAAACACAAGTCGGACCTAAGCACTGAAATCGAGTGCTTCTACCGCAAGCGATGGACCTTTGAGCGGAACTGCCCCAAGTATTTGGCGGATAAGAAGGATGGCAAACTGAACAAAGGTATATGTGATATACATGTTATTGATGTGTACCTTACTAATGCTCGTAGTAGCACCTGGGTATTTGATACTGGTTCTGTTGCTAATATTTGCAACTCGAAACAGGGACTACGGATTAAGCGAAGATTGGCTAAGGACGAGGTGACGATGCGCGTGGGAAATGGTTCCAAAGTCGATGTGATCGCGCTCGGCACGCTACCTGTACATCTACCATCGGGATTAGTTTTAGACCTAAATAATTGTTATTTGGTGCCAGCGTTGAGCATGAACATTATATCTGGATCTTGTTTGATGCGAGACGGTTATTCATTTAAATCAGAGAATAATGGTTGTTCTATTTATATGAGTAATATCTTTTATGGTCATGCACCCTTGAAGAGTGGTCTATTTTTATTGAATCTCGATAGTAGTGATACACATATTCATAGTGTTGAAACCAAAAGATGCAGAGTTGATAATGATAGTGCAACTTATTTGTGGCACTACCGTTTGGGTCATATCGGTGTAAAGCGCATGAAGAAACTCCATACTAATGGGCTTTTTGAATCACTTGATTATGAATCACTTGGTACTTGCGAACCGTGCCTTATGGGCAAGATGACTAAAACGCCGTTCTCCGGAACTATGGAGCGAGCAACTGATTTGTTGGAAATCGTACATACTGATGTTTGTGGTCCAATGAATGTTGAGGCTCGCGGCAGGTATCGTTATTTTCTCACTTTCACAGATGATTTGAGCAGATATGGGTATATCTACTTAATGAAACACAAGTCCGAAACATTTGAAAAGTTCAAAGAATTTCAGAGTGAAGTGGAAAATCATCGTAACAAGAAAAAAAATCTACGATCTGATCGTGGAGGAGAATATTTGAGTTACGAGTTTGGTCTACACTTGAAAAAATGCGTAATAGTTTCGCAACTCACGCCACCCTGAACACCACAACGAAATGGTGTGTCCGAATGTCGTAATCGTACTTTACTAGATATGGTGCAATCTATGATGTCTCTTACCAATTTACCGCTATCGTTTTGGGGTTATGCTTTAGAGACGGCCGCATTCACATTAAATAGGGCACCATCGAAATCCGTTGAGACGACGCCTTATGAACTGTGGTTTGGCAAGAAACCAAAGTTGTCGTTTCTTAAAGTTTGGGGCTGCGATGCTTATGTGAAGAAACTTCAACCAGATAAGCTCGAACCCAAATCGGAGAAATGTGTCTTCATAGGATACCCAAAAGAGACTATTGGGTACACCTTCTATCACATATTTGAGGGCAAGATTTTCGTTGCTAAAATCGGATCCTTTCTAGAGAAGGAGTTTCTCTCGAAAGAAGTGAGTGGGAGGGAAGTAGAACTTGATGAGATAACTGTATCTACTCCCTTATTGGAAAGTAGTTCATCACAAGAACCGGTTCCTGTGACAACTACACCAATTAGTGAGGAAGCTAATGATATTGATCATGAAACTTCAGATCAAGTTTCTCTTGAACCTCGTGGGTCTACGAGTAAGATCCGCACAGTGATACGGTAATCCAATTCGGAAGTCATGTTACTTGACCATGATGAACCTCACGAACTATGAGGAAGTGATGATGAGCCCAGATTCCGGAAAATGGCTAGAGGCCATGAAATCTGAGATGGGATCCATGTATGAAAACAAAGTATGGACTTTGGTTGACTTGCCCGATGATCGGCAAGCCATTGAGAATAAATGGATCTTTAAGAAGAAGACTGACGCTGATGGTAATGTAACTGTCTATAAAGCTCGACTTGTTGCGAAAGGCTTTCGACAAGTTCAAGGGGTTGACTACGATGAGACTTTCTCACCCGTAGCGATGCTTAAGTCTGTCCGAATCATGTTAGCTATTGCTGCATTTCATGATTATGAAATTTGGCAAGTGGATGTCAAGACTGCATTCTTGAATGGATCTCTGGAAGAAGAGTTATATATGATGCAGCCAGAAGGTTTTGTTGATCCAAAAGGTGCTAACAAAGTGTGCAAGCTCCAGCGTTCCATTTATGGACTGGTGCAAGCATCTCGGAGTTGGAATAAACGCTTTGATAGTGTGATCAAAGTATATGGTTTTATACAGACTTTTGGAGAAGCCTGTATTTACAAGAAAGTGAGTGGGAGCTCTGTAGCATTTCTGATTTTATATGTAGATGACATATTATTAATTGGAAATGATATAGAATTTCTGGATAACATAAAGGGATACTTGAATAAAAGTTTTTCAATGAAAGACCTCGGTGAAGCTGCTTACATATTGGGCATCAAGATCTATAGAGATAGGTCAAGACGCTTAATAGGACTTTCACAAAGCACATACCTTGACAAAATTTTGAAAAAGTTCAAAATGGATCAGGCAAAGAAAGGTTTCTTGCCTGTGCTACAAGGTGTGAAGTTGAGTCAAACTCAATGCCCGACCACCGCAGAAGATAGAGAGAAAATGAAAGATGTTCCCTATGCTTCAGCCATAGGCTCTATCATGTATGCAATGCTATGTACCAGACCTGACGTATGCTTAGCAATAAGCTTGGCAGGAAGGTACCAAAGTAATCCAGGGACAAAGAGCTAGTCATAAATGGTTACGTCGATGCAAGCTTTGACACTGATCCGGACGATTCTAAATCGCAAACCGGATACGTGTTTTTATTAAACGGTGGAGCTGTAAGTTGGTGCAGTTCTAAACAAAGCGTCGTGGCAGGATCTACATGTGAAGCGGAGTACATAGCTGCTTCTGAAGCAGAAAATGAAGGAGTCTGGATGAAGGAGTTCATTTCCGATCTAGGTGTTATACCTAAAGCATCGGGACCAATGAAGATCTTCTGTGACAATACTGGTGCAATTGCCTTGGCAAAGGAATCCAGATTTCACAAGAGGACCAAGCACATCAAGAGACGCTTCAATTCCATTCGGGACCAAGTCCAAGTGGGAGACATAGAGGTTTGCAAGATACATACGGATCTGAATGTTGCAGACCCGTTGACTAAGCCTCTCTCACGAGCAAAACATGATCAGCACCAAGACTCCGTGGGTGTTAGAATCATTACTATGTAATCTAGATTATTGACTCTACTGCAAGTGGGAGACTGAAGGAAATATGCCCTAGAGGCAATAATAAAGTTATTATTTATTTCCTCATATCACGATAAATGTTTATTATTCATGCTAGAATTGTATTAACCGGAAACATGATACATGTGTGAATACATAGACAAAAATATAGTCACTAGTATGCCTCTACGTCACTAGCTCATTAATCAAAGATGGTTATGTTTCCTAACCATAGACATGTGTTGTCATTTGATTAATGGGATCACATCATTAGGAGAATGATGTGATTGACATGACCCATTCCGTTAGCTTAGCACTTGATCGTTTAGTATACTGCTATTGCTGTCTTCATGACTTATACAAGTTCCTGTAACTATGAGAATTATGCAACTCCGTTTACGGAGGAACACTTTGGTACTACCAAACGTCACTGGCGTAATCGGGTGATTATAAAGGAGTACTACAGGTGTCTCCGAAGGTACATGTTGAGTTGGCGTATTTGAGATTAGGTTTTGTCACTCCGATCGTCGAGAGGTATCTCTGAGCCCTCTCGGTAATGCACATCATTATAAGCCTTGCAAGCAATGTGACCAATGAGTTGGTTACGGGATGATGCATTACTGAGCGAGTAAAGAGACTTGCCGTAGCGAGATTGAACTAGGTATTGGATACCGACGATCGAATCTCGGGCAAGTAACATACCGATGACAAAGGGAACAACGTATGTTGTTATGCGGTTTGACCGATAAAGATCTTCGTAGAATATGTAGGAACCAATATGGGCATCCAGGTCCCGCTATTGGTTATTGACCGAGAATGGTTCTAGGTCATGTCTACATAGTTCTCGAACCCGTAGGGTCCGCACGCTTAACGTTACGATGACAGTTTTATTATGAGTTTATAAGTTTTGATGTACCGAAGTTTGTTCGGAGTCCCGGATGTGATCACGGACATGACGAGGAGTCTCTAAATGGTCGAGACATAAAGATTGATATATTGGACAACTATATTCGGTCACCGGAATTGTTCCGGGTGATTTCGGAGAAAACCGGAGTGCCGGGGGGATTACCGGAACCCCCCGGGAGAGTATTGGGCCTCATGGGCCTTAGGGGAAAGGAGAGAGGGGCGGCCGGCATGGGCGCCGCCCCCCTCTGGTCCGAATTGGACTAGGAGGGGGGCGGCGCCCCCCCTTTCCTTCCCCCTCTCCCCTTTCCTTCCCCCTCCTAGTAGGAGTAGGAAAGGAGGAGTCCTACTCCTACTAGGAGGTGGATTCCTCCTCCTTGGCGCGCCCCAAGGGGCCGGCCGGCCTCCCCCCTTGCTCCTTTATATACGGGGGCAGGGGGGCACCCCATTGACACACAAGTTGATCTACGGATCGTTCCTTAGCCATGTGCGGTGCCCCCTTCCACCATATTCCACCTCGGTCATGTCGTCGCGGAGTTTAGGCGAAGCCCTGCGCCGGTAAAGCATCATCATCGTCACCACGCCGTCGTGCTGACGGAACTCATCTCCGGAGCTTTGCTGGATCGGAGCCCGGAGATCGTCATCGAGATGAACGTGTGCTGAACTCGGAGGCCCCGTACGTTCGGTGCTTGGATCGGTCGGATCGTTTAGACATACGACTACATCAACCGCGTTGTGCTAACGCTTCGCTTCACGGTCACGAGTGCGTGGGACGAACACTCTCCCCTCTCGTTGCTATGCCATCACCATGATCTTGTGTGTGCGTAGGAAATTTTTTGAAATTACTACGTTCCCCAACACTTTTCCTACCAATCTATCCCCCTAGGAGCATGCGCGTAATACTTTGCTTTGATAACTACTAGATTTTTGCAACAAGTATATGAGTTCTTTATGAATAATGTTGAGTCCATGGATTATACACACTTTTTCCCATCCTTCCACCTTTGCTAGCCTCTCTAATATCGCACACTTTTCGCCGGTATCATACACCCACCATATACCTTCCTCAAAACAGCCACCATACCTACCTATCATGGCATTTCCATAGTCATTCCGAGATATATTGCCATGCAACTTTCCACCGTTCCGTTTATTATGACACGCTCCATCATTGTCATATTGCTAGCATGATCATGTAGTTGACATTGTATTTGTGGTAAAGCCACCGTTCATAATTCTTTCATACATGTCACTCATGATTCATTGCATATCGATTACACCACGGAGGCATTCATATAGAGTCATACTTTGTTCTAAGTATCGAGTTGTAATTGTTGAGTTGTAAGAAAAATAAAAGTGTGATGATCATCATTATTAGAGCATTGTCCCAAGTGAGGAAAGGATGATGGAGACTATGATTCCCCCATAAGTCGGGATGAGACTCCGGACTAAAATAAAAAAAAGAGGTCGTAAAAAAAGAGAGAAAGGCCCAAATAAAAAATGAGAGAAAAAGAGAGAAGGGACAATGCTACTATCCTTTTACCATACTTGTGCCTCAAAGTAGCACCAAGATCTTCATGATAGAGAGTCTCTCATGTTGTCACTTTCATATACTAGTGGGAATTTTTCATTATAGAACTTGGCTTGTATATTCCAATGATGGGCTTCCTCAAAATGCCCTAGGTCTTCGTGAGCAAGCGAGTTGGATGCACACCCACTTAGTTTCTTTTATAGAGCTTTCATATACTTATAGCTCTAGTGCATTCGTTGCATGGCAATCCCTACTCACTCACATTGATATCTATTGATGGGCATCTCCATAGCCCATTGATACGCCTAGTTGATGTGAGACTATCTTCCCTCTTTTTGTCTTCTCCACAACCACCCTTCTATTCCACCTATAAGTGCTATATCCATGGCTCACACTCATGTACTCCCTCCGTCCGAAAAAACTTGTCATCAAAATGGACAAAAAGGAATGTATCTATAACTAAAATACATCTAGATACATCCCTTTTTATTCATTTTGATGACAAGTATTTCCGGACGGAGGGAGTATTACCTGAAGATTGAAAAAGTTTTGAGAATGTCACAAGTATGAAACAATTTCTTGGCTTGTCATCGGGGTTGTGCATGATTTAAATATTTTGTGTGGGGAAGATGGAGCATAGCCAGATTATATGATTTTGTAGGGATAACTTTCTTTGGCCATGTTATTTTGAGAAGACATGATTGCTTTGATTAGTATGCTTGAAGTATTATTATTTTTTATGTCAATATGAACTTTTGTCTTGAATCTTTCGGATCTGAATATTCATATCACGATTAAGAAGATTTACATTGAAATTATGCCAAAGTATCACTCTGCATCAAAAATTCTTTTTTATCATTTACCTACTCGAGGACAAGCAGGAATTAATCTTGGGGATGCTCGATACGTCTCCAACGTATCTATAATTCTTGATTGCTCCATGCTACTTTATCTACTGTTTTGGACTATATTGGGCTTTATTTTCCACTTTTATATTATTTTTGGGACTAACCTATTAACCGGAGGCCCAGCCCAGAATTGTTGTTTTTTTTTTCCTATTTCAGTGTTTCGAAGAAACGGAATATCAAACGGAGTCCAAACGGAATGAAACCTTCAGGAACGTGATTTTCCAACCGAACGTGATCCAGGAGACTTGGACCCTACTCCAAGAAGTGCCAGAGGCGGTCACGAGGGTGGAGGGTGAAGGAAATATGCCCTAGAGGCAATAATAAAGTTATTATTTATTTCCTCATATCATGATAAATGTTTATTATTCATGCTATAATTGTATTAACCGGAAACATGATACATGTGTGAATACATAGACAAACATATAGTCACTAGTATGCCTCTACTTGACTAGCTCATTAATCAAAGATGGTTATGTTTCCTAACCATAGGCATGTGTTGTCATTTGATTAATGGGATCACATCATTAGGAGAATGATGTGATTGACATGACCCATTTTCGTTAGCCTAGCACTTGATCGTTTAGTATATTGCTATTGCTTTCTTCATGACTTATACTTGTTCCTGTAACTATGAGATTATGCAACTCCCGTTTACCGGAGGAACACTTTGGGTGCTACCAAACGTCACAACGTAACTGGGTGATTATAGAGGAGTACTACAGGTGTCTCCAAAGGTACATGTTGAGTTGCCGTATTTCGAGATTAGGCTTTGTCACTCCGATTGTCGGAGAGGTATCTCTGGGCCCTCTCGGTAATGCACATCACTATAAGCCTTGCAAGCAATGTAGCTAATGAGTTAGTTACGGAATGATGCATTACATAACGAGTAAAGAGACTTGTCGGTAACGAGATTGAACTAGGTATTGGATACCGCCGACCAAATCTCGGGCAAGTAACATACCGATGACAAAGGCAACAACGTATGTTGTTATGCGGTTTGACCGATAAAGATCTTCATAGAATATGTAGGAACCAATATGGGCATCCAGGTTCCGCTATTGGTTATTGACCGAGAATAGTTCTAGGTCATGTCTACATAGTTCTCGAACCCATAGGGTCCGCACGCTTAACGTTACGACGATAGTTTTATAATGAGTTTATAAGTTTTGATGTACCGAAGTTTGTTCGGAGTCTCGGATGTGATCACGGACATGACGAGGAGTCTCGAAATGGTCGAGACATAAAAATTGATATATTGGACGAATATATTCGGACACCGGAAGTGTTCCGGACGTTTTCGGAGAAAACCGGAGTGCCGGAGGGTTACCGGAACCCCCCCCGGAGAGATAATGGGCCACATGGGCCTTCGTGGAAAGAGAGAGGGGCGGCCAGGGTGGGCCACGCGCCCCCTCTCCCTATGGTCCGAATTGGACTAGGAGGGGGGGCGTTGATGGATTCATGTACCTAGGGTAGGGTCATAGGCCTGACCTAAACGTCCTACCCAAGGATACCCTTAGAAGAGATCACCTTCCAGTCGACCAGCGAGGAACCCACTCGACTAGCTAGAAGGACTCGACCATGGAGACTCACTCGACCATGAAGATACACTCGACCACCAGAAGGTCAACAGGCACTCTACAACGCAACGGCCTGTAATTGAATAGACTTAATGATAGTTAAGACACTTTATGAGGGGCGTTACCAGTAATGCCCCAGGCTTAATGTACTTTAACCTCTCCATTATGTTGGTTGGCTGGGGTCCTGGCGCACTCTATATAAGCCACCCCCCTCCACAGGCAGAGGGGTTCGCACTCTTGTAACACCTACTCAGATAATCCACTCGACCGCCTCAGGGCTCCGAGACGTAGGGCTTTTACTTCCTCCGAGAAGGGCCTGAACTCGTACATCGCTTGTGTTCACAACCGCTCCATAGCTAGGACCTTGCCTCTCCATACCTACCCCCACTCTACTGTCAGACTTAGAACCACGACAGTTGGCGCCCACCGTGGGGCAGGTGTTCTAGCGATTTGTGGAGAAGTTGCGGTACTTCCGAGTACTTTCATCATGATGATTGTTGGAGTTTTGGTTGAGGGGCGCGAGATCCGTCTCGGTGCTCTCACCTTTGTCGCCGACGACTCCGCGTGGCTCCAGGAGGCTCCACTCGACATCGAGGCGCTCCCCGTCCGCGGTGCGACGCACTTTCGCGCATGTGTCCGCGGCGTTCTGCTGCGGCAACCGTCGACCCCATATCGGTCGACTCCTTTATCGGTCGCCCGCCCGGTCTCCGGCCAGCGCAAGCGCTCTGGTCGGTCGAGACTCCAGCGGTGGGTGAAGCACGCGGTGGCTCGCCAGACAGCCATCACCCAGGTCGCGGCAATTAAGCCCGACGAGTCCCTCTACGGCCTATTCGACCTGTCGACTGGCTCCGTAGAGACTGCATCCGAATGCGACAGCAGTGATCCAGCGGTGGAAATCCTCATGGTCGACGGGCCCCGCAGTCCTCCCGGCTTCGCTCATAGGGGCAGAGCAGGTGGTGGAGGCGACCCCGCACAAGACCACGAAGAGTATCAGCCCGAGACACTCGACTCTCTGCAGAGAGAGGAGCTTCGCCGCAGGAACATGGATGCCCTGCATACTCCCATCGCGGGAGAAACCCCTGAGGCTCGCGCCTTGGAGGAGGCACGTTTGGCCAATGTCGCCGAACGCGCTCGCTTGGACAACCTTCAGCGAGCACTTTCGGAGGCCTTGTGGCAACGAGTTCTGAAGGCGATCGATGTTGACTCTTCCGCCGACTCGGTATACCGCACGCCAATTCAGAATTTAGCAACCGCAACCCGTATAGCGAGTCCATCCAGCCCTCTCGGTTGAAGGCGGGAGGGCTTGATCTGATCGTAGATTTACTCCGAGCAGCAGGAGACCGAACTCAGCCATGTCGCGATCGCGCAGCAATGAATTCACACGGTCGATCCGTCGCTGCGAATCTTTATTGATCGACTCACGATCCCAGATTTCCTCTGCGGCGGGAAGAAGCGCGACAACCGGCGAGATCAGTATGGAGACCGACACGACCGGGATGACAGCGTCGAGTGCCCGCTTCCCCTCGAGGAAGGGTCTTACGCTCCTCGGCGGCGGGATGTGAGCGTCGATTCGATGCGGGCGGAGAGTTCGGTCGACCCGTGGAACCGAGCTTGACGCGCGATCCATTATCGTGCAAGGCTTGGTCGACCGAGCAGAGCCCATCGGCGGACCGAGAGGATGCACCCTGGCGATCAAGTGCATGTTTCAGTGCAGGTGTTTTAGCGAGGCTATCGAGCCGCAGATGATCCCCCAATTTCAGGTTGGCGGCGAGTCGGCAAATTCACTAGGAGTCCAAGCACGAAACTTGGCTTGAAGATTACCGAGTGGCTTTTCAGATTGGTGGTGGGAGCGATGAGGTGGCCATGAAACATTTGCCCATCATGTTGGAAGGTTCGCAGGCATGGCTGAATCAGTTACCTCCTAGCAAGATATATACACTTGGGAAGATTTGTCCCCAGTGTTCGTCAGACTTTTGAAGGAACTTGCAAGCGACCGGCTGGTTTGTGAGCTGCAAGTCGTGTGCTGAAGACCAATGAAACTCTCCGAGAGTACATTCAGAGGTGGATTACCTGCACCATCTTGTGGAAAATGTGTCCGACCATCGAGGCGGTTTGCGCCTTCAAAGATGGCATCAAGAACGAGGAATTGAGTCGAAGTTTGGTCGAACCGGAGACATGACCTTGAGTCGAATGATGGAGATTGCTACCAAGCACGCATAACGGCGAGGAAGAGGACCGACTCAAGCGGCAAGTATAAGCCAAGTCATCGGAGAAGGAAATTCGATCGGAAGCAGAAGCGGAAAGCCGAGCCAGCAGCTCTGGTGAGGCCACGCCGTGACTCGGGGAAGTTCAAGGGAAGCCAAAGGATCCGGAATCCTAAGAAAGTAAAGGATAAAGAAGGAAATGGCGTGATGGATATGCCATGCCATATTCACACAAAGAAAGATGAAGAGGGCAACATCATTTACCCAAAGCACACCACTGCCAAATTGTCGACTCGATCCAGCGGTTCGGGAAAAACAGTCTAAGGACAAGGAGAAGGAGCGGACAAGGCCGGAGACAAAGAGGACAGTGAGGAAGAATATCCACATGTCAACTCCACTCTGATGATCTTCGCAGATGTGGAAAGTAAAAGTCGACTGAAAGTCATTAACCGTGAGGTGAACATGGTTGCCCCAGTAAAACCAAGTTATGTGAAGTGGTCCCAAACACCCATCACATTCGACCAATTTGATCATCCGACTCATATTGCCACCCCTGGGCGGCAAGCTTTGGTGGTCGATCCAATTGTCGAAGGCACTCGACTGACGAAAGTGCTGATGGATGGTGGTAGTGGACTGAACTTGTTATATCTGAGACACATTGAAAGGGATGGGCATTCCGATGTCGGTGAGCACCAAACAACATGAGTTTCCACGAGTCATACTAGGAAGAAGGCCAACTCACTCGGTCAAATAGCTCGGGCGTGGTTTTGGTGATTCCAAGCATTTTCGCAAGGAAAAATTGACCTTTGAGGTTGTGGATTTTTGAGTGCATACCACGCCATTTTGGGAGGCCAGCCTACACACGATTCATGGCTCGACCATGTTACGTGTACCTCAAACTGAAAATGCCAGGCCCCAAGGGGTGATCACCATCACCGCGATCGGAAAAAGGCGAAGAGTGCTTTCGGAAGGGCTCAAGATTGCCGACTCCCAAGTGACAGCGGTCGAATTCGAAGAATACAAGCAAAACGTAGATCCGAGTGATTTGTTGCGATCCAAGAAGCCGCCACAGAATCGCATTTGATTAAATGCGGTGAGGCGAAGCAGTTCATATTCACCCGACCGACCCCAATGCAGCCCCGACCCACATCTCCACGACACTCGACCGAAATAGGAAGAAGCGCTCATCCAGTTCCTCCGTGAGAGCGGGACATTTCGCATGGAAGCCGGTGACATGCCGGTGTTCAGGGGACGGGTGAGCATCGCCCCAGTCGACAAGTCAGCAAAACCAGTCAAAGAGCATCTTGGCGGTCCGCCGTCCGGAAGAGAAAGGCTATTGGTGAAGAAGTGGCTCATTGTTGGCGGCAGGATTTATCGAGATATACCACTCCGAGTGGCTCGCTAATGTCGTCATGGTTCCCAAGAAGGACAACTCGCTCCGCATGTGCATTGACTTTAAGCACATCAATCGGGCCTGCCCGAAGGATCATTTTCCTCTCCCTCGCATAGATCAATTTGTTGACTCGACCGCGGGATGTGAGAGATTGTCTTTTCTAGATGCATATTCCGGGTATCATCAGATCCGTCTGTATGGACCCGACGAAATAAAAACAGCTTTCATCACTCCATTCGGGTGCTTCTGCTATATCACCATGCCATTCGGCCTCAAGAATGCCGGAGCCACATTTATGCGAATGATTCAGAAGTGTCTTCTCACTCAAATCAGTCGGAATGTGGAAGCGTATATGGATGATATAAATCGTTAAGTCGCGAAAAGGTTCCGACCTGCTTGCGACCTCGCGAAACATTTGCCAACCTCGGAAGGTGCGATATCAAGCTCAATCCGTCAAAGTGCACATTCGGAGTTCTGGTGGAAAATTACTCGGTTTTCGTTTCGAGCGAGGATCGATGCTAATCCGAGAAGATCGGCACTATTCTCCGAATGAAACGCATACTGTGCGAGTGCACGATGTCCGAGCTTCTTGGATGCTTGGCGCTTTAAGTCGATTCATTTCACGACTCGGTGAAAAGGCATTGCCTCTTTACCGATCGATGAAGAAGCGGCACAAGTTCGAGTGGACTCCAGAAGCTGATGCAGCGTTTGCCGAGCTAAAAGCTCTGCTCTCCACCCAGCCGGTGCTTGCTACTCCAATCAGCAAAGAGCCTCTGTTGCTTTATATTGCAGCCACAGGACAAGTCGTCAGTATAGTGCTTACGGTCGAGCGGGAAGAGGAAGGAAAGGCCTTCAAAGTTCAGCGCCCGGTGTATTATTTGTCTGAAGTCTTGACTCCATCCAAGCAGAGATATCCTCATTACAGAAGCTTGTGTATGGCATATACATGACCACGAAGAAGGTTGCTCATTATTTCTCGATCATTCTATCACGATCGTTAGCGGCGCTCCTTTATCGAGATTCGCACTGTGAGACGCAACCGGTCGAGTGGCGAAATGGGCGATTGAACTTCTTCCCTTGATATCAAATTTGAGGCAAAAAAGCCATTAAGTCCCAAGCAATAGCAGATTTCCTTGCCGAGTGGATTGAACAACAGCAACCGGATGAAGTTCACTCAGAGCATTGGACCATGTTCTTCGATGGCTCTAAGATCTTTGAATGGTTACGGTTTGGGGTGGTTCTAGTTTCCCCCAGAGGAGATAAGCTTAGATATGTGCTCCAGATTCACTTTGATTCCTCCAACAATGAGGCAGAATATGAGGCCCTTTTATATGGATTGCACATGGCCATCTCACTCGGCGTCCGTCGCCTGATGGTTTATGGCGATTCAGATTTAGTGGTCAACCAGGTGATGAAGGAGTGGGACGTGAGAAGCCCAGCCATGACTGGATACTGCAATGCAGTGAGGAAGCTGGAAAAGAAATTCGAGGGATTGGAGCTCCATCACATCCCCGTGAAAAATCAAGCAGCAGATGACTGGCAAAGATAGGTTCCAAAGAGAAGCCATTCAGTGGTGTGTTTTTGGAACATATACACACTCCGTCGATTAAAGAAGATCCTTCACAGAGGAAGCTCCACAGCCCAAGAGTGCCACAGTCCGGTCGAGGTTGAGGTCGGCGATGGTCGACTTGGTCATGGAGGTTTTAGTGGTCACCCCGATTGGACAATTCCTATATTGCATATATCACGAGAAAAGAGCTCCCAGAGGATGAGGAAGAGGCCCGGCAGATCGTCCGTCGATCCAAAGCCTTTACCGTTATCAAAGGACAGCTGTATAGAGAAAGCCCGACTGGAGTTGGTCAAAAATGCATAACGCCAGAAGAAGGTCGAGTCATTCTCAATGATATCCACTCGGGGACCTGTGGTCACCATGCGTCCTCTCGGACCATTGTAGCCGAAGCATACCGAGCTGGATTTTACTGGCCTAGGGCGAATGAGATGGCGAAGGAAATAGTGGACAAGTGCGAAGGATGTCAATTCTACTCCAATATGTCACACAAGCCCGCGTCAGCTCTGAAGACCATTCCACTTGTCTGGCCGTTCGCAGTATGGGGGTTAGACATGGTCGGTCCCTTACGAACGGGTCGGAGCGGTTTCACGCATGTGCTGATAGCAGTCGACAAGTTCACTAAGTGGATTGAAGCTAAACCAATCAAGAATCTTGGCGCGGATCGCTGTTTCCTTCATCGAGAGAGCGGCGTTCGATATGGAGTCCCGCATGAATTATCACGATAATGGGTCAAATTTTGACTCGAAGAATTCAAGGATTTCGCAGCGCTCAAGGCACGTGAGTCGACTATGCTTGATCGCCCATCCACGGTCGAATGGACAGGCGAGCAGGCCAACGGCTTAATCCTCAAAGTGCGAAACCCCGACTGATGCGAGATCTCAAGCATGCGGCTGGAGCATGGGTCGACGAACTCCCTTCGGTGCTTTGGGGATTGCGGACCACACCTAATCGGTCGACCGGAAGAACTCCATTCTTCTTGGTCTATGGAGCTGAAGCAGTCCTACCGAGTGATCTTCTTCACAACGCTCCCCGAATTGAACTTTACAACGAAGCAGAAGCTGAGCAAGCGCGTCAGGACGCAGTCGACCTTCTTGAGGAGGAAAGGGAGATGGCTCTGATCCGCTTGACCATCTACCAGCAAGACTTGCGTCGACTTTACGCCAGAAATGTGAGAGGTCGAGCCTTCCAGGAAGGGGATCTAGTTCTTCGAGTGGATCAGCAGAAACAACATAAGCTCGCTCCCTCTTGGGAAGGGCCCTTCATCGTCACAAAGGTTCTCCACAACGGGGCATATCGTCTCTACAACGTCGAACACAATATCGAAGAGCCCCGAGCTTGGAATGCGGATCTGCTCCGCCCATTTTACACTTAAAGTTTTTCACTCGGATGAGTTGTAATAAAATACTTCTGTAGTTCATGGGTTTCGAAATAATAGTGTCATAATTCCTTCATAATTTTTGTCACTTTTTCTTTTTGTCCAGTAAAATTTTCCCCCAGTGGGTGGCTTAGCCGCGAATCCGTTTCGCCTAAGTTTGTACAAATCCTACCGAGTGGTAAGCCAGACTTCCACTCGGAGGCTTAGCCGCGAATCCGCTTCTCCTAAGTTATGAAAATCCTACCGAGTGGTAAGCCAGACTTCCACTCGGGGGCTTAGCTGCAGCCCAGTGCTCGCCTAAGTAACTAAAAATCCTACCAAGTGGTAAGCCAGACTTCCACTCGGAGGCTTAGCTGCAGCTCAGTGCTCGCCTAAGTAACTAAAAATCCTACCAAGTGGTAAGCCAGACTTCCACTCGGAGGCTTAGCTGCAGTCCAAGTACTCGCCTAAGTGCAACGTACGCTCGCAAGGAGGACGAGGTGCAGGTCAACTGCGACCCTCTCCTCCGAGCTACACCATAAGTATAACGTGTGGGTTTACAAGGAGGACGAGGTGCAGGTCGACTGCAACCCTCTCCTCCGAGCTACACCATAAGTATAATGTGCGCTCGCTAGGAAGACGAGGTGCAGGTCATTGCGACCCTCTCCTCCGAGCCGCCACAAATACAACGGAAATCCTACCGAGTGAAGAGCAAACCTCTCACTCGGGGCTTAGCTGCAGCCAGTGCTCGCCTAAGGTATAAGAAATCCTACCGAGTGAAGAGCAAACCTCTCACTCGGGGCTTAGCTGCAGCCGGTGCTCGCCTAAGGTATAAAAATCCTACCGAGTGAAGAGCAAACCTCTCACTCGGGGCTTAGCTGCAGCCAGTGCTGCGCCTAAGGTATAAAAATCCTACCGAGTGAAGAGCAAACCTCTCACTCGGGGCTTAGCTGCAGCCCAGTGCTCGCCTAAGGTATAAAAATCCTACCGAGTGAAGAGCAAACCTCTCACTCGGGGCTTAGCTGCAGCCCAGTACTACGCCTAAGGTATAAAAAATCCTACCGAGTGAAGAGTAAACCTCTCACTCGGAGGCTTAGCTGCAGCCCAGTGCTCGCCTAAGGAATAAATCATTGCAGTGGGCATCTTCTGTGAACCCGCAAAGGGCAATTCGAGCCAAAAGCAATCATATCCAAACATCAAATCCAAGTTTAGGTCGATACCTAAAGGAACCGAGAGTGCTCGGGCACTAAGCACATTAAGGTTTTATCGGTTACAATTCCACTCGACATACCGAGGCAAATTTAAAGTGTCGGACTTAAAGGAAGTTTTTACCCTCTGTGGAGGCTGGAAGGCAACGAACTCATCGAGGTCGATCCCATCTGCAATCCGGGTAGCAGCAGCGATGAAAGTTTCCATGAAGGACCTGAAGTCGTGTTTCTTGGTGTTGGCCACTCGGAGAGCCACCAGCTTATCTTCTCGTGCATCCTTGCAGTGGACTCGCGCCAGGCACAGGGCGACATCTGCGCCACACCGAGCCGAGGACTTCTTCCACTCCTGCACTCGGTCAGGGACGGCGTTCAATCGAGCCATCAGTGACTCGAGGTCATTTTGGAGTGTCGCCCTGGGCCAGAGCGTCGAGTCGATGCGGGACGTAGCAACCTTCAGCCTTGCGAGGTAGTCCACGACAGCTGCAACACGGGACTCCAGTCGGAAGATATTCATGGCAACTTCATCATTCACCGGGAATTGACAGGTCAAGGTTCAGCTCAACTGGCTGGTTTCTTCTTCAAAGTTGCGATGAATTCTGCAAAGACAAAGTCCCGAGTCAAGACAATGGTCGAATGGGAACACGGCAGTTGGAAGAGTTGGTCGAGTGTAAAGATTACCTTCAAGCATAAGGAACAACTTCTTAGCAAGACCACCCAGAAGCCTTCGGGTCATTCTTCTTCCGATCAACTGGTTGATCTTCTCACCGAGTGGTCTTGTCGACTTTCGATCGGTCGACATCCTTGGTGGCAATTGCGAGCAGCCTTGATTGGTGTTGTCTGTTCGAGCTTGGTGACTGAAGCTAACTTCTCGTCAGCAAGCTTGATCTTCTCAGACAACTCAAGATCCTTTTTCCTCTAGGCCTCCTTCACCTTACCTGCAAATTACAGCAAAGTCAGATTTGAAACAAATGAGAGGAGAAAGGAGTCGTCGGAGTCTCACCGAACATACCTTTGGTCTCCTCCTTCGCCTTCGTCAGATTCTCCTGCACCAGCTTCAAGTCCAACTTGAGCTGAATATGCTTCTGCTCCAGTTCGGTATAGCGCGCCGCAAGATCACAGGATTTCTACGAGGAATCAATCGACAGAATGTCAAAGATGATTCACTTCCGAGTGAATAAAGGAAAATCATACGTTTCTAAGACCACAGTCGAATGCAAGCACTCGACCGTAGTCTCGGGGACTACACCCAGTGGGTGCACTCAGCGTGCCCCCACTGGTCCTATTCAAGAGAGAGTCGACCAGTCGACCAAAAAAAGGGGAAATTTCTTGATGTAATCAAGCGCGATGATCGACCACAGTCTCGGGGACTACACCCAGTGGGTGCACTCAGCGTGCCCCCACTGGTTTCAGAAACCCATTTGTTCTAGTCGAATGATGATCAATCTTTACTTATAAAGCCTAAGGCCGACTGCCAACATTCGACCTTAGCCTTGGGGACTACACCCAGCGGGTGCACTCAGCATGCCCCCGCTAACACGGAGTTTTTATCAACACACCCAGCGGGTGATTGCTATGGATTTCAGAAAGAAAAGAAGTTTTGATAGCATATCCTAATGAGCAGCGGTGGTCGACTGACCTGAACATTGCTTTGAAGAGCAGAGCTGGCATCATAAGCTGCTTGGCTTGCATCCCGGACGATCTTCACCTGCTCCATCATGATCCCTGTCTGGCGTATCGCCTCCTTAGCAGCACTAGCTTGGTCCTCCGGGACGTGGTGCGTAGTGAAGAGCGAAGGTTGCCCAGCACTCGACGAAGTGGGTTGAGCACTCGTCAACGGCACCGTGAAAGACACGGTATGACGAGTGGTGTTCTCCCCCTCTGTGCCAACAGTCTCGGGCGCCGTCACATCTTGGGCTACTTTACCAGTGGACGCCTTCCTGCTCCTCCTATACCTCAATGGTTCCTCATCCTCATCATCATCATCAGGAAGGGTGATAATGTCATTGGTTGGAGCTTCAGAAAAGAATCAAAGTTAGAAACTATGAGTCAGTCGACTAAGAACAGAATTAAGGATATAGTACCAGGATTTGAGGTTGCCGCGTCCTCCATCTCATGGTCCTCAGCCTTGCCTGAGGTTTCAGAAGTCGCAGCACTGAAGTTCCAAAGAATCAGTCGATTAATTCAAGTATCAACCGGAGATAAAGCATGCGAACAAGAAGACTTAAGTAATATGTTTACCCTGATATGGTGGGGATGGACCCCTTCATTTTTGGCAGAGGCTTGGTTGGCCTCGACGGAGCTACCTTCGACTGCTTCGGCGCCTTCTCAGTCGGCACCGGAGAAGCGGTCCGAGGGCGTTTGGTCGACTGCGAGACAGTCACAACTCCCTTACCGCGTTCAGTCGAAGGGTCATGAATAAGTTTCGACCGCCTTTCCGAGCGCGGTGGTGCAACCTCCTCCTCCTCTTCCTCTACGTCATCCTCATCATCGTCGTCGTCGTCATCATCATCCTCAGCAGCGTCTGAATCCCACTCTTCCTGGCTCTCACCCCCGCTGGCTTCTCCCTCCTCAGTTGGAGCCTGAGCTCCGTTGGGCATCGAGTACAGCTCGGTAAGAGCCTGGAAAGCGTCGAGACAGAGTTCAATCGACCAAATCGCAGGACATACAGAAACACATTCAACAGACATACAATGGAAAGCAGAGCAAATATACCTTTTCTGGAACGATGTGATGGTCGAGTGGAGAAATCCTCCTGGATCCACGAGGGTTGTCCTTGTTCCCAGTGATCGCGGCCATCCACCTTTCCACTATGGCGTCGTCGACTGCCTCCGGGTGGACTCGAGTCTCGTCTTGGTTCCTTGAGACAGCCACATGCGTGACTCCGGGCTGAAGAGGCTGGATCGCCTCGAAGGAAAACCTCCAAGAGGTCCATGCCCACACCGCCCCGTCCCACCTGCACCACGCGCGATCCATCAACATCTTCACATCAGCTCTCTCCTCCGGAACCACCTTGAGAGAGGAGGGTTTGTTCACTCGACTCATGGTGAATGGAGAAGTCCACTCGACTATCCGGCGTCGGCTCATTCTCAGCGAGAGAACCAGGTCGATTGCCAGCCCCGACCGACTTCGGGAAAAGACATAGCTGGGAAGGTGCTCTTATTCCTCACTTGGATTCCTAGGCCCCGCACATCTGGACCACTTGGGTTTCTCATCACCTGGACTCGCCTTCTTCACAGTCTGAGAACGACATGTGAAGATGTGCTTGAACAAGCCCCAATGCGGTCGACAACCCAGGAAGTTTTCACACATGGATACAAATGCAGCAAGATACGCGATGGAGTTTGGAGTAAAATGGTGGAGCTGGGCTCCAAAGAAGTTCAAAAAGCCACGAAAGAAAACACTCGGCGGCAGGGAAAATCCTCGATCGACATGGGTGGCCAGGAGCACACACTCACCCTCCTCCGGCCGAGGCTGCCACTCTTTGCCAGGAAGTCTTGCGGCGCCGTGGGGGATCAACCGTCGTCGGCCATGTCGAGAGATCCTTCTCCACGATGGTCGATGGATCCAATCTCCTGGACCCAGCCCTTCGGCAGGCGGGATCTCGATGAAGACCCGCTGCGGCTGGTGGATCTCCCCTTCGCCTTCTCAGCTGCCGATGCCTTCTCCGCCGCCGACGCCTTCTTCGCGCGCTCCAGCACCGCCGTCTTCTCCTTGCCCATGGCCATCGGCGAGGTGCGCAAGAGAGAGCGTTGCGGGGGCGACAGCAGTTGCGCTGAGTGGAGACGGAGAGAGCGGAGGAGGAAGAATGGGGTACTGTTCAGAAACCCTCACGAATCGCATTTATAACATCCCTTCCGAGTGGATGACAGGTGGACCCGGGCGATCTAATCATATCCCGAAACAGTTGCATTGACACGATACGTGGCGGAAAAAGCGGCGCAGAGATCGAGGCGTCCATGTCCTGTCCCATCCGAGCGCCGCGGTCCGTTCCGCTTCGCGCGCTTCCCCAAATTTCTTATCCCGTGGAATCCGCAAGCGGCAGATCGGTCTGCCAGGTGCGAGATTTCCTGCGTCCGTCGCTCGGGAACCGGCAAAGTATAAAAATCACTCGACGAGAGAACAAGAATGGATCGAGTCGACTGAAGAAAAGTTGCTCATTACCAAACAAAGAAAATCTTGGTCAAAGAAGACGCATAACCAGCGTGCCAAAGTTCAATCAGAAACAGCATCAACTCCTTCCTCATTCAAGCCTCGACCCATTCGGGGGCTAATGATGGATTCATGTACCTAGGGTAGGGTCATAGGCCTGACCTAAACGTCCTACCCAAGGATACCCTTAGAAGAGATCACCTTCCAGTCGACCAGCGAGGAACCCACTCGACTGGCTAGAAGGACTCGACCATGGAGACTCACTCGACCATGAAGATACACTCGACCACCAGAAGGTCAGCAGGCACTCTACAACGCAACGGCCTGTAATTGAATAGACTTAATGATAGTTAAGACACTTTATGAGGCGTTACAAGAACGCCTGTGCTTAATGTACTTTAACCTCTCCATTATGTGGGTTGGCTGGCGTCTTGGCGCACTCTATATAAGCCACCCTCCACAGCAGAGGGGTTCGCACTCTTGTAACACCTACTCGGATAATCCACTCGACCGCCTCGGGGCTCCGAGGCGTGGGGCTTTACTTCCTCGAGAAGGGCTGAACTCGTACATCGCTTGTGTTCACAACCTCTCCATAGCTAGGACCTTGCCTCTCCATACCTACCCCCACTCTCTTGTCGGACTTAGAACCACGACGGTGGCGCCCCTCTTTCCTTCCCCTCTCCCCTTCCTTTCCCTCCTAGTAGGAGTAGGAAAGGGGAGTCCTCTCTACTAGGAGGAGGACTCCTCCTCTGGCCGCGCCCTCTAGGGCCGGCCGGCCTCCCCTTGCTCCTTTATATACGGGGCGGGGGCACCCTAGAACACACAAGTTGATCTACGGATCGTTCCTTAGCCGTGTGCGGTGCCCTCTCCACCATATTCCACCTCGGTCATATCGTCGCGGAGTTTAGGCGAAGCCTGCGCCGATAGAACATCATCATCGTACCACGCCGTCGTCTTGTGGAACTCATCGAAGCTTTTTTGGATCGGAGCCGGGGATCGTCATCGAGCTGAGCGTGTCTGAACTCGGAGGTGCCGTGACGTTCGGTGCTTGGATCGGTCGGATCGTGAAGGCGTCGACTACATCAACCGCGTTGTCATAACACTTCCGCTTACGGACTCACGAGTGCGTGGACAACACTCTCCCTCTCGTTGCTATGCCATCACCATGATCTTGCGTGTGCGTAGGATTTTTTGAAATTACTACGTTCCCCAACAAGTGGCATCCGAGCCTAGGTTTTATCGTTGATGTTATATGCACGAGTAGAACACAAGTGAGTTGTGAGTGATACAAGTCATCTGCTTACCAGCATGTCATACTTTGGTTGGCGGTATTGTGAGATGAAGCGGCCGGACCGACATTACTGCAGACGCTTACGCGAGACTGCTTTCACCGTTACGAGCACTCGTGCTTAAAGGTGGCTGGCGGGTGTCTGTCTCTATCACTTTAGCTGAATCGAGTGTGGCTACGCCCGGTCCTCGCGAAGGTTAAAACAGCACTAACTTGACGAACTATCATTGTGGTTTTGATGCGTAGGTAAGAACGGTTCTTGCTAAGCCCTAGCAGCCACGTAAAATATGCAACAACAAAGTAGAGGACGTCTAACTTGTTTTTGCAGGGCATGTTGTGATGTGATATGTTCAAGACGTGATGCTATATTTTATTGTATGAGATGATCATGTTTTGTAACCGAAGTTATCGGCAACTGGCTGGAGCCATATGGTTGTCGCTTTATTGTATGAAATGCAAGCATACTGTAATTGCTTTACTTTATCACTAAGTGGTAGCGATAGTCGTAGAAGCAATAGATGGCGAACGACAACGATGCTACGATGGAGATCAAAGTGTCGCGCCGGTGGCGATGGTGATCACGACGGTGCTTGAAGATGGAATCACAAGCACAAGATGATGATGGCCATATCATATCACTTATATTGATTGCATGTGATGTTTATCCTTTATGCATCTTATCTTGCTTTGATTGACGGTAGCATTTTAAGATGATCTCTCACTAATAATCAAGAAGTGTTCTCCCGAGTATGCACCGTTGCGAAAGTTCTTCGTCTTTGAGACACCACGTGATGATCGGGTGTGATAGGCTCTATGTTCAAATACAGCGGGTGCAAAACAGTTGCACACGCGGAATACTCAGTCATACTTGCGAGCCTAGCATATCTGAGATATGGCCTCGGAACACGGAGACCAAAAGGTCGGCGTGAATCATATAGTAGATATGATCAACATAGTGATGTTCACCATTGAAACTACTCCATCTCACGTGATGATCGGACATGGTTTAGTTGATTTGGATCACGTGATCACTTAGATGACTAGAGAGATGTCGTCTAAGTGGGAGTTCTTAAGTAATATGATTAATTGAACTTAAATTTATCATGAACTTAGTACTGATAGTATTTTGCTTGTCTATGTTTGTTTGTAGATAGATAGCTCGTCTTTGTTGTTCCGTTGAATTTTAATGCGTTCCTTGAGAAAGCAAAGTTGAAAGATGATGGTAGCAATTACACTTTGGGTCGAAACACGAGGATTATCCTCATTGCTGCCTGAGAAAAGTTCGTCTGGAAGCACCGCTGGGTGCCGAACTGCTTCTTGATCTAACCGGCGGCGTAAGAACGTCTGGCGAGCAAAGCGATGACTACTCGATAGTTCGATGTGCCATGCTTTACGGCTTAGAACCGGGTCTTCAACGACGTTTTGAATGTCATGGAGCATATGAAATGTTCCAGGAGTTGAAGTTAATATTTCAAGCAAATGCTCGGATTGAGAGATATGGAGTCTCCAGTAAGTTCTATAGCTACAAGATGGAGGAGAATAGTTCTGTCAGTGAACACATACTCAAAATGTCTGGGTATAATAATCACTTGATTCAACTGGGAGTTAATCTTCCTGATGATAGTGTCATTGACATAATTCTTCAAACACTGCCACCAAGCTACAAGAGCTTCGTGATGAACTATAATATGCAAGGGATGAACAAGACTATTCCCGAGCTCTTCGCAATGCTAAAAGCCGCGGAGGTAGAAATCAAGAAGGAGCATCAAGTGTTGATGGTTAACAAGACCACCAGTTTCAAGAAAAAGGGCAAAGGGAAGAAGAAGGGGAACTTCAAAAAGAACAACAAACAAGTTGCTGCTCAAGAGAAGAAACCCAAGTCTGGACCTAAGCCTGAAATTGAGTGCTTCTCTCGCAAGCGGATGGACTTTGAAGCGGAACTGCCCCAAGTATTTGGCGGATAAGAAGGATGGCAAGGTGAACAAAGGTATATGTGATATACATGTTATTGATGTTTACCTTACTAATGCTCATGATAGTACCAGGTATTTGATCTGGTTACATTGCTAATATTTGCAACTCGAAGCAGGACTACTGATTAAGCAAAGATTGGCTAAGGACGAGGTGACGATGCGCGTGGGAAATGGTTCCAAAGTCGATGTGATCGCGGTTGGCACGCGACCTCTACATCTACCATCGGGATTAGTTTTAGACCTAAATAATTGTTATTTGGTGCCAGCGTTGAGCATGAACATTATATCTGGATCTTGTTTGATGCGAGACGGTTATTCATGTAAATAAGAGAATAATGGTTGTTCTATTTATTTGAGTAATATCTTTTATGGTCATGCACCCTTGAAGAGTGGTCTGTTTTTATTGAATCTCGATAGTACACATATTCATAGTGTTGAAACCAAAAGATGCAGAGTTGATAACGATAGTGCAACTTATTTATGGCACTGCCGTTTAGGTCATATCGGTGTAAAGCGCATGAAGAAACTCCATACTGATGGGCTTTTGGAATCACTTGATTATGAATCACTTGGTACTTGCGAACCGTGTCTCATGGGCAAGATTACTAAAACGCCGTTCTCCGGAACTATGGAGCGAGCAACTGATTTCTTGGAAATCATACATACTGATGTTTGTGGTCCAATGAATGTTGAGGCTCGCGGCGGGTATCGTTATTTTCTCACCTTCACAGATGATTTGAGCAGATATGGGTATATCTACTTAATGAAACACAAGTGCGAAACATTTGAAAAGTTCAAAGAATTTGAGTGAAGTGGAAAATCATCGTAACAAGAAAATAAAGTTTCTACGATCGATCGTGGAGGAGAATATTTGAGTTACGAGTTTGGTCTACACTTGAAACAATGCGGAATAGTTTAGCAACTCACGCAACCGGAACACCACAACGAAATGGTGTGTCCGAGCGTCATAATCGTACTTTACTAGATATGGTGCGATCTATGATGTCTCTTCTTGATTACCGCTATCGTTTTGGGGTTATGCTTTAGAGGCGGCCGCATTCACGTTAAATAGGGCACCATCAAAATCCGTTGAGGCGACACCTTATGAGCTGTGGTTTGGCAAGAAACCAAAGTTGTCGTTTCTTAAAGTTTGGGGCAGCGATGCTTATGTGAAGAAACTTCAACCAGATAAGCTCGAACCCAAATCGAGAAATGTGTCTTCATAGGATACCCAAAAGAGACTATTGGGTACACCTTCTATCACAGATCTAAGGGCTAGATTTTCGTTGCTAAATCGGATCCTTTCTAGAGAAGGAGTTTCTCTCGAAAGAAGTGAGTGGGAGGAAGTAGAACTTGATGAGGTAATCAGTATCTACTCCCTTATTGGAAAGTAGTTCATCACAAGAACCGGTTCTGTGACAACTACACCAATTAGTGAGGAAGCTAATGATATTGATCATGAAACTTGAGATCAAGTTTCTCTTGAACCTCGTAGGTCTACAGAGTAAGATCCGCACTGAGTGGTACGGTAATCCATTCGGAAGTCATGTTACTTGACCATGATGAACCTACAAACTATGAGGAAGCGATGATGAGCCCAGATTCCGCAAAATGGTTAGAGGCCATGAAATCGAGATGGGATCCATGTATGAGAACAAAGTATGGACTTTGGTTGACTTGCCGATGATTGGCAAGCCATTGAGAATAAATGGATCTTTAAGAAGAAGACCGACGACGATGGTAATGTAACTGTCTATAAAGCTTGACTTGTTGCGAAAGGTTTTCGACAAGTTCAAGGGGTTGACTACGATGAGACTTTCTCACCCGTAGCAATGCTTAAGTCTGTCTGAATCATGTTAGCTATTGCTGCATTTCATGATTATGAAATTTGGCAAATGGATCTCAAAACTGCATTCTTGAATGGATTTCTCGAAGAAGAGTTGTATATGATGCAGCCAGAAGGTTTTGTTGATCCAAAAGGTGCTAACAAAGTGTGCAAGCTCCAGCGATCCATTTATGGACTGGTGCAAGCATCTCGGAGTTGGAATAAACGCTTTGATAGTGTGATCAAAGCATATGGTTTTATCTGAGACTTTTGGAGAAGCTTTGTATTTACAAGAAAGTGAGTGGGAGCTCAGTAGCATTTCGATATTATATGTAGATGACATATTATTAATTGGAAATGATATAGAATTTCTGGATAGCATAAAGGGATACTTGAATAAAAGTTTTTCAATGAAAGACCTCGGTGAAGCTGCTTACATATTGGGCATCAAGATTTATAGAGATAGATAAAGAGGCTTAATAGGACTTTCACAAAGCACATACCTTGATAAAATTTTGAAAAAGTTCAAAATGGATCAGGCAAAGAAAGTGTTCTTGCCCGTGCTTCAAGGTGTGAAGTTGAGTCAGACTCAATGCCCGACCGCAGCAGAAGATAGAGAGAAAATGAAAGATGTTCCCTATGCTTCAGCCATAGGCTCTATCATGTATGCAATGCTATGTACCAGACCTGACGTATGCTTAGCAATAAGCTTGGCAGGAAGGTACCAAAGTAATCCAGGAGCGGATCACTGGACAGCGGTCAAGAACATCCTGAAATACCTGAAAAGGACTAACGATATGTTTCTTGTATATGGAGGTGACAAAGAGCTAGTCGTAAATGGTTATGTCGATACAAGCTTTGACACTGATCCGGACGATTCTAAATCGCAAACCGGATACGTGTTTTTATTAAACGGTGGAGCTGTAAGTTGGTGCAGTTCTAAACAAAGCGTCGTGGCAGGAACTACATGTGAAGCGGAGTACATAGCTGCTTCGGAAGCAGAAAATGAAGGAGTCTGGATGAAGGAGTTCATTTCCGATCTAGGTGTCATACCTAATGCATCGGGACCAATGAAGATCTTCTGTGACAACACTGGTGCAATTGCCTTGGCAAAGGAATCCAGATTTCACAAGAGGACCAAGCACATCAAGAGACGCTTCAATTCCATTCGGGACCAAGTCCAAGTGGGAGACATAGAGATTTGCAAGAAACATACGGATCTGAATGTTGCAGACCCGTTGACTAAGCCTCTCTCACGAGCAAAACATGATCAGCACCAAGACTCCATGGGTGTTAGAATCATTACTATGTAATCTAGATTATTGACTCTAGTGCAAGTGGGAGACTGAAGGAAATATGCCCTAGAGGCAATAATAAAGTTATTATTTATTTCCTCATATCATGATAAATGTTTATTATTCATGCTAGAATTGTATTAACCGGAAACATGATACATGTGTGAATACATAGACAAACATATAGTCACTAGTATGCCTCTACTTGACTAGCTCATTAATCAAAGATGGTTATGTTTCCTAACCATAGGCATGTGTTGTCATTTGATTAATGGGATCACATCATTAGGAGAATGATGTGATTGACATGACCCATTTCCATTAGCCTAGCACTTGATCGTTTAGTATATTGCTATTGCTTTCTTCATGACTTATACATGTTCCTGTAACTATGAGATTATGCAACTCCCGTTTACCGGAGGAACACTTTGGGTGCTACCAAACGTCACAACGTAACTGGGTGATTACAAAGGAGTACTACAGGTGTCTCCAAAGGTACATGTTGAGTTGCCGTATTTCGAGATTAGGTTTTGTCACTCCGATTGTCGGAGAGGTATCTCTGGGCCCTCTCGGTAATGCACATCACTATAAGCCTTGCAAGCAATGTAGCTAATGAGTTAGTTACGGAATGATGCATTACATAACGAGTAAAGAGACTTGCCGGTAACGAGATTGAACTAGGTATTGGATACCGACGATCAAATCTCGGGCAAGTAACATACCGATGACAAAGGGAACAACGTATGTTGTTATGCGGTTTGACCGATAAAGATCTTCGTAGAATATGTAGGAACCAATATGGGCATCCAGGTTCCGCTATTGGTTATTGACCGAGAATAGTTCTAGGTCATGTCTACATAGTTCTCGAACCCGTAGGGTCCGCACGCTTAACGTTACGATGACAGTTTTATTATGAGTTTATAAGTTTTGATGTACCGAAGTTTGTTCGGAGTCCCGGATGTGATCACAGACATGACGAGGTGTCTCAAAATGGTCGGGACATAAAGATTGATATATTGGACGACTATATTCGGACACCGGAAGTGTTCAGGCGTTTCGGAGAAAACGGAGTTGGGAGGTTACGGAACCCCCAGAGAGATAATGGGCCACATGGGCCTTAGTGGAAGAGAGAGGCGGCCGGGGTGGGCGCGCGCCGCCTCCCTCTGGTCCGGGTGGACTAGGAGGCGGCGCCCTCTTCCTTCCCCTATCCCCTTCCTTTCCCTCCTAGTAGGAGTAGGAAAGGGGGAGTCCTACTCCTACTAGGAGGAGGACTCCTCCTCCTGGTGCGCCCTCTAGGGCCGGCTGGCCTCCCCCCTTGCTCCTTTATATACGGGGGCGGGGGGCACCCTAGAACACACAAGTTGATCTATGGATCGTTCCTTAGCCGTGTGCGGTGCCCCCCTCCACCATATTCCACCTCGGTCATATCGTCGCGGAGTTTAGGCGAAGCCTGTGCGATAGAACATCATCATCGCCACCACGCCGTCGTCTTGTGGAACTCATCCCAAGCTTTCTTTGGATCGAGCCCGGGATCGTCATCGAGCTGAGCGTGTCTTGAACTCGGAGGTGCCATACGTTCGGTGCTTGGATTGGTCGGATCGTGAAGACGCACGACTACATCAACCGTGTTGTCATAACGCTTCGCTTACGGTCTCACGAGTGCGTGGACAACACTCTTCCTCTCGTTGCTATGCCATCACCATGATCTTGCGTGTGCGTAGGAAATTTTTGAAATTACTATGTTCCCCAGAGAGCGCCCCAGGCGCGCCCCTTACCTCGTGGGCCCCTAACGCTCCACCGACGTACTCCTTCCTCCTATATATACCTCGTATCCCCAAACAATCGAGCAGAGCCAAAACCTAATTCCACCGCCGCAACCTTCTATATCCACGAGATCCCATCTTGGGGCTGTTTGAGCTCCGCCAGAGGGGGCATCCACCACGGAGGGCTTCTACATCAACACCATAGCCCTCCGATGAAGTGTGAGTAGTTTACTTCAGACCTTCGGGTCCGTAGCTAGTAGCTAGATGGTTTCTTCTCTCTTTTTGGATCTCAATACAATGTTCTCCCCCTCTCTTGTGGAGATCTATTCGATGTAATCTTCTTTTTGCGGTGTGTTTGTTGAGACCGATGAATTGTGGGTTTATGATCCAGTATTATCTATGGAAAATATTTGATTCTTCTCTGAATTCTTTTATGTATGATTGAGTTATATTTGCAAGTCTCTTCGAATTATCCTTTTTGGTTTGGCCAACTAGATTGGTAGTTCTTGCAATGGGAGAAGTGCTTAGCTTTGGGTTCAATCTTGCGGTGTCCTTACCCAAAGGATGTAAAGGGTTGCAAGGCACGTATTGTATTGCTGCCATCGAGGATAACAAGATGGGGTTTTTATCATATTGAATGAATTTATCCCTCTACATCATGTCATCTTGCTTAAGGCGTTACTCTGGTTTTAACTTAATACTCTAGATGCATCTTTGGATAGCGGTCGATGAGTGGAGTAATAGTAGTAGATGCGAGAATCGTTTGATCTACTTGTCTTGGACGTGATGCCTATATACATGATCATTGCCTAGATATACTCATAACTATGCTCAATTTCATCAATTGCTCAACAATAATTTGTTCACCCACCGTAGAATACTTATGCTCTTGAGAGAAGCCACTAGTGAAACCTATGGCCCCCGGGTCTATTCTCATCATATCAATCTCTATCACTTTATTTACTTGCTTTGTTTTTACTTTGCCTTTTACTTTTTACTTTGCATCTATCTATCAAAAATACCAAAAATATTATTTATCTTCTCTATCATATCTCACTCTCGTAAGTGACCGTGAAGGGATTGACAACCCTTAATCGCGTTGGTTGCGAGTTGCTATCGTTTTGTGTAGGTACGAGGGACTTGTGCGTGGTCTCCTACTGGATTGATACCTTGGTTCTCAAAAACGGAGGGAAATACTTACGCTACTTTGCTGCATCATCCTCTCCTCTTCGGGGAAATCCAACGCAATGCTCAAGAGGTAGCAGTTGGCCCCCAGGCGGCGCTATTTCAAGCCCCTGAGGGGGGGGGGGCTAGTGGCTGGAGATGCTCTAACTCCACCCGCAGTTAAAAAGAAAAGAAAAGGTTCCTCTGCCTCCTCCCGAAGAAAAAACTTAGGGTTCCTCTGCCTCCCGCCGGCGCCGCCTCATCTCCGATGGACTTAGGGCCATGGCGGCGTGGTGGATCCCGGACCTTGCCAGCGGGAGGGCTCTGTTTTTAGATGTTTCTTCAATTTTTGTTAGGGTTTGTGTCCTGCTCAGGAAGAAGAGACGACGTCGGCTCTGTGAAGATGGAATAAGGTTTTCCCCGCCTAGCCCCCGTTTTGGTGGTGTGTCTAGCATCGTTGATGGATGTGTGGAGGTGTGTTCCGGCGGATTTGCTCGGATCCAGTCGTAGTTCGTCTACGTTTGTGTTTCTTTAGTTTGGATCCTTCCAATGTACGCTACTTTTCATCGGCGGCGGTTGCTGTTCTGCTGCGTCAGTCCTATGGGGCCTTAGCACTACGACTTGCCGACTGTCTGGTACAACAAGTTTTGCCCGGCTCCGGCGAGGGAGGGGGCGATGACGGCGGCGCGCCTTCGGCTCGCTTCAGTTTTTGTAACCGTCGCAAGGTGGTGTACGGACCTGGATGCAATTTTTATTATTTCTAGTGTTTGTTGTATTGTCTTGATTGAAGACGAATAGATTGGGGGCTCATTTGGTTCGGAGGAAACCAAAACGTAGGAATTAAGAGTAGCATAGGAATTCCTTAGGATGGCACTGGGCATTCTAAGGAATTGACTTGCCTCGGAAAATAAGTTTTGAGTTTTCGCAAAAGCACAGAAAATGAGTAGTGATCCTTCCTATGAAATTCCTGTACGCATTCCGTACAAACCGAATGCATATATAGGGGAATTTTCCTCTCCGGAATCTTTCTACGAAAAATCCTCCAAACCGAATGAGGCCCGGAAGTTTTATGAAGAAAATAAAAACTCCACCTGCAGTTTGCGGCGCCCACGGAGTGCGTGCGAGGTGCGGCACGCAGATCGACCCCTCCCTCCCAGCCAGGCTACCTCCCAGTCCCAGTCCCAGTCCCGGATTGGCGTGGGTTGGCAGGTGAGGCGGGGGGTAGGTGGGTCAACCCGACCCTCCCACACCCCCACAGAAGATGACAGGTGGGGCCCGTTCAAACCGCGGGCCCACCCCACCCGCCCCCAGTCTACCACCATACCGCACCGCACCTCACCTACCCACCGCGGCGCAGCCACCACACCACACGCCCCCCTCCCCTCCCCTCCCCTCCAGATATCAATCAATTCCGCAGCCCCTCCTTGGATCCAACCCCCAAACCCCATCCATCACTCTCGCCTCGCTTGACTCCTCCTTGGAAGCCGAGGGAAGCAGAGAGGAGGAGGAGAGCATGTCGTCGTCCGGGGGCAAGCTCTTCACCCTGGAGGAGGTCGCCAAGCACAGCTCCAAGGACGACTGCTGGCTCGTCATCGGCGGCAAGGTAGTAGCCCTCTCCCCCTCCCCCTCTTCCCCGAGATCCGGCCGCCGCGCGGGTCTCTTGTCTTGTTTTCCCCTTTCCTCGGGATCTCCGCCGCCCGCGCTCTCCCATGGCCGCCGCCTGATCCGCCCACCCTGCGCTAGATTAGATCGATTCCTCGCTCCCCCGATCCCGTCTCCTACCAGTCGTCTTCACCCAGGCGGACCTGACCACCACAGGGGGAAGGAGGAAAGATCTGACTGAGGTCGCCGCCGCGCCTCCCAATTCTTATCATCCAACTGTACCAACCTGCTACTGCTGCCGTCGAATCGCCCGCCTATGCTTCATCTCTCGCAATTCTGTTACATAGACACTCTTTACTTCTTAGGAATAAATAGGGTGGGGGAATCTGCCTTGCCTCTTGCTGCCTGCTTCTGCTTCTGCTTCTGGATCGCATCTAAGCAGATCCGGCCTCTGCCGTGCCAGCCTTATGATGCCAACATGTTTGTTTGTTTGTTTCTAAACCTTACTAACACCTCAATTGCATAGTAATTGTTCCAACAATAATATATGCTTGCTAGATAGACTAACCATCGTATGGCTCAAATGATTGATGCCAGGCAAAGTCTGCTAGTGTGCCAGTCTTCATCTCGGCTGCCACTGCCAAACAGCTTGCGCCTAGCATCCAATCACCCATCACGGGCAGACAGGCAGATCGGAAGATTCAGTAGCCGCTCTGCCGCCTTTCCTTTTAGAACCCATCAGGCTGTTACGACGCCGTTAGGCTAACGCGCTCGTGTTTCAGTTTAACCAGAAAGCCGACTTGCTTTAAAAGGGCACTTTGATTCTTGTTCATGAGCCGCTTGCTTGCTTACTGACCATACATACAGATTTTCTTTCACCCAATCTACTAGTCTCATTAGATAGATTCCATAGCGCTTAGCCGTTTCACATTCACTGCACCAGTTTTTTCGGTTGAGGTCTCTATTATCTTTGCTCTCTACATCTAATCTAATTAATAGCTGGCATATAATTATGACCTTCATTCTTGTTGAATGTTGCAATTGTAACGATTTGGTTGTCCGTGTGTGCGTCAACATCGTTTGGTAATCCGTCGTCTTCTTGGACCCCACTTTTCCAAGGAAGATGTTGACTCGACCATAAATATTTTCTCGCTTAATTCCAAAATCCGGGCCTTGTAGTATCAAATGTGCACTTCTTGTTTTCTCATGTTTCCCTGCACATGATTTACAACTTTGTTGCAATTCTATACACATGTTTCCCTGCACATGATTTACAACTTTGTTGCAATTCTATACACGTGATAGTCCTTGGTATGGAAACCTATGTGACTTACAGTTATGAAGTGGCATGCACATGCTTTTATATCCGCAAGGCCTTGTTATAAAATTATGAAAACCAAGACTCACTGAAGAACATGCTCTGCTCCTGTAGGTGTACAATGTGACCAAGTTTCTTGATGACCACCCTGGAGGCGACGACGTCTTGCTGTCTTCCACAGGTACTGCCCCATCGCATTGTTTTTTGGTAAATATAAACAAGGCTGCAAACAAGGGAATGCAATTTCAGCTCACAAGCTCGCTTTTACATTTGCAGCCAAGGACGCGACCGACGACTTCGAGGACGTGGGGCACAGCACGACCGCCCGGGCGATGATGGACGAGTACTACGTGGGCGAGATCGACGCGACCACGATACCCACCAAGGTCAAGTACACGCCGCCCAAGCAGCCGCACTACAACCAGGACAAGACCCCCGAGTTCGTCATCAAGATCCTCCAGTTCTTGGTCCCCCTCGCGATCCTGGGCCTGGCCGTCGCCGTACGGATCTACACCAAGGCGGAGTCCATCTAGCACCGTCGTCTTATACCAGTCAGTCAGTCATTCGGAAGTGTCCAAGAGCTGAATAAGTTTTAGTGGGGATTTGCATCTTTTGTACCAGCGTCACCGTCCTGTCGTGGAATCTGGGAACTGTTCTTGACCCGTCGTTGCGTTATGGTTCTAAGACGTTCGCTGTTGAAATCGTGACTCGGGAAAAACGGATAGATACTTGGCTATATTTTCCATATCGCTGGTGAATGTTCAGACATACATATTCTTAATTTGATGTGATTAGTTGTGTATGTGTCACTTTGTTGGTGCCCCTTGTTCAACAGTCTCGGTGCATCCTTCTGGTGCTGGATGTTGTCACACTGAATGGCCTGTAGGTGCACCAAATTTGTACTGCTGTGGCAGCAGCAGGGCTACATCTTGCACATAAATGAAAGGCAAGTCAACATGTTAATATTGGCCTGTAGGTCCCTCATGTCATACACATGGAAATTGTGGCAAAGGTTTCAGTCATGCTGATGCACATGTTGCACCTGATAACTGACCTCTTAACCACATTCAACAGCTGCATTAAGAGCACCACAAAAGCACATTTGTAAGATGGAATAACTGAATAAACAAAAATGAGCTGCATCTAGCATCTAGAACATCCTGAGCCCTGGTGTTACAAGGTAATGGAATGCTGAGTCTTCGAAAACTTTACGAAGCCCGAATTGTCAAGCACAATTTCAGTACATGTTTCTGGTGCTGGATGTGTCACTGTATGGCCTGTAGGTGCATCAAATATGTACTGCTTTGGCAATAGCGAGCTACTCCCTCTGTAAACTAATATAAGAGCGTTTAGATCTTAAAAGTAGTGATCTAAACGCTCTTATATTAGTTGATGGAGGGAGTACATCTTTTCACAAAAACAAAAAGAACATCAGTCATAATAATGGGCACTTAGTTAGCCGACATAATTAGCTTACAAGGGCCACATTTTTTAGGCAGGCCCCACATGTCATACACATGGATTCCAAAGAGGAATCAGCGTGCAGGCAAAGATGCCTAGTCATGCTGATGCCAATGTTAGATCAGAAGTGCCACAAGTTTTAGCCAGGTCCCAGATGCCATACACACACACACACTTTGTCATGATTCCAAAAAGAGGAATCAGCATGCAGGCAAAGATTCCCAGCCATGACTCCTGATGCAAATGTTACCTCTTAAAAAACATTTAACAGACGAGCACAACAAAGGCACATTACTGACCTTTTAAGAGCATGATTTATAAACTGTTACAAACAAGTGATGACTTCTTTGCCTGGTTTTGCTGAAGCCAGCACATATGTAAGATGTGACACATGATGCCACAAACGAATAAACAAAATGAGCTAGCATCTAGCATCTAGAGCTTCCTGACCCTTGCTATCCCGGGACTTGGAAGGTAATGGAATGCTTGGTCTTCGAAAACTTTACAAAGCCCAAATTGTTCTTGATGGCATCTTCAAGATTGACCTCCAGCGAGCCCTGAAAATGGGTTCAGGACAAGGTAGATTCAGTATCCTGACATCTAGCTGAAAGCAACATGATTTCACATTCTTTTACTACTTAAGAAAGAAAGTGGACCAAGAATCTAATTTGAGCATCTCAAGCATAGTATATGACAATATAAATAGGCAACATAAAAAGTTGACATCTCAGCATCTAGCTGGGAGCAAATGTTGGCTTGCCAAATATTGGCATCAAACCAGCCTCCATGATTTCACCGGTTTTAATTTAAGAAGTAAACTGGGCAATTAATCCAATTTGAGCATATCAGGCATTATAATAGTGTAGGACAATAAAAACCAGTAACATACAAATTTAGTTTTGGTTTTTTGTCATCCCCATAAATGTGCTAACTTATTAGCAACATCAAATGTCAACTTCTAGGGTGAAGAATTTGAATGTGCTGCATTTCTAATAGTCTACTTGTGTTTTACTGCAATACGAACGGAGTATCTTCCAACAAATATCTCCTTATGTTCATGCTTAGCAGAAGTAACTCACAATTACACTGTCAAGCCTCCCATTTCAAAACTTATAATACAGTTACATACAAATATGATCTTCATTCCGACTGTCATGACCTTTCAATGCAAACTATCATTGCAAGACCTTAAAAACTAATTCACTTAGATCTCCTCACATATGTGATACAACGTACCACCATTTAACATTCATTTATCATTTTCTTCCGATACTTGGAAAATGAAACCAATTTATCCAACATGGTTATAACACAATACAATAGTTTTCACAACATTATACACTGAGTTAATACTAGACCTACTTATCTGATCAAGTCAGATATTCCTGGATGCAAAGGGGCGGAAAGCATAGCGCACATCTCATTAATTTCTGATTTTCAAGCAATTTGAAGTGCAGGTATATACTCTAATTAAACATTAACACGAGGTACAACCTTTCGTGTTCTTTTTCATTTAAGTATCATGTTGTGAAACACCATGGAATTCACTGATTCCTGGGTAAGGTTCACAAACAGCAGTTTCAAGCAACTAGACATGGAAGCATTGACTCATAGGGTCATGCACTTCGATAGGTTACATTCGGTATACCCTGCCTTGTTTCGTTATAATGAGAACTCAGGCAGCAATACAGATTTCAGTATGTAGCTCAGTAACATGGAGTAGAACCACCGACGAAGGAGAGGTTGGGCGTATGCTCACTGTATTCAACTATTGATGTAGGAGGCAGTTGTCCGATACAGATCTCATGTACAGTTGATAAAAGCGGAAATAGTTCCTGCCACCCATGATAAGTCAACACTTCATAGACTTCTCTTGCCGTGGATACTCCCTGTGAAACTAACAAGGTTAGATGGACCAAGCAGTCGATGTCTTCATCATACATCATGGGTTTCAGATACCTTCTTTACCTGGAGTTTTTGTCCATGCAACATTTCTGCCTCTAGCTCATCAAAAGACCTGTCATAAAGTTGATGAGATAAAATGTATCATAAATCACAGCAGGCAGAAAGAACAGTCATGCTATGCTATCTAAAAAGACACAGGGCATTTTGTTTGGATACCTCAACAGAGATAGACAGAGTCAAAACTATTCCTACATTAAAACAGCGGAGATGCAGGGTTTAGTAAGAAACCTTTTGCCGCCATTTCTTGCAAAGGCTTCTGCCACTCTCCTGTTTCTCCCACCAACTGCCATGGAACGATAACATTTTTTAGTATGTCTGTTCAGTGGTTAATTGAGAACAATGAAGATACGTACGGCATGTAGTTATAAGGTCAGCCACACCACAGCTCTCAAAGAAAGTGTTGTCTCTGACTGAAGGGAACAGAAGTTTAGAGAAAGCACGCATTTCCCGCAAACCAATCCGCATTATTGCAGCCTAATAACAAAGAAAGATATCATAAGACTATCCCATGCACATTCTTTTCTTCATTCAAAATGCTTTCAGTAATAGAATTGATACCTTGGTGTTGTTTCCCATATCCAAGCCATCAACAAGACCTGCAAATTAATTCACCACTTAGATTACTGAAGTTGAAAGGAAACAGTGAATATAACCACACAAAATACTACTGCATGCAAAAACCTGCAGCAATCGCCACAACATTTTTCAGTGTCCCACATAGTTCAACTCCCTCAATATCTTCCACCTGTACATAAAGGGTACATAATTAAGGCTGCATCAATAAGAATTCAATTCACAGAATTTACTGAACCTGAATGTATGCTTTAAATGCCCACAGAATTGTTTCACACATTTCTGCTGCCATTTATGTTCATTGGTACCTCAATACCTCATAACTATATTTAAAATTTTACCATTTAGTAAGAAACCTTATCTTTTCACTTTCACTTTCAAACCCAGTTCTTTCTCGACTTGGCAATTGTAGAGATTTAAAGACCTTCATATTTCACACTTATCTATCACCATGCCAGGAAGGCCAGAACGTGGAAATTTATTAATTTATGAGGTTATGGCTGATGGCCTTACAATAGCAACTAGGAAGTAAGGAGTGGTGAAAAGTTTAGCCCATCGGTTTGCTGCTTCTTTATGTCCCCTATATCCAATTGTTGCTTCACTGAACTTCTCAACAGCGATCTGCATATGAGATACACACCCACTTATTTTTTCTGTGCCGCTGAAGGCTATAAGAAATTTCGCATGGAAAGTTGAATAAACACTTGCCTCATTTGCAATGTTAGCGCCCATGAGGACACAACAGTTGATTCCAAGTGTATCGGTAATTAGTTTTGATATCATGCATGGTCCTTCCATCTTGACCTCCATGCCCTTGATGAGGGATATAGCCTCAACTCCTGGTCTTAGTTTGCCCACAAGCTTCTTACATATACCCTCCACAAATTGATGGGGAGTCACAAAAACCAGCATATCGGCGTCTTTGACTGAGAAAGCCAGATTAATTATTATGGACAGTTATCTGACAACATGCAAAAGGCTTGATGTATAGTTGAAACGATAGTGAAAACAAAATTAATTATGAATCGTATACTGTTATGTGCATTATTATTTCTTAAGTAGTTTCCATTGGCAAACAAAGCCAAAAGGGACAAACATATCTGTGAACAGCAAAGCTCAAGTCATTAAACCGTCTAACCTTATTTTTGTTTCGTAAGTTTTCTTGATCAACTAGAAGAGATGTATTACTAGCATTCAAAGTAGTCTTTCCTCCTAATGATAATCAGAAATGGGTTACAGTGCGGTTAATTACCTGCACTCTCTAAGTCGGGGTCAGCAATAACATTGGTACCAAGCTTAATACCAGGTAAGTACTTGCAGTTCTCCTGAAACATGTGAGAATGAAACCATTCGTTACTGTATAAGTCATTGCCCGTTCAAGAATTAAAACAAGACAAATGGAATTAGATTCAACTCTTACATGTGCTTGGTTAATGGACTCGGATAGCTTCTCGCCTGTTGGCAGTGTTTCTTCAAACACCCACATTCTCACTTCATCTGCGAACAATTCAGCCCAAAATCAACACCAACAGGTGCACACATGCATGCATCTTCAGTAACAAAAAGTGCATATTGTTCAAATTTATTTCTACAATTGTGTATGCAGGAGGACACACCACACCAAAGAAAGAGGAACTCTAGCTTGTATCCAAATCGGTCCAAGAAACACTATATATCAGCGATCTCAAGGATAACCCAGAGACTACTACATGTCCATTCTCCTACATATTGCTAAAAGAGAAAGTGCCAGTTTTTCAGGTTGACGCTGTTTCTACAGATTGCTAACTGGAAATGTCGTAGATACATATGGCGGCATAGAGACATTTAAGGAGTCAAATTTGACCAAATGCTGCTACATGATTTTTGGACCATTATTCTGCTGGTCAGCACCAAATGAGCCCACCAAGAGGATAGGATACATGTGGTCACCTGTTGCATTGCATTGCATTGGTCACATGCATGCTCCCAAAACAGACAGAAACCAGCAATCCAAATGGCATCACCCAACGGCTGGAACACACTGCAAGCACATAGGCAGGCAGAGCCGGCATGTCGTACTGTGCTGTGCCACAGGTCAGAGGCAGAGAGGGAGGGCGGTTACCGTGGAAGGAGGGCAGCTTGGCGGTGTTGGAGGCGAGGAGGCGGGAGGCGACGCTGCCCCAGTTGCCGCTGCCGATGACGGCGACCCGGTGCTTCCCCGCGTGCCCGTTCTCCATCTCCGGCGGCCGGCACGGAACGGAGCGCAGACAATCCAGCAGCACCGACAGCAAGAAGAAACAAGAACGGCAACAGCGAGAAGAGGGAGGACAGACCGAGAGCAGACCCCGCAATCGGCAGCGAATATATGGAGAGGGGGCGGAGCACAAGAGCCAAGAGAGGATTTTTATAAGGAGACGGTGAAGAATGTTAGGAGGGGGCGGGCGGGCATCCCCAAGATTTGGCGCCTATCTACCCGCGGTTTGCCGCCCGCAACAACGAGGCTGCCGCCGCCGGCATTGCCTTGCCTTGCCTTGCTTGCGGTGGCGACAGGAGGCGAGGGCGCGGAGGAGCAGGAGGATGACGGTGATTCGTCCGTCGATCTGGTGGTGGGAAGCCGTGGTCGCTCTCTCCTCCTCCTCCTCCTCCTCGCCTCGGTGGTATCGGAGGGGAGCCTGGCGCACACGTGTGCGTTCGCTCGCTCGCACCTGGCCCAAAGCAGCAGAAAGGCCCGGCCGGCCCAGCCATGCTTCAGGTGGCACCAAGCTGCCTGCCTGCCTGCGCGCGTGCACACAGAATTTGGAAAATGAAGCTGCAATTCATAGGCCGTAATGGTGCATGCCTCATGGTTAAATGGCAAGTAAAGGTGCTGATTTCCCTAAAGACAAGTAAAGGTGCTGATTTTTTTCCTAAAAATTACAGTGGTAAAGTGCTGATATACTGACCTGTTCTTCATCTTCATGTGTCAAACCTGGGGTCCTCATGAATTTAATCTCAGCCTTTCGTTAGTCGGCGGTCCGATAGTCTTGTTTCCAGCAGCATGAATTCTTGGAGTATCAGGGGATTTTTTTATCAACATTGCTGCAATTCATACAAGTACAGGATGATGTGATCTCAACCTTCTTATCTAGCCTGCATCAGTTAACTGAGGTACAGGTGCTGATCTCCCTAAAAACAAGTAACGGTCTGACATAATGACCTGCCTTCTTCGCGTATCAAATCTGGATCCTGACAGTTTTAATCTTAGGCTTTGATTACCCAGCACTCCAATGGGTCTTGGTTTCAGTAGCGCAAAATCCTTGCAATATCAGGAAATTTTATCAAATGTGCTGTAATTCATGTGCTTTAATGATGTATAAGTACAGGATACTGTGATGGCACATGATCTGTGCTTTCTTATCCGTTGATGCCATGAGCCATCTCTGCTCTCCGAAATTTATCAGAGTCAGATTTCAGAGGTTCATTGGATTTATGAGTGGTTTCTGGCGTTACCTTCAGTGAACACTGCAACAAAGCTGACCATTAAGTCACTCCCAGTTAACAACGGCAAATTTATGGGACCTCAACCTTCTTATCCAACCTGTACCCGGTCCTCGACACAGCTCCAAGCAGGGTTCTTCACTATCCCTTTACCTGCCATGGCCTCCCTCACCTCGGCAGCATCACCCCAGTGGCCATCACCGGCAAAGGCCTTTGACAGCTGAACATGGGCAGAGGAGTCGTGAGGGTAGAGCTCGATCAGGCGCGTGGACACCCGGATCGCAATCTCAAGGTTGCCGTGGATCTGGCAGGCACTAAGCAGAGCTCTGTACACCGAGACGCCAGGTTCAATAGGCATGTCATTGATCAAAGCCTCAGCTTCTTGGAGATGGCCCGCTCGACCGAGAAGATCGACCACACACGCGTAGTGCTCTAGCCGTGCCCCTGCGAGAAACCCGTTTGTTTTCATCAGGTTGAAGTACTCCAACCCTGTATCCACCAAACCGGCGTGGCTGCAAGCTGTAAGCACCAACAAGAAGGTTGTGTTGTCTGGCTGAACATGCAGTCTCCTCATCTGTTCAAACACCTCAACCACCTCCTTGCCATACCCATGCTGAGCATATCCTGTCAGAAGCGAATTCCAGGAGACCAAGTCAGGCGCTTCCACCGAAGTGAAAACATCCCTGGCTTCCCCTATCTCCCCACGCCTGACGTACATGGAAATCAAACCGTTCTGGACATTCACATCAGACTCATACCCAGTTTTGAGGATCAGAGCATGGACTTGTCTTCCCTCTAGCAGTGAGGATGAGCTCCCTATAGCCTTCAGCATGCTGCCAAAGGTGAACATATCTGTGTCAGCGCCATGCCGTCTCATCTCCAAGAACTGCTGAAACGCCTCGTCGCCTCTTCCCAAACAGGAGAGCCCCGAGATCACGGAATTGAGCGACACCTGATCCTGACACGAAACACTCATCTGCACCTTCCTGAAATCATCTAAGATGCCACACTTGGAGTACATGGTCATAAGAGTGGACAGAACATACGGATTGTGCTCGAGACCCTTCTTTAGCACCGCACAATGTGCTTGCCTCCCATGATTGAGGTCTTCAGGACTCGCAAATGAGCTGAGAAGGCTGCTGTATGTCATCATGTTTGGTGCCACCCCTGACTGTTCCATCTCCCTGACAAACATCATGGCCTCACGAGGTCTTCTAGCTGAGGCAAACCCGCCCACAAGAGCCGTAAAAGTGGCCACATTCTTCTCTTCCATCTCCTCAAGAACCCGCTGAGCAGCCGAAACATCACGGCATTTGGCGTACATGTCCACCAACGCAGTCCCGACGACGACGCTGCCACAGACGCTGCCGCACTTGAGGCCAGCGGCGTGGATCATCGCCCCGACGCGGGCGTCCTCCATCCTCGCACACGCGACAAGGGCGCTGGACACGGCCGCCGCCGTGGGGGAGAAGCCGGCGCGCACCATGCGTCCGAACGCCTCCACGGCGAGGCCGGGCGCGCTGGACCGCGCGTGGCCGTGGACGAGCGCGCTCCAGGTGACGCCGCTCCTCTCGGGCATTTCGTCGAACAGCCGCCGGGCGTCGCGCGGGCGGCGGCAGCGGCAGTAGAAGGCGAGGAGGGCGGTGCCCGCGAAGACGTTGCTGGCCGCGAGGCCGAGCTTGGTGGCCAGCCCATGGCACTGCGCCGCGGCGGACGGGCTCGGCGGAAGCGGGGAGGAGGAGGAGGAGGCGAGGAGCTGGACGAACCCCCGCGGCGTCCGCGCGTCGCGAAGGATGGTGCCGGGGGGAGGCAGAGGCATGGAGACGGCGCGAGCAGGTGGCGTCCGGCGAGCGGCGGCGGAATGACGGTGCTCGCGTGGCGTGGACCCCCGTGGTGCGCGCCGGCGCCTGAAAAGCCGTCGTCGCGTGCCGTTTTTGCCGGGAGGGAGCCGTCAGAGATTTAAATGATAAAGGAATGGTTTGAATGTGAGTTTGAATTTTAATTGTTCTTCGATTTGTAATTCCTTGTGAACTTTTTTTCTCGAGTACTGAATACTCCCTCCGTACCAACAAATATACTACATCAAAATAATATATATTTTGGTACATAGGTAGTACACAAGTACTTAGGAAGAAGAAGAAAAAAATACATATATCTCAAAACTATGCAGAAATCAAATCAAATGCATTCATAACACATCCATGCCTACCCACAATAATCTTTGCTCCAACAAATCTTTTGCAAAGTAAATTAAAGGACAAAAACTCCCGCAAAAAAAAATAAAGGACAAAAACAATCTCATAGTTTTCGTAAAGTCTCACGGTATTGTTCGGCCGCCAAGCCGAGAAGCAAAGAAGCGAGAGGGGACGGGAGGGGGAGTTGATTTTTGAGGCTTATGCCCACCGTCACTCTTTAATAAGGTACAATTGCGAGAGTGGATTTTCGGAGCCCAGGTGTATTGGAGGACCTTATTTTAATTACTTTACAGATCACATTTAAAGTTTCAAAAAACTCCGAAAATAATTAATTGTACGATGATCATATGGATGCATATTACACCTGTGTAAAGTTTGGTGAAGAAATAAGTAAACATGTGAGCTATACAAAGATGACAAAATGGTGATTTCCAAATAGTGAATAATGCATGCGTTGTTCATCTTTCTAAAATCATCATTTTGTCTTTTTTTGTGTAACTCACATGGTTACATATTTCAGCATCAAAATTTGCACATGTGTAATACACGTCCATATAAATGTGTTGATACATTTTCAGATTTTCTTTTAAACTTCAAAAAGGCATTTTAGCACTATTCAACATATAGGGCTCCAATGCACCTGTCCTCCAAAGTGACTTTTTGTACAATTGCCCTGTATCCTGAACTGAAAAAAAAGGGGTTCCTAGACAAAACTGAAGTACTACTCTCTTTTTTGAGTGGGAAAAACTGAAGTACTCCCTCCGTCCGGAAATAATCGTCAGAGAAATGCATAAAAATGGATGTATCTAAAACTAAAATACGTCTAGATACATCCATTCCTCCGACAAGTATTTTCGGACGGAGGGAGTACTTGATACAAAGATCGATCCGGTTCCATCTGTTGACAACCAGTGATAAATAACCACCAAAACCTTTTAACCGTATAGAAATCCATGTTTTGGTAAAAACGAATGTAATCCTTATACAGTACTCCCTCCGTCCGGAAATACTTGTCATCAAAATGAATAAAAGGGGATGTATCTAAATGTATTTTAGTTCTAGATACATCCCTTTTTGTTCATTTTGATGACAAGTATTTTCGGACGGAGGGAGTACTTACATCTGTAAACAAATATAAGAACTTTTAGATCACTACGGAGTGAGTGGTCAGCATTTCTCTGAAATCAACCGAAATAGTAAGAACTGACATGATAAATAATGCCAATTATGCAACGGGCATTCACCACTGGTTCGACTCACTTAACACTTAACAGACAGAGCCAGGCAAAAGCACCATCCAGGCACAGCTGTATTGACACATTTTGAGAATACCACGAAGTCCTTTTTATAGGAAAAGCTATCATAAGTTTTGCAGCAAGAAAATATACACCAATGCTTAGACATATCAAGTCGCAAAATTTAGTTCTCGCTTATCTTTGAAAGAAACAAAATCTAACTCTTCATCATCCATTTCCTCGTAATCGTCATCGTCATCGTCGTCTTCATCCTCAAAACCATTGCTCCCGGCCCTGTTTCTACCATTTAGATCACTTGCGGATGCGCCATTTAAGGAGTCATGATGTGCAGTATCAGTTAGCCCAGCTTCACGCACATCAGCACCATTGGTACCTAAACCGGCGGGCACGCCGTTGGGTTTTACTTCAAGCTGAACCGCACCATTCCCCGTCAACTCATTCGCCTCTTCTTGTTCTTCAGGTGTTTTAGCTAGAGAAAGCAGGATGTTCTTCGCTTTCTTGTCTGGTGGGTATCCACGTGTTTCCATTTCGTTGAACCAAATGACAGCATTTCCGAAATCTGAGTTCCTGCCATGTGCATCCATGATGGTGGTAAAGATGGTTTGATTGGGTTCAACACCCTGCATCCGCATTCGCTCATAAACCCGCATTACTTTCTCAACATCATCCAACTTGGAGTAGCCTTTCATCAGAGTTCCATAAGCAACAACGTTTGGCCTCAAACCATCGTCCTTGATCCGACGGAAAAATTTCTCAGCCCCATCCATATCAGAAGCATTTACATAAGCCAAGAGCATTGTTGTGTAAGAGCAGAGATCAGGCTCAACCCTGCGCAAGCAAATTGTGTGACAAGGTAAGAAACCAGCAGATGCACCTTTCTGAAGTTCTTTTAAGTTAAAGAATGCAAGTTGTACATACCTGTGTCTTCTCATAGTCTTGAAAACTGTTCGAGCCTCTTCTACTAATCCAGATACCGCGAATGCATCAAGCAAGATGTTGTATGATTTGCGTGTTGGCCTGGAAATACATCATTCAATGAAATCACCAATAGTATATTCTAGATTACCTCCTATGAGGAATTAAACACTAATCTGAAGACTATTCTTCATCTGAGATGTGGTGACCTTGGCATATTTCTTTAAACTTGAGCATTCAACAGAGCAGAGGACTGGGTTTCTTTAAATGGCACCGAATTTACTTCCTATGATTATTAGGATCTGAAAAGACGGGTTTGACCACCATCACATGGCACAACATTAATCCGTGGCTATGCAGCCCGATCTAGCTATTGTAACTCAAGTTTCACATGTATGAAGCGCTCACAGCTTAAACATAACAGGTTCATGACTTCAACAAAATTTTGCCAATGACATGAATCATCATTACGCAAGCCAGCAATGGCCAATTTCAAGCCTCAGTGTGCTAAAACAAAAGCGAACCTGATTCCAGCATCAAGCATCTCTTCAAACACCGCCAATGCTTCATCTTCCCTTCTAGCTTTCCCGTAAGCTTTGATGAGCAGAGAATAGCTCACAACATCTGGTTTTAGTCCGGCTCTTTGCATCTAAAAGTTATGCCATTTGTTAGGAAAGATAAGTAAACAGGTTTATATCTTAAAGTTACGCTGATTGTTGAGTTAATCTGGGGAAGCACCTGATCATAAATACTTGAAACTTCCTTATAGTCTGCTTCAAATGACATCAAACTATTAAAAGTCACTGTAGACTGTGGGATTCCTCTCTCGGGCATCTGCGCGAATAGCTTACGCGCTTGGGTATAGTCCCCAGCCTTCTTGTACATATAGATCATCATATGAAACATCTTCTGGTCTGGTTTAAAAGAAGCTCTTTTTTCATTAAGAAGGTCCTCGAAAATAGCTTCAGCTTCCTTATATTTGTCGCCCTGTCAGCAACCCCAAATACATTTGTTACGGACCAAGGTACAGTAGTCAAGGAACTGCTATAAATATGTTTAGTTGTAAAAACAGTAAATATTAACAGAGCAAAAGAGCAAACAAATCACAGAATCATGGTGCATTATGCTGAATCAAAGTAGCACAAGGCGGCATAACCGCTGAAATTGACAAAAGAGTAATTGCTAAATACAGGAGTATCATAGTGGCTGGAACATTGGACTGCATAAAATGCGAGAGGTCGATTAAATGTGCACCTCAACAAGCGATTTCAGAATGATTTGATATGTGATGGGTGATGGTTCAGGGCCTGACGTCTGCATCTTATGAAATACAGCCTCAGCCTTTCTGTACTGCTTGGCTCTTCCATATGCCTCCATGAGAGCGGTCTGAGATATCACCGTCGGCCGGTAACCTTTCTTGTTCATGTACTTGAGGACCCTTTCCGCCCTGCTGAAATCTCCCAGCTTCCCGTAAGCTGTGACAAGCATCAAAAAGTCCATCTCGCTGAAGTCCCACCAATGTTGCGTTCGAAGCCATTCGAGAATCTGAAGAAAGAAAGGAAGGAAGGGCACTGCTGGCATTTAAATATTTCAGAATCCTCAAAGCATATTATTGCTCATGGATTAAAGAGTCGGCGGTAGCATGCTTCTTAGTCGGTCACCAGGAAATTTTCAGATTAAGTAATACGCTGCAAGCAAGCGCGTACACACCTCGCTAACCAGATTCCATTTTCTGAGCTGTTTGAACCGCACAAGAGTCCCGAGAACAGTGTCCCTCGGCAGCGTCCCCGTCGTGTTTCGTTGGGCCTTGAGAATGGAAGACACATCTGATCCAGACTCCTCTATCTCACTCATCATTCTCCTCCAGCTCTTTTGCTTGGCCTCGTCGTCGGCGTCCTTGAAGACCTCCTCTTGTCTATTCTTGCGCACAAACTTTCTGGGCGCCAGCATCCCATGGCAGACCACGTCGAGCCTCTGACCGCCCTCGAGCTTCTTCACATTATAAACAGGCCAGCCACAAGATGCCTTTGCATTGCTGACACCATGAAACATGGAGGTATCAAAAGGTGAAGGCAATTTAATGAAACGAACATGATGCCATGAAAATGGGGACCAGAATACCTCAGTTACAAGCAGCCTTTTGTTCACCAAATGATCATACTAAAATAGCAGGTGAGATACATACATGAGATTCTCTAATGCATGCACAATGGCAACCTGGATGCACCCACATACCTGACAACGGCAACTAGTAGCGCATTGCCCTCTCTTTTTTTTCAAGCAAAATGCATATGCCATTATCATACATGACATGTCTGACTCATCAAGAGGTGACACTTATCCACTTCCATGCATCCCTTTAACAAGGGGGTCAGTAAAAAAAGACCTGGCAGTCTGACAAGCATCAAGCTTGACGAAATTGAAGGTCTCCCTAAGTACTTGAACATCCTGTTATCATTTGGGTTAAGTCAAACAAACCCAAGGAACACAACTCCTTGTATCAACTCGGTCCGTTTCTACATGCAGCAACATAAGTGCAGAGCCAAATTGCAGCAGCATAAACTACCTGCTGTTGAGCGAACAACAAGCACAGAGCCAGAAACCCACGCTGTGACCACAGGCTAGGCAGGAGCTAGCGTATTAGGAATTTAACACACAAACCCGGGTGGTTAACTAACATTGGGTTCGCGCACAAGCACAGGAAGGAAACCCCTCCAAACTAGAACTAGTAGCCCGCGAATCTGGCTTGGGGGAGGGAGGAGGATTACCAGAGGGTGGAGGAGAATGAGAGCGGGGACTGCGAGCCGAGGGTCCCCATCGCCGCCTCCATCGCCGGCGCTCGCCGGAACTGGAGCCGGAGCCGGAGCAGCAGCAACGCGGGGGATTAGGAGGGGGAGCCTTATCGGGAGAGCAGAGAGGACCTCACTCTGTCTCCGGATGAGGAGGAGAATATCTTTTTGGAGGCGCAATCATGGGCCGGGCCGTGCTCTCATGCGCTGCCTCACGGTTCAACACCTGGGCCGTGCCTGCCCACTAGGACCGGCACGTGAGAGGAGCCTGCACGGCGAAATCACTAATTAACTAATTAAGGAGTTCACGACCCAGCCACTCTAGAGGCGATAGCTTGTCGAGAAGCTATCTCTCTTGCAGAAGATTTGGGCATCCAGAATTTTGTTGTGGCCTCAGATTGCCAGAACGTTGTCTCGGATATCAATGGAGGTGCAAGGTGTTCATATGGTGCAATCATTACTGAAACAAATGTTAGAGCTTCTACTTTTCAGTGTATTTTTACTTTTGAGTCTCGTGCCGTTAACTATGAGGCACATAGTTTAGCCAAGTTCGCACTCTCTAGAGGTTCGGGTCGCCACGTCTGGTTGGGCGTACCCCACGACCAAAGTTGTATCCCAGACCATGTGGAGTTTGCTGAATAAACTTGGTTTTCCCTAAAAAAAACTAATTAAGGAGTTTGTCTAAAAAAACTAATTAAGGAGTTGCCTCAAAAAAAAAGGGAGTATACTCCTTTAAAAGATCACTTTGACCTTGAAGGTTGTGACAAGTGATGCGCTGCATGTGCGTCACTTGTCTTAACCTGGGAGTTTTTCCTTTTTTCTAGATCTATTTATTTAAAATGTTTTATTTCCTAAACCGTGCGTTCCAAATCTCAAACTATATTCACCGTTGGATCCCTCGTGGTCTTTGAAACTAGATGTCATGTTGATAGATTTTGATGAACTTTTTTCACGAAAAACCCATACGAAAAAATTGTGCCTATTGAAGGAAAAATATAGAAATCATGTTTTTTTCGTTTACAAAAGGCACGGCCGTGCCTCTCACGAAAGCAAAATCGTGCCTCTCGCAAAAGCAAAACCGTGTCTCTCATAGAATAAAAAGGAGGAAGAAAGAAAAACACATTTTTATTCGTTTCCGAGAGGCATGGCCGTGCCTCTCTTGGAAGCAAAACCATGCCTCTCATGAAAAAAGAAAAGAAAAAGAGAAACCACTTTTTTCTCGAGAGACACGGTAGTGCCTCTCCTGGAAGCAAAACCATGCCTCTCATGAAAGAAAAAAATAAAAATAAAAAACATGTTTGTGCCTCTCATGGAAGCAAACCATGCCTCTCATGAAAGAAAAAATGAAAAATAAAAAACAGGTTTTTTTCGAGAGGCACGGCCATACCTCTCGTGAAAGCAAAATCATACCTCTCATGGAAGAAAAAAAAAGAGAAGACACATTTTTTTGAGAGGCATGGTCGTGCCTCTCTTGGAAGCAAAACCATGCCTCTCATGAAAAAAGAAAAGAAAAAGAGAAACCACTTTTTTTCTCGAGAGACACGGTAGTGCCTCTCCTGGAAGCAAAACCATGCCTCTCATGAAAGAAAAAATAAAAATAAAAAACATGTTTGTGCCTCTCATGGAAGCGAACCATGCCTCTCATGAAAGAAAAAATGAAAAATAAAAAATAGGTTTTTTTCGAGAGGCACGGCCATACCTCTCGTGAAAGCAAAATCATACCTCTCATGGAAGAAAAAAAGAAAAAGAGAAGACACATTTTTTTGAGAGGCAAGGTCGTGCCTCTCACGGAAGCAAAACCATGCCACTCACGAAAGAGAAAAAAACGTATTTTTTCGTTTTCGAGAGGTACGGTCGTGCCTCTCGCGGAGGTAAAACCGTGTCCCCCACGGAAGGAAAAAAGAAAATGCACCTTTTCCTTTTTCGAGAGGCACGGCCGTGTCTCTCACGGAAGCAAAATCGTGCTTCTCACGGAAGGGAAAATGCGTTTTTTCCATTTCCGAGAGACACATTTTTTCGTAGAAAAAAAATCAAACCTTTTTTGTCTAAAAGCTAAGCGAAACCGGTGGAAAACCCGAAAGGCCGAAAGCTGAAAAAAAACCCAGAAAAAACCAATCTAAAAAGCCGAAACCGCGCGCGGAAAAATAAAAAAAAAATCTGGAGGGAGCGTCCAAAGTGTGACACGATGGCGCACTCCTAGCACCTCAATGATCGTTGGTAGGCTCCCGAAGGAGCGCTCGTCAACTAGTTGATCTCCCAGCAAGGGGATTCTATTTGAAATGCCATATTTGACGCATTTTATGTCAAACTGTCGGCGAGGGGCGCCTCTATTCCTCGCCTTCAGCGAGTGTAACTCCCGACTGGTTGAAGGGGGCGAGCAATATGGGCCGGCTCACGCACGAGCAAGGCCAGAACTTGTTTTTTTTTTTTACGTTTTCTGTTTTTATTTTTTGATTTTTTACTTTTGTTATACTTTAAAAAAATCTACAATAAATATTTGGAAAATGCTGAATAAGTATTTGAAAAATGTTAAACAAGTAATTAAAAAATGTTATCAAGCATTTGGAAAAATGTTGAAGAAGCATTTATAAAATATTGAGCGAGTATTTAAAAAATATTGAAAAAGTATCTGAAAAAATGTTGATAATGTATATAAAAATATTTAACAATTATTTGAAAAAATATTGATCATGTATTTTTAAAAAATTGAAGAAACTATTTGAAAAAAATGTTGATCATGTATAAAAATGTAGAACAAATATTTAAAAAATGTTGAACAAGTATAAGAATGTAGAATGAAAACAAGAAACAAAAACACAAAAATGGAGAAGAAGAAAAAAACCATACCAAAAATGGAGGAGAAAAAAACAAACAAAAAATGGAGAGGAAAAGTGAAAAACCAGAGAAAAAATGAATAAAACCCCGTGAAAAACGAAAACAAAAACCAAAAAAGAAACCATGAACACGAGTGAAAACCCCGCTACTAGCCGCATCACGTAGTCCTTTCTCCTAGTGCTGAACAAGAACTTTGCATGGTTGTGGTGGCTAGCATGACAAATTTTTTCATTCTTTCATGTTTCATTTTAGGGAACTTTCTAGAGGATTCCCAACCGGTTTTTTATTTTTTTTTCTTTCTATTTTTCGTTTTTTCCTTTTACTTTTTTATTTCTTTTTCTGTCATTTTGCCGTTTCTTTTTCCTTTTCTTTTCTTTCATTTTTCAACATTTTTTTTGAAAAAATAAAAATTCATATTTTTTATTATATTTCCATATTTCTAGATTTTAGGGGTCAACGCCAAGGGTGTCTGGGAAGAGACACAGTAGGAGGCCGTGGGGCTAGGTGACCGGCCGCGTGCGTTCCAAGACCAGTCTGGTGGAGGCGGCTGGCTGCACATAGGCGGTGCATCCCACAGGTGACCGCGACATAGGGATGAAGCACGGTGGCCTGAGCACTTTTTTGTGGCACTGATCCCTAGTGAAAAAGCCAGCAATGGAGATGCACACTTGAAAGTTAGTTTTCACAAATGGAAAGTAAGATGGCACCCACTATTCAAAAACTAGTAAAATATCATTGAACCCCTTAAATTTGCATACACTTACCAAACTCTTACTTCCATGACATAAAGGGGTCTAGGCAACGTCACCCACAATGAGCTTCATGAAGTGGAAGGGCACATATGGCGCCATAGAAGTACCAGTCGTATCTACAATGGGGCTAAAAGGGATGAAGCAAAGTGGGAAAGCCCCAGAAGTGTTGGGGTCATCGGGGGGGGGGGGGGGTTAGAGAATTTGAGTGGCATAAGTGGAGCTCTTTAGGGATTTTGGTTGAGGATCTTATCGTAAGTACAACCATAGTTTTTTTATTGCTTATGGCCCTCTTGATAGTACGGTTGTCCTTAAACTCAATATGAATCTTGGATTTTTCCCAAAGACCAATAAAGTAAATACTAAGAGCTTGGAAGAGGCAAGCACTTGAAGATGTAATAGTAGCCGTCACCATTGATGGTTTCCACTCACATGGATAGAAAACTAGGCATGTCTTTGAAATATACCCAATAAAATGTAAGTCCTCTCAATTGACTTGTCATAAATCACCAAAACCAATAGTGATATCTAAGATACACTCTCAACCCCTCGAGTGCCAAAAGTACCTACTTTTGGTTCATCAATTATTATCAACAAAAGTCTAAGTGACTCTCAACTTTATACCTGATAAATTTACCCTCTCAAGTGTTGATACAGCTACTTTGGTATACCTTTCCCACTAAAAGTCATTGTGACATCTGCACACGAGGCAATCAAGTGTGAAAGTCCGTAATAATATATCAAGAAAAATTGGGGGAAATGTAAATTTGGAAATGTTCTGTCCTAGAAAACTGAATATTTTGAAGAAAGGGATTTGCAATTTTCCCCAAAATCTGGGGTATATATGAAAAAGTTCCTTATGAGGAAACTGCAATTTAATACTCCCTCCGTTTGGAAATACTTGTCATCAAAATGAATAAAAGGGGATGTATCTAGATGTATTTTAGTTCTAGATACATCCCCTTTTGTCCATTTTGATAACAAGTATTTTTGGACGGAGGGAGTATTAAAAAAGATTTTTGAAATGAAAACTTTAAATAGCTCAGGACTATGTATATATAATTTGTAGAAAAACAGTAGAAATTATGTAAACTTAATGTTTAGGTAACTCTTCATATGCCCAAATAGTTTGATGAAAAATGTTTTAAAGTAAATGTATTAAAAGAATGCAAAAACAACCTTTTGAATTTCAATGAAACTCGTGATTTTTCCATAATGTAGTATGAAGTTGTGAACTTTCAGAAGTATTAGATTCTCCAAGACTTTTCAGATTTTTTTTGTCTACTCTCATGCTACTTTATATTTTTTTCTGTGCAAACCGCCCCTTGGCGAAGAAACAGATTAGAGAGGAACACATATCATCCGGCCAGCAGCTGGAGAGGAAGGATGGGTCGGCCATGAGGCGGCACCACTACCCACATGCCATGGTGTAGCGAAAGAGATCGATCGGCTAGTATACCCTTCAGATGGACGAGGAGCACATCATCCGGGAGTGAGATTGTCATTGTTTCTTCTATCAGCAATGGATTGATTTACACTAGGGCTATGCCTACGTCGTCTCTTCCGTGGATCCGTGGGTACATAGGGCTATGTGAACTGTTGGTGCACTTTGAGATAACATTTTCATTTCCTTTTAAGTTTTGACACACTATATGAGCTATTCTTTTTCGAATATCTATAACAAACTTTTACATCAAACCACACACAACCTAATATTATCTCTGTGTGGAGCAGCTGTTCACCTCCTTTCCTCTATCTGATGCCTTGCCACGATTGCTACTCTTCCTTCCGCCTCTTCCCCTGCGCCGCCTTCTCCTTCTTGCAGTTGCCTCTCCGCTCGGACATGGGAGGGGAAGGCAGGATTCACTAACAAAAAAGAAAGACATAAGCAACACCCATGTATAAATCAACCATGATAAGTACTAGCAACACTTAATCAACCTAAAAAAGGACACATAGAGTACATAATAATGGCTAGCTATACCTGGCAGTTGCAAGACGTGAAACGAAGAAGGCCGGCCAGTCCATCTCTAGGAGCAAGACATTTGGAAAGCCACCGGGGCATACATGAGACCAGTGCTCCACCTCCTCCATTGCTCCGGTCTCGAGGTCGGCGGTGTACGCCTGCCCATGCCAGTCCCTGACAAGCAATTTGCCACACTTCTCTCCTAGTATGCAATGTATCTCTCTTGCTTGTGTCTCCTTGTTCCCGGGCCGTATCAGCTCGATCGCCCGAGTGTTGAGCCATTGTGTGGTACTACCATCTCCGCCCCGTCGGTTCTCTTCTTGTCTCCATATGACTAGGTGGTGACCAGCCATTTCCATCTGTAGCACCAAGAGCGTGCCGTCGTTATCCAGGCTAAGGCACGGGCGATGATCCGAGTAACGCATCATCGGGACGGGAAGCCTCGTGAAGGAAAGATGGCCCTTATGAGAATCTAGTTTAACGAGATAGAAACATTGCCCTTCCTCGCTACAGAATAGCCAATGAGCGGTGCCGTGCCGCACGACGGCGTCACTTTGGCATAATGACCCAAGGGCGTTGGCACCTATGGTACCATGGACGCACACTCTTCGCTTGCTCCAACTTGCTTCGTCAGACGAGAACGTTTCGAGATCAAACTTCTGGTCGATCTGGGTCTGGTAGCTGGCGGTGACGATTAGCACTTTGTAGAAGGATGGTGGGTACTCGCCGTCGTGACAGTCCGCGCCGGTTAGAACGGCGTAGCAGCGCTGCTCGTAGTAGAAGTGGCAAGCATAGCAATCTTTATATAGAGGAGGGAGCGCGCTGGACGTGCCGTCGAGCAGGTTGCACACCGCCATGTGGATGACCCTCGAGTCCATGTCCTCCGTACGGACGAGGCGCACGAGGAGGAGGCCGCGGCGCGAGAACAGCGGCACCGCGTGGGACAAGAGTTCCGCGGTCTCGGCGGGCACGAAGGAGCTGACGGTATGGCGGAGCCCTCGCCGCAGCGCCGACCGCGGCGTGGGGACGAGCATCTTGGCCCCGCGCTGGTTCTGGACGAAGAACCCGGCGAGGGAGGGGCACGCGTTCTCCGGCCACCAGCGCCGGAGGAACGAGGGATCGCCGACGAGGCCGCACCACCGCTTGCACGCAATGGCACAACGGAAGAGCGCGGCCGCGTCGCCCACGCGGAGCAGGATCTCGAGGAGGGCATCGTCGGGGAGCGACATCGCCGTCATGGCCGTCGCCTTGTCTTCCGTTGATGTATGGTTTTCCCACGCCGCCGCCGTTACTCGAGGATGTGCCTCCGAGAGATTTGCCTAGGGTTTTTGTATTTTTACGGGAGTAATTTGCCTAGGGTTTCCAAGCTTATAGGAGTATAGTACTTTTGGAAGTCGTCACCATGTCCGATCCGTTTCGTTCAAAAAAAGAAAAACGATCGAGTGTCCAATAATCCGGTCTCAGGGCATATATCGTATCCATATCGTGTACTTCGGCATGTTGATTCGAGGCACTAGTTAACGAGCGTCCTTCGGGAGCGTCATCAGCGTCACTTGGCACGTTCTCAGCCATTCGCCACATGTCGCGCTCTGCGTGCTCCCTTTGAATTTTGTTTTTTTTTTATTTTTCGCACGCGTTTTTGGCTATTTAAATGGGTTTTCCTGCTGTTTTTCGATGTTTTGGTTTTTCACCGGTCTTTCTTGGCTTTTCGACAAAAAGAAACAAAAAAAATTGCGCGAAAAAACGCTTTTTCTTTTTTTTCCCTTTCGCGAGAGTCACGGCTTTGCTTACGCGAGAGCACGATTTTGCTTTCGCGGGAGTCACAGCCGTGCCTCTCAGAAACGAAAAAAAATATGTTTTCTGTTTTTTTTTCTTTCGTGAGAGTCACGGTTTTGCTTCCGCGAGAGCCACGCCGTGCCTCTCGAAAACGAAAAAACGTGTTTTTTGTTTTTTTACTTTCGCGAGAGTCCCGGTTTAGCTTCCGCGAGAGACACGATTGTGCTTTCGCGAGAGTCACGGCCGTGCCTCTCGAAAACGGAAAAAAACATGTTTTCTGATTTTTTTTCCTTCCGCGATAGTCACGGTTTAGCTTCTGCGAGAGGCACGATTGTGCTTTCGCGAGAATCACGGCCGTGCCTCTCGGAAACGGAAAAAGAATGCATTTTTTGTTTTTTTTCTTTTGCGAGAGTCACGGTTTTGCCTCCGGCACGGGTGTGCTTTCGCGAGAGCCACGACCGTGCCTCTTCGGAAACGAAAAAAAACACGTTTTCTTTTCTTTTTTTTTCCTTCCGCGAGAGTCATGATTTTGCTTCCGTGAGAGACACGGTTGTGATTTCATGAGAGGCACGGGCGTGCCTCTTTTGGTAAGGGAAAAAACCCGTGCTACCGGTTCAGCTTTTTCGTCCGGTTTTTTTCATGAAAAAAAAGTTCGTCAAAACCTATCAACATGAGATCTAGTTTTGAAGATCTCGATGTGAGGAATCCGACGGTGAAAGCGGTTTGAGATTTGAACGCACGGTTTGAGAGATAAAACATTTGAATAAACGGATCTACAAAAAAAGGAAAACTTTCAGGTTGCGACAAGTGGCGCGCTGCATGTGCGCCACTTGTCGCAACCCGAAGAGTTGGGAGTGATCTTTGCAACGAGTACTCTTAAACTAGTGATTTCGTGTTGATTCGCTTTCCACTTTGGTTAGCAGGCTGCATGCATGCATGCGACCGAACTCATAGACTGGACCATGCATGCATGCTCCTTCGACGATCTGTTTCTAATTTGGACTGGAGCACAGCATAGACTGGACCAAGTGTCTAGGGTGGATTAACGAGCTACTCGGCTCCTTAAGCTCGTGCTCGTTAAGGCTCAGTTCATTGAGCTCTTAAGCTTAACGAGCAAAAAACTTTGATCAGCTCTCTTCTCGTTAAGCTCGTGGGCGCTCGCGATTACTCGTTAACAAACATTACCCTCTTTTTTGCTTTATTTCCGATATGCTTTTTATTATGAAGGAAAAAGGTGACCACATGAGTGTGCATGTTAGTTATTGTCTCATGTGGGCTAGGTTGGATCGATTGGATGGAATATATGAGTTGAGGTGCCAAGAAATGTTGCCACAAAACATAAAAATAGGTGTTATGTTGTATTAGCGAGCTTAATAAGTTGCTCATGAAACTCGTTAGCTCGCTCATTAAGCTCATTAAGTTTAACGGGCAGAAAACTATGCTTGGCGCTGTTCACTAAGAAGCGAGCTACCAGCTTTTGGTTCAGCTCGTCCACGTCCATCGTTGACGACTACACATGCATGCATGCACTGCGGAGCTCCCCGGTGGGCAGGGTGCCTGCCATACCTTAATTTTGAGCAAAATAATTTTAATACTACTATGCATCGATCGCTAGCAGAATACGAGCTGTTAATACGTGATGGGCCCGAGGCAGCGAGCGACCTGATGGGCCAACAGCCAAGGCCCGAGGCAGCCAGCCAGGTTCGAGGCTTCGAGCGTCCACGCGAGCTGAGACACAACGCACTCGAGTACTCTGTAGTCGACTACTCTGTTCTCTTCTCTCCACACCCTAATCCCTAAGCTAGCGCAGCGGAGGCGGCTGGCTAGGTCGCCAGGAGCGGGCGGGGCAGGCAACGGCGGGTCAGCCAACGGCAGGGTAGGCAACGACGGCGGCAGTCTAGGGGGCTAGAGGGCGGCGGCACCGCGGCAGCAGCGCTCTGGGCGCAAGCGGCGTCTCTGGCCGGGGCCTAGGCAGTAGGCACCTAGCAGCAGCAACTGCAGTCCAGCCGTCCGGCCACTTCTCAGTTCAGGTTGCCCAAAGATGGAAAGGAAGAGGAAGGGGATAGGAAATCCAAAGGAAAGGGGAGGAGGTGATTTCTGAACTTTCCTGAAATTTTGTAGCAAATTTTAACAGTAGCTTGAAGCCTCAAATTCAAGCAGATTCTAGTGATATATTAATGTTGTGAACCCTCTGGTTATGAATTGCAGATTTGAAAAGATATTTTGAAGTGCTTGGTAGTGGCAGCAGCTCCAAATCGAACCCAAGTACCCGTGAAAGTGTCAATGTTTCGTCACATGCCACTCATCAAGATCAAGTTAGTTCGGTGGAAGTAGAGCATGAAAATTTGATGCAATCTGAACAAGTGGAAGAACAAACTACAGATTCTCTTGAAGATATAGTGGAAGAGAATGTTGAAGTTCATGGAGTTGAAGGTATATCTGTTTTTAGTGAAGATTACATAAATGGTGATCCTGGACTTCGCATTCCACTTGATAGATTTGCCCCCAACATTAGAGATGATGTTAGATTTGCCTATATACGAATGGGTGCAACTCGACCAACTAGTTGCACTTTCCCCCCAAATAGAGATGGAAGATGCTTCCGGCCACAATGGTATAAGGACTTTGATTGGTTGGAATATAGTGTAACAAAGCATAAGGCCTATTGCTTCTATGGTTTAAGTTTTTGAAGTGTCTATGTGCTTTTTGATCATTTTGTTCTATGTAGAGTGGTCAACTAATTATATGACTTTTGTAGGTATTTGAGCAAGCAAGGAGAGACTATTGAACTCTTTTTAGCTATTAAGCATGTTCCAGACACAACATCTGCTTCTTTAAAGAAGGCATTGTTGGAGGTTTTTTCTAAACACGATCTAGTTGTTGCACGACTACGAGGGCAAGGGTATGATGGTGCATCTAATATGAGAGGAGAATTCAATGGCCTTCAGAAGTTAATTCGAGATGAGAACCCATATGCTTTCTATATCCATTGGTTTGCCCACCAACTGCAGTTGGTAGTTGTTGTTGTTTCGAGATGCTGCAAGGGTGTTGAGGATTTTTTTTGAATATGTGACCATGATTGCTAATCTCAGTACTTCATCTTCCAAGAGGAAGGATAAATTGCTTGACAAGCAAAAAGAGGTTCTTTTGGATAAGATCAAGAGTGGTGAGATGCCGACGGGAAGAGGGAAAAATCAAGAAACATCCTTGGTCAGACCTGGAGATACAAGACGGGGCTCTCATTACACAACCTTATCTCGCATTGAATCAATGTGGGATGCAGTCATAGAGGTTTTGGTCATTGTTGAGGATGATGTGCGTGTTCCATGTATGTGGGATGCAGGCAGGAGGTTTGGTTCATCAAATGGAGACTTTTAGCTTTGTGTTCATCCTGAAGATGATGCTAAAAATCCTTCGCATGACAAATGATTTGTCTCTTCTATTGCAAAAGAAGGATCAAAATGTTGTTCAGGTATGTGATGGATCATGCTATATGTATATAGTTTGCTCAATATATTTTGTTCATGTAAACATACATGCATCTAAAATTGTAATTATCTCATTTCAGGCAATGTCATTGGTTACGGATGTGAGAACACGTTTGATCAACTGGAGAAATGATGGTTGGGAGCCACTCTTGGAAGATGTCAAAGCCTTTTGCACCAAAAACGACATTCCGATACCAAATATGGATGACATCTTTACAAAGTGGGGAAAATTAAGAAAAGGTGGACGAAACAATGTCACGACTGATCATTTTTTCCGCATGGACACCTTCTATGTTGCCATTGACTCCATCACCACAGAGTTTGATCATCGTTTTAATGAGGTATCTTCAGAGCTGCTCCAAAACTTCTCTTGTCTTGACCCAGGAAACTCCTTTTCTAGGTTCAATGTTAATAAGCTTGCTAGACTCACAAAGATTTATCATGAAGATTTCTCAGATTATGAACGTGAACATATAGTTGATAACCTAGAGCTATTCATTATCCATATGAGAAGAATTGAAGACTTTAGAGCTTGTCATGATATTGCAAGTCTAGCTAAAAAGATGGTTGAACGAAAGGCATGTCATGTTTCCTGCTGTTTATCGCCTCATTGAGTTGGCATTGCTACTACCGGTAGCGACAACAACAGTTGAAAGAGCCTTCTCATCAATGAAAATCATCAAAACTGAGTTGCAGCAAGATGGCTGATGGCTGGCTTAATGACTTGATGGTGTGTTACATTAAGCGAGAGATTTTCAAAAGTATTGATCTCGGTAAAATTAAGGAAGATTTTCAGAAGGAGGGTAGGGCACTGCCATTGCCTGGGTCTTCTACACGCCATTAAATGCTTCATTATCGATATGTTTTAGGCTGTTGTCCTATTGAAACATGCCTGCAATTTCATTGTATTTGGCTATTCGTTTGTAGTGTGCATTGCTAGTGTGTATTGACTCCTTTGATTCACATGAAGAAAAATCTTAGTGAGACTTCGCCCCACCTTGATTTTTTTTCGTGGTCCGCCTCTACATGCATGCATCACTCGATCCTCAAGTAGGCTTCGTTCCTAAATATAAGTCCTTTTAGATATTCCAATATGGACTACATACAGAGCAAAATAAGTAAATTTATACTCTAAAATATGTTTATATATAAACGAAGGGAGTAATATCTACTCCTGCTCCACACACATGCAAGCATCCTTGACGGTCCGATCGAGCGTACGTGGGCTGGCTTTTACTCAACTTTGCATGGACAGTATGCCTGTGCGAATAAAATGACAATCCTTGAGCATTGTCTGCCATTCACTTCAAAATAGGCCCAGCTCTGCAACCCATGCTTTGGTCGACCCAAGACTCCGATATCAGGATGTTGTCAAGAGCTATTCGGCACCAAGCGGGACATGCTTGATTTGCAGCACATGAAATGACGAGTATTAACTACCAAAAGTGAAAATATGCATGTAACTGGTTTTTTCATTCTTTTTTTTTTTGATCAAAAGAGGGGTCTCCCTCCGATTTCATTAACAAAATCACCAAGATAAAACATCTAACAAGTTCCCAACGTTACCCTACCAGGTCTACAACTACAAAGGCAAGTCACGACACCGACGGGATGCAACCCGCAAACTAGAGAGCAGCCGCAAAGTCTGATCGAGAGATAACAGAGATACTCCTCCGTTCCGAATTACTTGTCTTGGATTTGTCTAAATACGGATGCATCTAGACTCATTTTAGTGCTAGATACATTCGTATCTAGACAAATCTAAGACAAGTACTCCCTCCGTTCCAAAATAGATGACTCAACTTTGTACTAAAGTTAGTATAAAATTGAGTCATTTATTTTGGAACGGAGGGAGTAATTTGGAACGGAGGGAGTACAACATAGCCACTAAAGGAAAACAAAACAAAAGACCGCATGTAGCCAGCGCCATCGTCATCTTGATCACGAACTGAAGACGAAGGAAAGACCACCCGGAGAGCTTCTCAGGTTTCCATCCTTTGTACCCCTGGTGTCCATCCCTGTGACGCACGATAAACCCACTCGAGATGCAGAAACCGCAAAGGGTGCCATTGCAGATGAAAAATCCGAAAACCCACTGGCGATGCAGAAACCGCAAAGGGGTTAACTTGCTCAAATTTATAGGACATGCAAACAGTTATCTTCCTAACAAGGACAATTATGCAGAGTTTGTAGTAGAGACATGAGTTCTGCTCCATGGCTAACCAAATGCATACATACAGCTTCCGGTTGTAGTTATCAGGTCTGCCTTGCACCCTGATCGGCAATCTTCTTTAGTTATCAAAACTCATAGGAGTGACCGTGTTAGAGGTCTGGATGTACGGCAATTTCTAGCTCCCACAACATTCTAAAATCTATTGAGATATGTCTCCATGTGGGAAAGGACTGCCCCTCAACTAAGAAAAATGAGAGTCATAAAATTTATTTAGTTTCCATGACTAGAATCAAACAAGTTATTTCATTTACTACCAAGATTTTGCTTGGCAAAGAAAATAAAAATTGGCACTGATGATTATCATTTTAATATCTTGCTGTCTGCCACAACAACACACCCGAGTCTCTCTACCAGAGAAGAGAAATATCTTTGGTTAGATCTGTTTATATGGTCTATACCTACTAAACTCACATCTGTGCAAAGCAAATGAAATGAGCCTGTTTGACAACAAGCTGGGATAGTATTGTTAGATGTGTATAGTCCCTTTCCGGTATATCGCCGTTCTATAAGGGGTTTTCTGCACTTTGACGCACATGTATATGTAATGGCATTTGGCCCTCAGGAAATACTAGTTGCTCATTATCCAACATGGTATCAGATGCTAGGCTAGCTCCTTCCTCTCGCACGATGCAACTCCGTGCCCCAGGTACCTAGTCTATCCGCCACCGGCCGTCTCCTCCCTAGCCCCGCCGGATCCGCAGCTCTGCTGCCTGTCTCCGCCCCCGTCTGTGTTGGCTCTGACGCCTCTGCAGCCCGTCCGGCCGTCGTTCGCCTCAGGCCCGTCCGGCCGCCGCCGCTGCCTCTGGCCGGTCCGGTCGTCGCCTCCGCCTCAGGCCCGTCCGGCCGCCGCCACTGCCTCTGGCCGGTCCGGTCGTCGCCTCCGCCTCTGGCCCGTCTCCACTGCCGCCGTCGAGCTGGTTTGGCGCCGTCGCTGCCTCTCGCCCATCCAGCCGCCGCTCGAGCCCGTCCGATTGCTTGCCGTGGCGAGTCCGGCTGATGCTGCCTCCCCATCCGGCTCTCTCGCTAGGAAGCTTCCTCCCAGTGATTCCTGCCGCCCAGCGCTCCCTGTCGCTCGCGTGTGCGTTTCTGCTTGATCCCGATCCAGTTCGGGTCACTGCGTTGACTCCAAAAAAAAAAAGAGAGAGAGAGCAAGCTACAGCAGCAGAGAGACTTCCTTATGTCCTCTTCGGGCTATGTAGCGGTTCCTCGGTGCTCGGTGATCTTTGATGGCACCAACTATGCTGAGTTTGTGGGCTTCATGCGCATTCATATGTGTGGACTCCTTCTGTGGGGTGTTCTTTCTGGCAAGGTCCCCTGTCCGCCATGCCCTGTTGCGCCAGTGGCCCCAATCCCACCGGTGCCGCCGGTCATTGCTCCTGATGCTTCTCAGGCTGACCGGGATGCTGCCAAGGCTCTAGATGATGCTGCAGTTGATGCTTATGATCAGCAGGTGTCATCATATTCTGATTCTCTTTCTGTCTACCGGGATGATCTGTCTGCTTACACTCAGTGGTGCAATGATGATGCTCGAGCTGCTGCCGTTCTCATTGCGAGCGTCCTCCCTCAGTTTGCTTCGGAGTTCATGGGCCTCAGCACTGTTACAGCAATGTGGTCCTATCTTTGTCAGCGCTATCAGCCCTCTGGTGATGCTCTCTACCTTTTTGTGGTGCGTCAGGAGCATGCTCTTCAGCAGGGGGACTCCTCTGTGGATGAGTTCTATTCACAGTGCTCTGCCATCTGGCGTCAGCTTGACTCCCTACGGATAGTGGTTTGTGGCACTTGCCGTTGCTGTCAGACTACGCGGTCTGACTTGGAGTTTCAGAGGCTTCATGAGTTCTTATCTCATCTCCGCTCTGAGTTTGAGCCCCGACGTGCTCACTTGCTTGCTCGTGGTCGTGTTCCTATCTCGGAGGTACTTGCCGAGCTTCGTGCTGAGGAGACTCGCCTTCGTTCTGCTGGGTTGCTGGTGGTCCCGTCTGTGTTGGCTGCTCGTGCTCCTGTGTCGTCTGCTCGGCTCGCCGCTCCACCGCTCCTCCCCACACCTTCAGGGGGGGTGAGTCGACCTGCTTACACTGAGAGGGGCCGGTCGCGCCGTGACACCTTCTCGTGGCTCTTGCTCTCGGCCAGTCACCCGAGTCGATTGCCGTGAGAAGAAGCGAGACCAGCGGTGATCCTCTTCAGTGGGACTCTGGATCTTCCTCGACTCCGTCACTCACGACCAGGACATTGTGAGGCTCAAGCGTCTCTGGCCTCCTCGGGCTCCTCGTCGATTGGTTCATTGCTGCTGTGATTGCAGCCACTTCTCCACCACCATGAGCATCCACAGTCGGTACATCTTTGTGGGTTTTGGATTCTGGAGCCTCCTTCCATATGTCTTGATTCTTACAGATTGTATTCTCTTGACCTCTTGATTCGCCTATTAATGTTCTTACTGCCGATGGCACATCTCTTCCTGTTGCTAGTCGTGGTATTCTTTCCACTCCGTCCTTTTCTGTTCCGAGTGTTTCACATGTTCCTCGTCTTACCATGAATCTCTTTTCCGCTGCCCAACTTATTCATTCTGGTTGTCGTGTCATTCTTGATACCGACTCTTGTTCCATTCAAGATTGTCACACCAAGGTTTTGGTTGGAGCTGGCCCTCGGCGCCGTGAGTCAGAGGGCCTTTGGGAGGTTGATTGGCTTTGTGTTCCTTCCGCTGCCACCGCTTCAGTCAGCTCCCATGCTCTTGTTGCCTCTTCGTCTGCGTCCTTCCAGCAGTGGCATCATCGCCTTGGTCACATCTGTGGCTCTCGCTTGTCTTCTTTAGTTCGTCAGGGCCTCTTAGGGTCTGTATCTGGAGATGTCTCCTTACATTGTAATGGTTGCAGACTTGGCAAACAGACTCAGTTACCTTATCCTACTAGTGAGTCAGTATCTCAGCATCCGTTTGACTTAGTTCATTCTGATGTCTGGGGTCCTGCTCCCTTTGATTCGAAAGGTGGTCATCGCTACTATGTTTTGTTTATTGATGATTTCTCTCGCTACACTTGGCTCTACTTCATGAAATCTCGTAGCGAGGTTCTCTCTATATACAAACGTTTTGCTGCCATGGTTCACACTCAGTTTGCCACGTCCATTCGTACTTTTCGTGCCGACTCACTGGGAGTATATCTCTCGGTGTTGCGTGGTTTTCTAGCGGAACAAGGTACTCTTGCCCAGTTCTCATGTCCAGGGGCTCATGCTCGAATGGTGTTGCTGAGCATAAGCCGTCATTTGCTTGAGGCGGCTCGTGCGCTCATGATTCTGCTTCCTTCCACCCCATTTTTGGGTGAGGCTGTTTCGCATCCACCTATCTCATCAACATTCAGCCATCGACTGCTCTTCAAGGTGGTATTCCTATGGAGTGTCTCACTGGTCGCTCTCCTGACTACTCAGCTCTCCGTATGTTTGGATGTGTGTGCTATGTTCTTCTTGTCCCCCGAGAACGCACCAAACTGACTGCTCAGTCGGTTGAGTGTGTCTTCCTTGGCTACAGCAATGAGCACAAGGGCTATCGATGTTGGGATCCTGTAAGTCGTCGCTTGCGCATCTCGCGTGATGTGACTTTTGACGAGTCTCGGTCTTACTACCCACGTTCTTCTTCCTCGAGTTTCTCTGTCGATGACCTTTCTTTCCTTCTCCTTCCGATACACCCCACTACGTGCCTCCTATGTCACCTCTTCCTCCGACACCTCTCGTTCCCTCTCATTCACCACCAACCCCGTCTTCTCCATCCTCCTCCTCCACCTCTCCACCATCATCTCCCGTCCGTCGCCCTCTCTCACCATTTCCCCTCCACTACACTCATTGTCCTCGTACTGAGGATGTCTCCCCTGATGAGCCTTCCACCTCTAGTGCTCCTCCCCTCACGTCTTCCCCGGTTCATAATCTCCGTGCTCAGCCTCGCCCCCCGTCTGATCGCTACTCTCCTGATCGGTATGGTCTCTCGGCTCTTGCTGAGCCCACTTCCTATCGGACTGCAATGACTCAGCCTGAATGGCAACTTGCGATGGACGAAGAGCTTGCTGCCCTTGGCGCCTCGGCACATGGGATCTGGTCCCCTTCCTTCCGGTGTTCGTCCCATCACCGCAAGTGGGTCTACAAGATTAAGACTCGCTCGATGGTTCTCTTGAGCGCTACAAAGCTCATCTTGTGGCTCGTGGTTTTCAGCGGGGAGCAGGGACGCGATTATGATGAGACATTCGCTCCTGTGGCCCACATGACCATTGTCCGCACTCTCCTTCTTTGTGGCTTACGTTGCGTCGATGGTCCATCTCTCAACTAGATGTCCAGAATGCCTTTCTTAATGGTGAGTTGCGTGAGGAGGTTTATATGCAGCCACCACCGGGGTACTATGCTCCTGATGGTATGGTCTGTAGGCTTCGCCGCTCCCTCTATGGCCTTAAGCAGGCTCCTCGTGCCTGGTTTGAGCGCTTCGCCTCTGTGGTCACTGCTGCTGGTTTCTTGCCCAGTCACCATGACCCCGCGCTGTTTGTTCATCTGTCTCCTCGTGGTCGGACTCTTCTCCTTCTCTATGTTGATGACATGATCATTACTGGTGATGATTCTGAGTACATTGCCTTTGTAAAGGCTCGTCTTCGAGACCAGTTCCTCATGACTGATCTTGGTCCTCTTTGCTATTTTCTTGGGACTGAGATCTCCTCGACCTTTGATGGCTTCTACATCTCCCAAGAAAAATATATTCAGGATCTTCTTGCTCGCGCTGCTCTTGGTGATGAGCGCACAGTTGTGACTCCTATGGAGCTCAATGTTCAACCGTGCCTCGATGGTGATCCTCTCCCTAATCCCACTCGCTTATCGTCACCTCGTTGGCAGCCTTGTCTATCTGGCTGTTACACGCATCGACATCTCCTATCCTGTCCACATCTGAGTCAGTTTGTTTCAGCCCCACCTCGTCCACTATAGTCACCTCCTCCGTGTTCTACGATACCTTCGTGGCACGATCTCTCGGCCTTTGTTCTTTCCTCGCTCCAGCTCTCTTGCGCTCGGGCCTACTCGATGCTACAGGCTAGTGATCCCTCGATCGACGATCGATGTCGCCTTCTTGTGTTTTTCTTGGTGGCTCTCTTATTGCACGGAAGACCAAGAAGCGGTGCAGTTTCTCGCCGAGTCTGAGAGGCTGAGTTGCGGGCCATGGCTATGTTGTGGTGAGGTGATCTGATTCTGATGGTTACTTGAGGATTTTGGTGTGTCGGCTCCCACCTCGACCCCTTACTATCGACAAGATCTTGGTGCTATTAGTATTGCGCGTGACCGGTGAAGCATGAGCTCACCAAGCACATCGGTGTGGATGCCCACTTTGTGCGTCTTCTTTGTGCAGATCGATTCTCGCTCTTCACTATGTGCCCTCGAGTTACTGATTAGCTGACTTCTTCACGAAGGCCTGAGACTCAAGCGACATACCTTTTCCTCTCCAAACTCAGTGTTGTTGACCCACCATGAGTTTGAGGGGGGGTGTTAGATGTGTATAGTCCCTTTCCGGTATATCCCCGTTCTATAAAGGGTTTTCTGCACTTTGACGCACATGTATATGTAATGGCCTTTGGCCCTCAGGAAATACTAGTTGCTCATTATCCAACAAGTATCATGTGCGAAGAAAACAAATTGATCAAGTGACAAGAGCAAGGAGAAGAAGGGAGGGGGATACCTTCAACGTTTGTAGCCGAGGCCGAACCACGCCGTCGCGAGAGCTGGCCCAAACCAACCCAAACGGCATGATGAACCCCTTCTCTGCTGGACACAATCCTTCCTGCACAAACAAGCAGGGATCAAACAAGTGTTAACCTACAAAGAAGTGACCTGAAAAACAGCTATGAACCAACCCTATAATTTGGGGATTTTCAGAGAATTAACCTATAAGATTAGGTGCAATTACAATTTCCAGATATAGGTCAGATGGTTCAATGTATTTTTGTTGTATACAAAACAAACATGTTGTTGCTTCAGGAATTTGATGACTAGATTTTATTATTTTAAAAAGCAGAGGCAAGCGTGTTTCCTCAATCAATCAATCTACTGTACAAGAGAATTGTATTATTACTTTATTAGTAGTGCTCAAGGATGATGAGTTTGACAGCAAGGAAATCAAAACAAGGACATGAGAGTTCTTGGTGCCAAACTAATCACCACGTGCATATAATAATGACCCAAAGGAAAACCACCTAGGCAGCAATCAAGGCCATGACCACCACCACGTACATAGGTATGAACAGTAGGGATGGTCGTATGCTAGCTAGTAAAACTTACCACTAAAACGGCAGTTCCGGAGATGAAATAATTGTGTGCTAGCTACTCAGTTTACTAGTAGACAAGTAAACAAGTCTGTTTACCAATAATATACACTTCGTTAGCTAGAGGAATATTGACCAGCTAGCATAAAACCACTGGACATAACATGGTAAATCGAAACTGAAACTGAATATGCATAACATGGAACGCTAGTGCATTCAGCTATCAAAGTGGCAGTTGCAAAGCAATGCCATGTCTCACATTTGCATGTAAAAGAAATACTAGTTTCAGTTATCAAAGTGTACAACAGCCACCAGTGCATCATTTACCAAGACTAATCTGAGGCCAAACCCAACAGCTATGTAGCCATGGCAGCAAGTCCATGACACATAGCTATACAACATAGCCGTGGTTCGATGACCACGTGCCCAATGCAAGGGGGAGAAGTGAAGACAGTACCTTCAATGCTTGTACCAACGGACAGTTCAGCATTCATCCACGCGCACTAGTAGAAAAAGGGTCATGCGTGAAGCCCAATAGTGCCGGTTTGTATTAGAGCCGGCACTAATGTGTACAATAGCACCGGTTCGTGGCGGCGATCAATAGCACCGGTTCGTGGCTAACCTTTAGTACCGGTTCATGCCACGAACCGGTACTAAAGGGGATGTGTCAGCCTGCGGTCAGGGTATGGCCCCACCATCACCATTTAGTGCCGGTTCGTACCACGAACCGGTACTAATGAGGTTATGGCAAGCTATGTTTAGTCCCACCTCGCCAAGAGAGAGGAGTAAGAGCGGTTTATAAGCCCCGAGTGCAGAGACAATGAAGAAGAGGCTCAATGCTCACGTTGCTTAGCTTCAAGCCTTTGGGAATACGGTAGATTGCAGACTACGCAGCAGTGATTTTTATTGGCTTGAAGCAAATTAACGAGCATTGCACCTCTTTTTATTTTTAATAACTTATTACAACTCCGGACTTCTTCTTTTTATTTTAATAACTTATTACAACTCCGGACTTCTTCTGTTATGGCAAAAGGAAGGAGGAGAAGAAGAAGGAGGAGGAGGAGGAGGAGAAGAAGAAGAAGAAGAAGAGGAAGAAGAAGAAGAAGAAGAGGAGGAGGAAGAATGAGAAGAGGAAGAAGAAGGAGAAGAAGAAGAAGAAGAAGAAGAGGAGAAGAAGGAGGAGGAAGAAGAAGGAGAAGAAGAAGAATAAGAAGAGGAAGAAGAAGGAGAAGGAGAAGGAGAAGGAGAAGAAGAATAAGAAGAGGAAGAGGAAGAAGAAGAAGGAGGAGAAGGAGAAGGAGAAGAAGAATAAGAAGAGGAAGAGGAAGAAGAAGAAGGAGGAGGAGAAGGAGAAGGAGAAGGAGAAGAAGGAGGATGAGGAGAAGAAGAAGAAGAAGAAGAAGAAGAAGAAGAAGAAGAAGAAGAAGAAGAAGAAGAAGAAGAAGAAGAAGAAGAAGAAGAAGAATAAGAAGAGGAAGAGGAAGAAGAAGGAGAAGAAGAAGAAGAGGAGGAGGAGAAGAAGGAGGAGGAAGAAGAAGGAGAAGAAGAAGAATAAGAAGAGGAAGAAGAAGGAGAAGAAGAAGAAGGAGAAGGAGAAGAAGCTCGAGGAGACCTGCGATGTTCATACGGTACGCAACGACGACAATAGTTTTTTTCGTAATTAAGCATGACTTCAACTATTTTAACGTGTATTTTTCATCTTTTCTATTCGACTAGCTTATCCCATGCTTTGCAAGACGCTATGTCTTGGAGAGGATGGGTATTGAAGACCATGAAAATTTTGAAACCAAAAAAATTATCCTAAGTACCGAACATGGTGTGGATTTTCAAGTGTAACCCATTTTGGTTGCAAAAATTGGGATGCATTTTGCAAGATGTATGGTCTTGATGAGGGTATGCTTGTCACCATGGATCTTGGTGATCCTACAATCGAGCAAGAGACACCTACGATTTGGGTCTTTGTGGATACACCTCCAGTTCTTCCCTCATGTGAGCTAAACATAGTTATTAAGTAATTTATATTGTTTATTTCAAAATATAATGTTGACAACTTATCTCCATTGACAGCTTATTTTCATTCTTCAAAGAATGTGCGGAAGACGGTAGACAGAACGTACTACACCGAAGGCTGCGAATTAACTTATCAGGAGAAACGACATCTGGTCGGATTTTGTAGAGATCTTGAGAATTACAATATCTACAATCAAACTCCTCAACATTATGGTCAATACGTGCCACTAGTGCACGTGTTGAACTCTGATAACTACCATGGAGATACCTTGGTAAGATTATTTTTTACTATTACAACATCCGTGCATCTTTTTGCACACTTCTAAAACTAGTACATCATTGCTAACTACGAAGTTATTACTATGTTTTTCAACAGATAATCCCGAATGATTGTGTGCCTCATCTGATGTTTACGCGTGGTAGCCTTCATGTTTTGAACATACTACCAAGTCGTCCTACGAATCTCAACTGTCCATACCGGGTTTCTAAAAGAAGTGGAGACATAACAATCAAAGAATGGAAAAATGTATGGACAGTCGTAAGGAGCTTCTTGGAAGCAATAAGCAGCGAAAGGCAAGAATTGGAGCAGGATGATCGCCATTCTTCATAATGGAGAGTCAGGGTCTATATTGTTTTATGCTATTTTACCTTAAGGGTGTTTAGGTCCTACCGATCATCGATGATCATGTGCTAAGAACAATTATGTAGGGTTGGGTTCGATGACTATATATGAGGATGATGATCGTATGACTTATTATTAATAACGAGTAGAAGTTGTATGATGATGCATGATTAGTAGGACTTGTTATTATATATATATGATGATGTAATGATGCAAAAGCATGCATGAGCATGTTATATCTGCGGGTGCAATGAACATAGCAGCAGCGTTGATAAACAAAGCATGCATGATGTATATATGATGCATAACGTGTACAATGTGTAGTATCGTAAAATACCAGCAAACGAAAAAGAATTAAAATGGAAACACAAAATTAAATGAAAAAGAAATCATAAAACTAAAAACCCACCAAACCTTATAATACCGGTTGGTGTTACCAACCGGTACTAAAGGGCTCCAGGCCCCCGGAGCTGGCTAGTGCCACGTGGTTGCCCTTTAGCACCGGTTCGTGCTGAACCGGTACTAAAGGGGGGGGGGCCTTTAGTGACCACAAATTAGTGCCGGTTATGTAACCGGCACTATAGGTCCTTACGAACCGGTGCTAATGCCCGGTTCTGCACTAGTGGCGGCATGCATCCTCTGCTGCACGCCTCCTTCTCTCATAATTACAAAGAGCACAAAAGATTGAACCGTGTTATTTAAACAATAAGCAATAAGATAACAGGATCATCCAAAGATATGTGTTTGAATTGAAGAACACAAACAAGCTTCACATCAAAACCTATCACACGATCATGTAATTTACATGTTAACATAACAGAAACAGATTGATCTTCCCCTTTGTAATGGGGTTCTTATCCTTGAGGACAACCTTGCTTGAGGTAGTAGGCGCCAGTGATGGTGCCGCTGCTTCCAATCCGGGAGCAGGCTCATCGTCGTCTTTGCCAACAAACGATCAATTTACAACAAGGCTATGCCGCCGTCATCTCCTTCGTGGATCCGCGGGTACGTAGGGCTATGCATAGGTGCCGGCTGAATACAAGGGCAATACATTTGTGCACCATGCATGTGAATTGGGCCGGGTGCTACACTTTGAGATAACACTATCATTTTCTCTTTAACACACTATGAGCTTTACTTTTTCAAATATCGATAATAAACTTTTTACATCAAAGCACACACAATCTAATATTAATTCCTCTAATCTTCTGCCTAGGCACGGCTGTGAGTCTTCCTACCACCTCTTCCCTTGTGTCGCCTTCTCCTCCTTGCAGCTGCCTCTCCATTGAGACATGAGAGCGGAAGTCCCGGATTCACCAACAAAATAAGAAAAACACAAACAACACCCATATATCTGCTGCCTAGGCACGGCTATGAGTCTTCCTACTGCCTCTTCCCTTGTGCCGGCTTCTCCTTGTAGCTGCCTCTCCACTGGGACATGAGAGGGAAGTCCCGGATTCACCGAGGAAAAAAAAAGCACAAGCAACACCCATATATATCAATCAACCATGATAAAGTAGAAGCAACCTAGAAGAAAAGAAGACACATAAATAATTGTGGCTAGCTATACCTGTCGTTACCAAGACGTGAAACGAAGAACGCCGGCCAGTCCATCTCCAAGAGCACGGCATCCAGAGGGCTGTTGGGGCGTACGTGAGGCCCATCTGCTACCTCCTTCATTGCTCCTGTCTTGAGGTCGGCGGTGTACACGTGCCCGCGCCCGTTCATGACAAGCAATTTGCCACACTTCTCTCCTAGTACGTAAAGCGTGTCTTTTCCTTGGGTCTTCTTCTTCCAATGTGGTTGTATTAGCTCGATCGTCTTAGGGTGGAGCCACTCTAAGACACCATACGGACTCGCTTGTCTCTTTTCTCCCCATATCTCTAGATTGGAACTAGTCTCTTGCATCTGTAGCAGCGAGAGAGTGCCATCGCTTGCCAGGCTAAGGCACGGACGGTGATTTCGGTGACGCAGCATCGGAACCGGGGGCCACCCGAACATGAGATAGCCCTTCTGGATAATCATTTTAACAAGACAGTAACACCGTCGCCTCTCAACACGAAATAGCCAGTACGTGATGCCGCGGCAGACGACGGCATCGGTTTGACAGAATGACCCAAGGGTATTGGCACCCATCGTTTCAAGGGAGCGCGTTGTACTCCAGCTCGGTTTGTCAGTCGAGAACGTGTGGATATCAAACTTAATCCACTGTCCCTCTTGGCCGGCCGTGATGATTAGCACTTGGTAGAAGGGCGAGTTGCCCGGTAACTGTTTGCCGCCGCCGCCGGAGCGACAGTCGCCACCGGATAGAACGGCACAACAGTAGCATCCATAGTCACGGTACCCGACGGAGGTGGTGCGCATTAGAGGAGGAAGCTCGTCGCACGTGCCCAGGAACAGGTTGCACACTGCCAGACGGAGGACCGTCTGGTCGAGGTCGGCCTCACGGGGCGGTACCAGACGCACGAGGAGCAGGCCGTGGCGCGAGGCCAGCGGCACGGCGCGCTCCGGCACGGTGGGCACGAAGGAGCGGAGGCCGCGGCACCGGCGGCCCAGCGCCGACTGTGGCGTGGGGACGAGCGCCCTGGCCTCTTGATCACGGACCCGGCTCTTGATGAAGAAGCCGGCGAGGGACGGGCGCGCGTCCTCCGGCCACTGGCGGCGGAGCATGGCGGGGTCGGTGATGAGGCCTCGCCACTGCTTGCAGGCCGCGGCACATCGGAAGAGCGCGGCCGCGTCGTCCACGCGGAGCAGGATGTCGAGGAGGAGGTCGTGCGGGAGCGAGGCCACCATGTCTTTGGACGATCTGATCTGAGGAGGAGCCTCGAGTCGTCTGCGTAGGGTTTGGGTTTCCAAACATGTAGGAGTATACCTTACCTGCAACTAAAAGTCGTCACGATGTCCAACTAATCCAATCCGTATCCATATCGGCATACTTGACGTCGATTCGCTTTCAATTTAATTTCGCCACATGCCACCGAACTCGTGGCAACTTTTGTGCACGTGGGTCGCAGCTTCTGGGCTTGCCGGTTGCAGCTTTCGGGCTCGACGGTGGTAGCTTTTTTTGTCGCAGGCTGCAGCTTCCGTGCTCACTGATCGCAGCATTTTTTAACGCCGGCTATATATGTATTGCACGGTTGAAACAAAAAGTTCCTGGTCGCAGTGAAAGCAAACCGCCGGTTCCAACAAAAATCATGTGTTGCTGCCGACGGTCCCAACAAAAAACCTGCCGGATCCAGCAAAAAAATATTGTCGGTTGTGGCAAAAACAAAGTCGACGCCAACGAGAACGACTCGACGGTCTTTGGTTCCAGCACTGGTTTTGTGTAATTGCACCTTTTGGCCGGCCGGTTCCAGTAAAGCCGCGGAGTCGCAACTTTCTCAAAAAAAATGTGGCTGAGCATGTCGCAGTAGCATAGAGAAATCATGTGCTCAGCCGGCCAGACCATCGACGGTGGTGGCAGCAATGGCCTCGCGCGTGCAAAGGTAGGAGGGCTGCTGCAGCCACTGCGTGTGGTGCGCTTGGGAAGGAGAAACGGGAGAAAGAAAATTGAGTGGATAAAGAGTGCCCCATAAATCGATAGATAAAGGTAAGCACAGTGCGTGGGCCTGGCCGTATCAGATAATTACACTAAGATATTTATCCATCAAAAAAGATATTTCGGGTTTATATTAACAGGGTTAGGTTTATACTTCTTTTAGAACACTAGCAAAAGGACCCGTGCGTTAAAACGAGAGAAAAAAGGAATAATCTTCAAGAGAAAATTCCTTATTTGACCCTTTCTTAAAATTTGGTTCCCTATTTGGCCTAGGAATTTCAGTTTTCCCTTTTTGACGCCATAAATTCATTTTATTCCTTTCATGACACTTCTGTCACCTTTTGCTGTTAACACCATCAAATGCAACTTGAAAAGTCTTATTTACCCCTGCTTTAGCATGCTGGAAAAAAACACAGAAAAAATCTAGTTTGACCAAACCGTACCCATCCTCCGCCGATTCACTTCTCTCCCGATTCCCCTTCTTCTGCCCGAGTCCTAAGCCTCCCGCGCGGCGCCGGGCATGGAGGAGGGCGGCCATGGTGGGGAGGCAAAGGGCGCCAAGCAGTGAAGGACGGGCAAGGCGGCCCTGTGCAGGGCAAGTTGCGGCGCCGGAGGTCCGTTGGTGGCAGGGGCCAGGAGCGGCCGTCGCTGGCCTTCTCCCGCTGCCAGCTGGACAACCACGTCGTGCGCGCCCGCCTTGGCCGACCAGCTTCCCCCAGCCGTGGTGCCTTGCCCGAGTGAGTGCTTGACCAGTTTCCCACATGATGCGCGTTGTGTGCAAAGAGAGAAATTGGGATGGATCTCTTATGTGGGTGCGTGCTTCCATGCTTGAGTGTGCCTGCTGTGTGTGCGTGATTTGATGTGCGCGTTGTGTGCAAAGAGAGAAATTGAGATGGATCTCTTCTGTGTGTTGTGCCTGTGTGTACTGCTCATACGTGTTTGTGCACTGGTTCTTATTAATATGAGTTTTTCAGTACTGTCTTGTAATATAATTTTGTTGCAACTCAAATGCGCCAACTCGTGAACATTTTTCAAATTCATGAACACATTTACAAATTTTCAAACATTTTCTAAAATCAAGAACATTTTCCGAATTCATGAACATTTTATACTGTTTGCAAACATGTTTTTAACAATTTTCTTGAATCGGCAATCATTTCTAGACTGGACGAACAATGTTTGAAAATTGGTGAACGATTTTTAAAATTCACAAACAATTTTTTGATATAATGAACATTTTTAAATGCATGATCATTTTTTAATCAGCAAACATTTTAGAATGAATAAACTATTTTATAAGTCACGAACATTTTTTTAATTTCGAGGATATTTTTCCATTCATGAAAATTTTTTGAATTGGCGAAATTCTATTCAATCTCATTAACAAAATCAATACATGAACTTTTTAAAAAAAGCATGAATATTTTTTGACTTCCTGAACATTCATTTTTAAAATTTCTAACAATATTTGAATAAGCAAATATGTTTTATAAAAAATTACGAACATTTTTTAAAACAGAAAAGAAAAAGAAAATAATAATTTTAAAAAATAGGCGGCCCGTATATGGGCCGGCCCAAACGGCCGCATTGCGTTTTCTTCCAGCAGGCATGGTCCGGCCCAGGCGGGGGATTCCCATGTGTGAAACATTTTTTATCACTTTATAGGTGGCATTGATAGGTAATATTTTATAACTTGTGGGGCAAACTTTGACGTACCGCAAGAAGCAATGACCCCTTGATTATTAGGTAGTAGATTTAGGTTAAATCAAAAAGGTGATAGATTTAGGTTTATACTAGCACGTATGCCCGTGCGTTACAACGGGAATTTTTTATCATATATTAAAATTTAATGAGAATTATATGTGCATGCAAAACACATTAGCAATTCCTGCAAAAATTAATCTATCGGTGATACTCCCTCTGTTCCGATTTACTCGTTGTGGTTTTACTTCGAATTTGTACTAAAACTACGACGAGTAAATTGAAACGGAGGGAGTAGCTTATAGAGTTCTACACTTAAGTGTCAATTCTCCTGCAAAATAAATTCCAAAATTCTACTGCTTGTGTGGATTGTCAAGCATATAGTTGTACTCTTTGTACACAAAATAAGAGTCATTTTTACTACTAAAATCCTAATTTGTTGGCATCCATAAAAAGAAATATGCACGTTGAAACCGTATCCTACTGCTACAATATGTAATTGACGAAATCTAACGAGACTAATAACTTTTACGTGACCCCATATTCAAAATTTATTTTGTCAATATGAGTTCGTTTATAAAAAAGGGTATGGTCTTTTACATGCTCTTCATTTGCTCATTGTACCCGAAATATAGCTATGTTTGTGGCAAAAAGAAAAAGACGCTCAAATGTGCGGGTTTTTTTTATGTAGAGCATGCATGTTTGAATGTGACCCCATATTCAATTGTGTAGTTAATTTTCTCGCATGCACGTTTGATGTTGGCCAGCGCTAGGCACCAGCCGACCGGCCCTATGATTTTGGTGTTGAATCGACGGTGTTGGACAGGTTTAGCGCCGAACTTCTATCAGACTAGAGATAGAAAGTGTTTCCCTATTATTTTTCCATCCTCTTCTCCACCGTGCTCAAAACAAAATAGAAAGCAGTGTTTGAAGGAAATATGCCTTAGAGGCAATAATAAAGTTATTATTTATTTCCTTATTTCATGATAAATGTTTATCATTCATGCTAGAATTGTATTAACCGGAAACATGATACATGTGTGAATGCATAGACAAACAGTATGTCACTAGTATGCCTCTACTAGACTAGCTTGTAATCAAAGATGGTTATGTTTCCTAACCATGAAAAAAGAGTTGTTATTTAATTAACAAGGTCACATCATTAGTTGAATGATCTGATTGACATGACCCATTCCATTAGCTTAGCACACGATCGTTTAGTATGTTGCTACTGCTTTTATCCATGACATATACATGTTCTCGTAACTATGAGATTATGCAACTCCGTTTACGGAGGAACACTTTGGTGCTACCAAACGTCACAACGAATCGGGTGATTATAAAGGAGTACTACAGGTGTCTCCAAAGGCAGATGTTGGGTTGGCGTATTTGAGATTAGGTTTTGTCACTCCGATTGTCGGAGAGGTATCTCTAGGCCCTCTCGGTAATACACTTCTTTGAAGCCTTGCAAGCATTACAACTAATGAGTTAGCTGTGAGATGATGTATTACAGAAACGAGTAAAGAGACTTGCCGGTAACGAGATTGAACTAGGTATTGGATACCGACGATCGAATCTCGGGCAAGTAACATACCGATGACAAAGGAACAACGTATGTTGTTATGCGGTCCGACCGATAAAGATCTTCGAGAATATGTAGGAGCCAATATGGGCATCCAGGTCCCGCTATTGGTTATTGACCGGAGACGTGTCTCGGTCATGTCTACATTGTTCTCGAACCGTAGGGTCCGCACGCTTAAGGTTTCGATGGCGGTTATATTATGAGTTTGTGTATTTTGATGTACCAAGAAGTTCGAGTCCCGGATGTGATCACGGACATGACGAGGAGTCTCAAATGGTCGAGACATAAAGATTGATATATTGGAAGCCTATATTTGAGTTCGGAATGGTTCGGGTGAAATCGGATTTTCTGGAACACCGGGGTTACGGAACCTCCCGGGGTTATTGGGCCTTAGTGGGCCATGAGGGAGAAGAGGAAGGGCCGGCGGGGCAGGCCGCGCGCCTCCCCTAGTCCGAATAGGACAAGGAGAGGGGGCGGCCCCTTCCCTCTTTCCCTCCCCCAATCCTACTCCAACTAGGAAGGGGGAGTCCTACTCGGTGGGAGTAGGACTCCTCCGCGCCTCCTCCAAGGGCCGGCCGCACCCCTTGCTCCTTTATATACGAGGCAGGGGGCACCCTAGAACACACAAGTTGATCTACGGATCGATCCTTAGCCGTGTGCGGTGCCCCTCCACCATATTCCACCTCGGTCATATCGTCGCAAAGCTTAGGCGAAGCCTCGCGCCGTAGAACATCAAGATCGCCACCACGCCGTCATCTTGATGGAACTCTCCTCCCGAAGCTCTCTGGATTGGAGCCCGAGGAGCGCCATCGAGCTGTACGTGTGTCAAGAACTCGGGGCGCCGGAGTAACGGCTGGGATCGGTCGGATCGCGAGGAGAACGACGACTACTTCCTCTACGTTGTGATCGCTTCCGCCCGGTCTCACGAGGGTACGAGACAACACTCTCCCTCTTGTTGCTATGCATCACCATGATCTTGTGTGTGCGAGGAAATTTTTGAAATTACTACGTTCCCCAACAGTGGCATCCGAGCCTAGGTTTTTATGGTTTGATGTTTTGCACGAGTAGAACACAAGTGAGTTGTGGGCGATACAAGTCATACTACCTACCAGCATTTCATACTTTGGTTCAGCGGTATTGTGAGATGAAGCGGCCGGACCGACATTACGCAGACGCTTACGCGAGACTGGTTTCACCGCCACGAGCACTCGTTGCTTAAAGGTGATTGGCGGGTGTCTGTCTCTCTCATTTTAGTTGAACTGAAAAGGCTACGCCCGTCCTTGAGAAGGTTAAACGGAGTCTATTTGACGAAGTATCGTTGTGGTTTTGATGCGAGGTGAGATTGGTTCTTGCTTAAGCCCGTAGCAGCCACGTAAAATTTGCAACAACAAAGTAGAGGACGCCTAACTTGTTTTTGCAGGGCATGTTGTGATGTGATATGGTCAAGACGTGATGCTATATTTTATTGTATGAGATGATCATGTTTTGTAACCGGTTATCGGCAATGGAAGGAGCCATATGGTTGTCGCTTTATTGTATGAAATGCAATCGCTACGTAATGCTTTACTTTATCACTAAGCGGTAGCGATAGTCGAGAAGCATAAGATTGGCGAGACGACAACGATGCTACGATGGAGATCAAAGTGTCGCGCGGTGACGATGGTGATCATGATGGTGCTGCAGAGATGGAGATCATGAAGCACAAGATGATGATGACCATATCATATCACTTATATTGATTTGCATGTGATGTTTATCTTTTATGCATCTTATCTTGCTTTGATTGACGGTAGCATTATAAGATGATCTCTCACTAAATTATCAAGAAGTGTTCTCCCTGAGTATGCACCGTTGCCAAAGTTCGTCGTGCCCAGACACCACGTGATGATCGGGTGTGATAAACTCTACGTCCATCTACAACGGGTGCAAGCCAGTTTTGCACACGCAGAATACTCAGTTATACTTGACGAGCCTAGCATATGCAGATATGGCCTCGAACACGGAGACCGAAAGGTCGAGCGTGAATCATATAGTAGATATGATCAACATAAGATGTTCACCATTGAAAACTACTCCATCTCACGTGATGATCGGTTATGGTTTAGTTGATTTGGATCACGTGATCACTTAGATGACTAGAGAGATGTCTCTAAGTGGGAGTTCTTAAGTAATATGATTAATTGAACTTAAATTTATCATGAACTTAGTACCGATAGTATCTTGCTTGTCTATGTTTGATTGTAGATAGATGGCTCGTCTTTGTTGTTCCGTTGAATTTTAATGCGTTCCTTGAGAAAGCAAAGTTGAAAGATGATGGTAGCAATTACACGGATCGGGTCCGTAACTCGAGGATTATCCTTATTGCTGCACGGAAGAGTTACGTCTGGATGCACCGCTAGGTGCCAGACTCCGCCGCTTGATGTAACCGACGACGTTAAGAACGTCTGGAAGAGCAAAGCTGATGACTACTCTATAGTTTAGTGTGCCATGCTTTAGGGCTTAGAACCGGGACTTCAACGACGTTTTGAACGTCATGGAGCATATAAGATGTTCCAGGAGTTGAAGTTGATATTCCAACAGAATGCCCGGATTGAGAGATATGAAGTCTCCAATAAGTTCTATAGCTGCAAGATGGAGGAGAATAGTTATGTCAGTGAGCACATACTCAAAATGTCCGGGTATTACAATCACTTGACTCAACGGGAGTTAATCTTCCGGATGATTGTGTCATTGATGAATTCTTCAATCACCGCCACCAAGCTACAAAGGCTTCGTGATGAACTATATATGCAAGGGTTAGTAAAGACTATACCGAGCTCTTCGCAATGCTAAAGGCTGCGGAGGTAGAAATCAAGAAGGAGCATCAAGTGTTGATGGTCAATAAGACCACTAGTTTCAAGAAGAAAGGCAAAGGGAAGAAGAAGGAACTTCAAGAAGAACAGCAAACAAGTTCTTTGCTCAGAGAAGAAACCCAAGTCCGGACCTAAACCTGAAATCGAGTGCTTCTATCGCAAGCGATCGACACTTTGAAACGGAACGGCCCCAAGTATTTGGCGGATAAGAAGGATGGCAAGGTGAACAAAGGTATATGTGATATACATGTTATTGATGTGTACCTTACTAGAGCTCGCAGAGCACTGGTATTTGATCTCGGTTCATTGCTAATATTTGCAACTCAAACAGGACTACGGATTGCTTAACACCGGCAAAGGACGAGGTGACGATGCGCGTGGGAAATGGTTCCAAAGTCGATGTGATCGCGATCGGCACGCTACCTCTACATCTACCTTCGGATTAGTTTTAGACCTAAATAATTGTTATTTGGTGCTGCGTTGAGCATGAACATTATATCTGGATCTTGTTTGATGCGAGACGGTTATTCATTTAAATCAGAGAATAATGGTTGTTCTATTTATATGAGTAATATCTTTTATGGTCATGCACCCTGAAGAGTGGTCTATTTTGATGAATCTCGATAGTAGTGATACACATATTCATAATGTTGAAGCCAAAAGATGCAGAGTTGATAATGAGAGTGCAACTTATTTGTGGCACTTGCCGTTTAGGTCATATCGGTATAAAGCGCATGAAGAAACTCCATCTTGATGGACTTTTGGAGTCACTTGATTATGAATCACTTGGCACTTATGAACCGTGCCTCATGGGCAAGATGACTAAAACCCGTTCTCGGCACTATGGAGAGAGCAACAGATTTGTTGGAAATCATACATATGGATGTATGTGGTCCGATGAATGTTGAGGCTCGTGGCGGATATCGTTATTTTCTCACCTTCACAGATGATTTAAGCAGATATGGGTATATCTACTTAATGAAACATATGTCCGAAACATTTGAAAAGTTCAAAGAATTTCAGAGTGAAGTTGAAAATCATCGTAATAAGAAAATTAAGTTTCTACGATCCGATCGTGGAGGTGAATATTTGAGTTACGAGTTTGGTCTACATTTAAAACAATGCGAATAGTTTAGCAACTCACGCCACCGGAACACCACAACGTAATGGTGTGTCCGAACGTCGTAATCGCACTTTACTAGATATGGTGCAATCTATGATGTCTCTTACAGATTTACCGCTATCGTTTTGGGGTTATGCTCTTGAGACGGCCGCATTCACACTGAATAGAACACCGTCAAAATCTGTTGAGACGACACCTTATGAACTATGGTTTAGCAAGAAACCAAAGTTGTCGTTTCTTAAAGTTTGGGGATGCGATGCTTATGTGAAAAAGCTTCAACCTGATAAGCTCGAACCCAAATCGGAGAAATGAGTCTTCATAGGATACCCAAAGGAGACAGTTGGGTACACCTTCTATCACAGATCCGAAGGCAAGACATTTGTTGCTAAGAATGGATCCTTTCTAGAGAAGGAGTTTCTCTCGAAAGAAGTGAGTGGGAGGAAAGTAGAATTTGATGAGATAATTGTACCTTCTCCTTTACTTGAAAGTAGTTTGTCGCAGAAACCGGTTTCTGAGACATCTACACCAAATAGTGAGGAAGTTGATGATGTTGATCATGAAAGTTCAGATCAAGTTACTACAGAACCTCGTAGATCAACCAGAGTAAGATCTGCACCAGAGTGGTACGGTAATCCTGCTCTGGAAGTCATGCTACTAGATCATGATGAACCTACGAACTATGAAGAAGCGATGGTGAGCCCAGATTCCGCAAAATGGCTTGAGGCCATGAAATCTGAGATGGGATCCATGTATGAAAACAAAGTATGGACTTTGGTTGACTTGCCCGAGGGTCGGCAAGCAATAGAAAACAAGTGGATCTTCAAGAAGAAGACCGACGACGACGGTAATGTTATCGTTTGTCTTAAAGCTCGACTTGTCGCAAAGGGTTTTCGACAAGTTCAAGGGATTGACTACGATGAGACCTTCTCACCCGAAGCGATGCTTAAGTCCGTCCGAATCATGTTAGCAATTGCCGCATTTTATGATTATGAAATTTGGCAAATGGATGTAAAGACTGCATTCTGAATGGATTTACGGAAGAAGAGTTGTATATGATGCAACCGAAGGTTTTATCGATCCAAAGGAGCTAACAAAGTGTGCAAGCTCCAGCGATCCATTTATGGACTGGTGCAAGCATCTCGAGTTGGAACAAACGCTTTGATAGTGTGATCAAAGCATTTGGGTTCATCTGAGACTTTTGGAGAAGCTGATTTACAAGAAAGTGAGTGGGAGCTCAGAGCCTTTCTCGATATTATATGTAGATGACATATTACTGATCGGAAATGATATAGAATTTCTGGATAGCATAAAGGGATACTTGAATAAGAGTTTTCCAATGAAAGACCTCGGTGAAGCTGCTTACATATTGGGCATCAAAATCTATAGAGATAGATCAAGACGCTTAATTGACTTTCACAAAGCACATACCTTGACAAAATTTTGAAGAAGTTCAAAATGTATCAAGCAAAGAAAGGGTTTTTGCCTGTGTTACAAGGTGTGAAGTTGAGTAAGACTCAATGCCCGACCACTGCAGAAGATAGAGAGAAAATGAAAGATGTTCCTATGCTTCAGCCATAGGCTCTATCATGTATGCAATGCTGTGTACCGACCTGATGTGTGCCTTGCTATAAGCTTAGCAGGAGGTACCAAAGCGTAATCCAGAGTGGATCATCGACAGCGGTCAAGAACATCCTGAAATACCCGAAAAGGACTAAGGATATGTTTCTCGATATGGAGGTGACAAAGAGCTCATCGTGAACGGTTACGTTGATGCAAGCTTTGACACCGATCCGGACGATTCTAAATCGCAGACCGGATACGATTTACACTAAACGGAGGAGCTGTCGGTTGGTGCAGTTCTAAACAAAGCGTCAGAGCGGGATCTACATGTGAAGCGGAGTACATAGCAGCTTCGAAGCTGCTAATGAAGGAGTGCGGATGAAGGAGTTCATATCCGATCTAGGTGTCATACCTAGTGCATCGGGTCCAATGAAAATCTTCGTGACAATATCGAGCAATTGCCTTAGCAAAGGAATCCAGATTTCACAAGAGGACCAAGCACATCAAGAGACGCTTCAATTCCATCCGGATTTAGTCCGTGGGAGACATAGAGATTTGTAGGATACATACGGATCTGAATGTAGCAGACCGCTAACTAAGCCTCTTCCACGAGCAAAACATGATCAACACCAAGACTCCATGGGTGTTAGAATCATTACTATGTAATCTAGATTATTGACTCTAGTGCAAGTGGGAGATCAAGGAAATATGCCCTAGAGGCAATAATAAAGTTATTATTTATTTCCTTATTTCATGATAAATGTTTATCATTCATGCTAGAATTGTATTAACCGGAAACATGATACATGTGTGAATGCATAGACAAACAAGATGTCACTAGTATGCCTCTACTAGACTAGCTTGTTAATCAAAGATGGTTATGTTTCCGACCATGAACAAAGAGTTGTTATTTAATTAACAAGGTCACATCATTAGTTGAATGATCTCGATTGACATGACCCATTCCATTAGCTTAGCACATGATCGCTTAGTATGTTGCTACTGCTTTTATCCATGACATATACATGTTCCGTAACTATGAGATTATGCAACTCCGTTTACGGAGGAACACTTTGGTGCTACCAAACGTCACAACGTAATCGGGTGATTATAAAGGAGTACTACAGGTGTCTCCAAAGGCGATGTTGGGTTGGCGTATTTCGAGATTAGGTTTTGTCACTCCGATTGTCGGAGAGGTATCTCTGGGCCCTCTCGGTAATACACATCACTGAAGCCTTGCAAGCATTACAACTAATGAGTTAGCTGTGAGATGATGTATTACGAAACGAGTAAAGAGACTTGCCGGTAACGAGATTGAACTAGGTATTGGATACCGACGATCGAATCTCGGGCAAGTAACATACCGATGACAAAGGGAACAACGTATGTTGTTATGCGGTCTGACCGATAAAGATCTTCGTAGAATATGTAGGAGCCAATATGGGCATCCAGGTCCCGCTATTGGTTATTGACCGGAGACGTGTCTCGGTCATGTCTACATTGTTCTCGAACCGTAGGGTCCGCACGCTTAAGGTTTCGATGACGGTTATATTATGAGTTTGTGTATTTTGATGTACCGAAGAAGTTCGGAGTCCCGGATGTGATCACGGACATGACGAGGAGTCTCAAAATGGTCGAGACATAAAGATTGATATATTGGAAGCCTATATTTGGAGTTCGGAATGGTTCCGGGTGAAATCGGGATTTTACCGGAACACCGGGGGGTTACCGGAACCCTCCCGGGGGTTATTGGGCCTTAGTGGGCCATGAGGGAGAAGAGGAAGGGCGGCCAGGGCAGGGCGCGCCCTCCCCTAGTCCGAATAGGACAAGGAGAGGCGGCGCCCCCTTCCTCTTTCCTCCCCCAATCCTACTCCAACTAGGAAGGGGGAGTCCTACTCGGTGGGAGTAGGACTCCTCCGCCGCCTCCTCCAAGGGCCGCCGCACCCCCTTGCTCCTTTATATACGGGGGCAGGGGGGCACCCTAGAACACACAAGTTGATCTACGGATCGATCCTTAGCCGTGTGCGGTGTCCCCCTCCACCATATTCCACCTCGGTCATATCGTCGCAAAGCTTAGGCGAAGCCCCACGCCGGTAGAACATCAAGATCGTCACCACGCCGTCGTGCTGACGGAACTCTCCCTCCCCGAAGCTCTACTGGATTGGAGCCCGAGGAGCGTCATCGAGCTGTACGTGTGTCAAGAACTCGGGGGCGCCGGAGTAACGGCGCCGGGATCGGTCGGATCGCGAGGAGAACGTACGACTACTTCCTCTACGCCAGACCGCTTCGCGCCGGTCTCACGAGGGCACGAGACAACACTCTCCCCTCTTGTTGCTATGCATCACCATGATCTTGTGTGTGCGTAGGAAATTTTTTGAAATTACTACGTTCCCCAACAGTGTTGACCCCTTGCTGCAGCGCGGTGCACATCCGCAGTCTGCCGCCTTGTCATTGGCATCACTCGCACCGTCTGCAGCCCTAACCGTCGTCGACAACGCTCGGCACCATGCCATATGCACCCCTCACCCTTTGATGGTTCCAACATAGTGTGCTCGTGTTCCAGCCGCCTCGCCGTCGCCGGTGCAGCCTCACTGCTCGGAACCTCGCAGCCCCAACACAAAACCAACGACGATGGAGCAGTGCCATCACCATCTATATCGTAGCAACGCCGGCTGCCGTTTCCAACTTTTTCGTGCTGGGGTTGCAGCACTAGCAGCACCGTCGTGCACGAGTCGCAGCTCCCATATACACTGGTTTCAACTCAACGGGACAATGGTTGTAGCTTCGACGCTCCACCATCCCAGCAAAAAAGGTCTGTTGTTCCCAGCAAATTGGCCTGTGCTTCCAGGAAATTGACCCGTCAATCCCAGCAAAATTGCTCGTTAGTTCCAGCACATGGTGGCATGCACACAGCATCCAGCGAGTCGCCATTGCAGCTTTTTGTGTCGGCTGGTTCTAGCAAGATTGCGTGTCGGTTCCAACAAAAAATATGTTGGTAGTAGGACCTCATCTCGCCACTCATAGCATCCGCAATGTGCGTAACTACAATGCTGAGAACGGGGTCGTAACTTTTGTCACCGCTGCTTGCAGCAGTTGGCTGACAGTGCGTGTCGCGGTCGTTCTGGTCGTAGCACCATGCTGCATCAATTCGAGCACATGCCCATCACACACGTAGCAGCAGCACGCAAATACACACACACAGCAGCAGCAGACACATGCAACAGCACACGCACAGCAGCAGCACAACACACACGCGTAGCAGCAGGACCACACACACACACGTGCGCAATAGCAGCACAACGCACACGTGCGCAACAGCAGCAGGCACACACGCATACACGCGCGAGCTGTGAATTGCCCAAAATTCTTGAAATTCGTCGTCGCCAGCGAGAAAACAACGCCGGTTAAGGGTCGCCAGAGTTGTGGGCGTGTTGGGGGGGGGGTCCATTTTTCTGGTCACCGGGGAGGAGGACGGTCGGCGGTGTGGATTTTGACGGTGATGGGCAGGAGGAAGAGGCGTCACACAGGAGAGAGGAGAAGAAAATTAAAAACAAACTCGGAAGTGGCACTGGGGCAAAAATAATAGACTTTTTATGAGAAAATTTTTAATCTATTCATCAACTGTCAAGGTAGTTTTTTAAATAATAAAGCTAAAAATACTGCGGGGTTTTCCCTACAGTCCACAGTCAAAAACCTGTCAAGGTAGTACAAAGAACACCAGGAGTAAAAATTACATTCAAGTTCGTAGACCACCTAACGACGACTACAAGCACTGAGCGAGCCGAAGGCGCGCCGCCGTCATCGCCTATCCCTCATTAGAGTCAGGAAAAAATTGTTGTAGTAGACAGTTAGGAAGTCGTAGTGCTAAGAGCATCTCCACCCCTCCCCCCCCCAACAGGCCCCCTCCAAGGCCTTTTTTACCTCCGGCGCCTAAAAATCGGCCTAGTCACGGCCCAGAAGCCCAAATTTCGCCGCTTGGGGCCGAAATTGGCGCCGGCGGACCTAGGTCGAACCCGACGCGCTGGGGGCAACCGGGGAAGTGTTTTTTGGCGCGAAAGTCCCGCGGGCCCACCGAGTCAGCGACCAGCCGCGTCTCGTCTTCATCGCCTCGTTTCCTGTGGGAGCCTTCCATTGATTTCCCACAGGTTGCGGAGTGATGGCCCGGCGACACGCCGTCCCCCTACCGCCACGCGTCACTACAAGAAATCTGTTAATCCATGACAGACTTGAGCCGTCATAGGTGAGCACAAAACCATCATTGAAGGGAGGTAATGCCATTTTGATGTACATGTAAGTCAAATAAGGTTTAAACATTTCAAAAAAATTAAAGGAATTATGTTTTATTTTAGCTCATATCCTAGAAATAGACGAATATGTCAAAAGATACTTAGGGATAACTGAAACTTCTAGTTGCAACTTGTTAGAAAAAATGATAATAATATCCAAATATTGTAGACGATTCTTATCATTGGGCATCGACCAATGTTATTGATTCATAAGATGGACACAAATTTTTAGGAGATTTGCGGAAATGTTTGCTATACATTGACGTTAAGTTGTACATTACATAACTATTGTTGTCTTTTCACAAAAGAAAAAACATATTGTTAGCTAATCGTGAAAAGTACTATAAGAAAAATATGGTTCGTTGTATGTAAAAACTTGGCTTGTTGGAACGTAGAGGTTTTTCTACATACGCTGGAACTTAGAGCTTAGTGCTACGTGGTTCAAATCCCAGTTCAATCTGCTTTTTTTAATTAAAAAAGTTGGCTCGTTTTATCAAAGAACATATAAGAACAAAAAAAGGCCTAGCGACATAGGTATATAAGTCTGAGGTCCATAGTTCGATCCCTCTAGCAGCTTCTCCTTTTTAAATTTGAAGATTAAAAGAAAGTATACCGTTTTTCTCTCTGTAAAAAAATACTCCCAAAAAATAAACCTAGAGCAGCCCCACGTCGTCCCTGCACAGCAGCAGCAACGCTGGGCACGCAATAACAGCATTCAGTTTTGCTTAAAGAAAAGGCCCGTCACCTTTCTCTATAAAAAAATAGACCTAGAGCAGCCCAACGTCAGGACGACATAGCAGAAGCAGTTTTTTTCCCTAAAAACAAGCAACGTTGGGACACGCAGCAGGAGCATTCCGTTTTTCCTTAAAAAAAAGGCACCAGAAGGCCATTTGTAATGGTTCGAAAAACTCAAAAAACAAACTAAGCCTGACATATGTGGGTCGGACACGTGAGACACATCAGCATGAGCCATCCATGACGGTTTGTTCGGTGTACTGCTAGCCGATTCATGACAGTATCTGTGACGGTCCATCATAAGAGCGCCACTATTGTTGGCCTTGTTCTCATCCCATTAGTCCGTGACGGATTTCATGACGAACTAGACAAATCTGTCATCGATCATGACGGTTTATGGGAACGTCACTAGAAATCCGTCATGTATTAACACATTTCTTGTAGTGCGTACACACACGTCTGCCGCCCCTCGGCGGCTATAAAAAGCCACCCCCTCCTCACCGGAGGACATACTCTCCTTCGCCCGCAGTCCCTCTATCCTCGCCGCCGCCCCATTGCCCCATCCCGTCCCCCCCTCCCGACACCAGCTGTCACGTCTACATCCTCCGATGGGCGAGCGTTTCCCCGGTGATGGTGCGACGGCCAACGGCTTCGGCCGCCGCACCCTGCACGAGTGAGAGGCGCACCTCCTCCACCATGCCAACTACCCGGCACTGCCTGACACGCGCGCGCCGGGGCGGTGGATGCTCAGCGCTGGAGGCGTCCCAGTCCCCCCGCAGCCCGATGCCGAGCACCCGCCTACTTCCACGACGAGATCGAGCGCGTCCGGGCCTCCCTACCGGAGGAGGTGCGCGGCCGACCGGAGTACGCTGCCAACAACCACACCAGCTGGGCGGCGTACTCCCAATGCCGCCATGAGGAGCAGCTCGCCTCCGCCAACAACGCGCCGGTGAGGGGGCGCCACAACGCCGACGACCGCCGCCTGTGGTGGGGCGTCCCCGGGCAGACGCTGCACTTCGTCCTCAAGCACCTCGAGGACGGCAGCCAACCACCGCTCTAGTACCCGGCGGCCCCGGGCGAACGCTGCTGTCACGCCCAATATGCAACCCTATCCTGAAGGAACTCGAAGGTCCCACTAAGCATAGAAGCGCATATTGGAGACGCTTTTGCAAGGTGGATATCATTACATCGTACCATTAGATAATAGATGGGGATACATACAAGGCATACAAATGCCGCAAGAATACAGCGATACATGATCCATAAGATCAACATACGACTACGGATGAAACACAAACAAAAGCTCAAACGACATCCACCATGCTAGCCCAGGCTGCCGACCTGGAACCTATCCCCTGATCGAAGAAGAAGCAGAAGAAGAACTCCAAACAAGTAAACGTCGCTCTCGCGTCATGATCATCGCATAACCTGTACCTGCAACTGTTATTGTAGTAATCTGTGAGCCACGAGGACTCAGCAATCCCATTACCATGGGTATCAAGACTAGCAAAGCTTAATGGGTAAGGAAGGGGTAAAGTGGTGAGGTTGCAGCAACGACTAAGCAAGTATGGTGGCTAACTTACACAGATAAGAGCAAGAAGAGAAGCAACGGAACGGTCGTGAAGCTAGCAATGATCAAGAAGTGATCCTGAACTCCTACTTACGTCAAACATAACCCAAAACCATGTTCACTTCCCGGACTCCGCCGAAAAGAGACCATCACGGCTACACACGCGGTTGATGCATTTTAATTAAGTCAAGTGTCAAGTTCTCTACAACTGGACATTAACAAATTCCCATCTGCCACATAACCGCGGGCACGACTCTCGAAAGTTTATACCCTGCAGGGGTGTCCCAACTTAGCCCATCACAAGCTCTCACGGTCAATGAAGGATATTCCTTCTCCCAGGAAGACCCGATCAGTCTTGGAATCCCGGTTTACAAGACATTTCGACAATGGTAAAACAAGACCAGCAAAGCCGCCTGATGTGCCGACAAATCCCGATAGGAGCTGCACATATCTCGTTCTCAGGGCACAACGGATAGGTCAGCCCACGAGTAAAACTAGCCCTCGAGTTGCCCCGTGGTTGCCCCGCAGTCTGCCCGGTTCGGACCAACACTCGAAGGAGCACTGGCCCGGGGGGGGGGGGTAAATAAAGATGACGCTCGTGCTCCGGAAACCCAAGGGAAAAAGGCTTAGGTGAGGCAAATGGTAAAACCAAGGTTGGGCCTTGCTGGAGGAGTTTTATTCAAAGCGAACCGTCAAAGGGGTCCCATAAAACACCCAACCGCGTAAGAAACGCAAAATCAAGGAACATAACACCGGTATGACGGAAACTAGGGTGGCAAGAGTGGAACAAAACACCAGGCATAAGGCCGAGCCTTCCACCCTTTACCAAGTATATAGGTGCATTAATTAAATAAGAGATGTTGTGATATCCCAACATAATCATGTCCATCATGGAGCAATCTTCAACTTCACCTGCAACTAACAACGCTATAATAGGGGCTGAGCAAAGCGGTAACATAGCCAAGCAACGGTTTTCTAGGGAGGGTGAAAAAGGTTAGAGGCTGACATGGCAATTTGGGAGGCTTGAAGAGCAATTGATAGGTAGCGCAGCAAAGCAATAGAACGAAGCAAATAGCATAGCAATGATAGTAATGAGATTCAAGGTGACGGTCATCTTGCCTGAGATCTCGCTAGGAAGAAGAACGAGTCCATGAAGAAGACGAACGGGAGTAGTCGAACGAATCCTCACAATCGCAACATTATCGGAACTAAGAAGCAACACCGGAAAGAAACAAACAACATGATAAATGCACAAGCATAAACATGTCATGATGCGCAAACAAGTATGATGCATGTCCGGTTTAATAAGGCATGGCATGGCAAACTGCAACACACAATACTACAAATTAAATGGAGCTCAATAAGCAACGAGTTACACATTGACGAAACACCACATTCATTTATTTAGTTCTCTCCCGTTTATGTACCCAACAATATTAAATGTTGTTAAACATGGCAAGAGGTGAAACATAAGTAAACTAACTATTTAGGCAAGTTTAAATAAGGCCGGAACAACAAACAACAATTTCGGAAAATCCCCAGATGCATATTTCAAATTTGGTACTGTTCTGCCCTAAAACATATTTTATTGTTGTTAAACAGGACAATAAAGTGCACCATGTTAAACTAGGCATTTTTCCACCCCATTTACATATAAACTTTATTAAAATTGGAGCTACGGTTATTTAGTTATGAAATAAATCATTTTAACATGGCATTTGAGCAAATTTAGTCAAACAACATTTTAAACATTCCAAACATGGATGAAAGCAACATATTATGAAACTAGATGAAAAACTAAGCATTTTACAAATATGAATTATTTACATATGATGCATGATTGATTAGTTATTAAATGCATGAACGACAAGGGTTTTTCTACAAATCTGTAATTCCATGGTTAATTAGCAAATTCGCAGATCTGGGGGAAAAACGTATGCGGGCCGAATCTGGCTGGCCTGATAGTGCACAAGAGAGGCTGGGGGGTTTCTCACCATGGGCCATGGCCCAGAATTGCGGTGAGGTGAGGCCGGAAGGGGGGCGCTGGGCCTTGCTGTTGCTGGTGAGGTCAACGCACGGCGCGGGCGTGCGGTGTGACCGTGAGGCAGAGGAGGCCGAGCGCGAGTAGGGGAACTTGGCGCGACTCCGAGAGGGCTAGCAATGCGGATCCAGCAGGGACAGGCCGGAGCTGGCAGCAGGGCGTCGAATGGGCGCAGCGGTAGCGCTCAATCCCGAGCCACTGCTCGAAGCGGGGAAACAGAGGCCGGCAGCGAGGTGGAGACGGGGCGGATCCGGCTGGCCGGCACCGGATCCGGGCAACGGCGGCGCGAGCGGAGCTCAGGGGTGGCATCGGTTCCCTGTGGAAGAAAGACAGGGAGGGAGCGCATTCTGAGGGAAAGAAAGAGCGGGGAAGGAGAAGGAAGCAAGGGCTCGGCCTGGGGGTTGTGCTGTTGCTGCAGGCTCGATGGAGAAGCATAGGAAGCCGCGAGACGAGGTGGCTCTAGTCGCCGGTGGAGCTTGCTCCGGCGAGGCAACCGGAGGCGATGGTGGTCGGTGAGGCCCTCGGGCGCGAGGTCCTTGGCGATTGGGGATCGAGGCTATCGGTGTCAAAACCGGCGGATCTCGGGTAGGGGGTCCCGAACTGTGCGTCTAGCGGATGGTAACAGGAGACAAGGGACACGATATTTTTACCCAGGTTCGGGCCCTCTCGATGGAGGTAAAACCCTACTCCTGCTTGATTGATATTGATGATATGGGTAGTACAAGAGTGGATCTACCACGAGATCAAGGAGGCTAAACCCTAGAAGCTAGCCTATGGTATGATTGTTGTAATGGTTGTTCGTCCTATGGACTAAAACCCTCCGGTTTATATAGACACCGGAGAGGGCTAGGGTTACACAGAGTCAGTTACAATGGTAGGAGATCTACATATCCATATCGCCAAGCTTGCCTTCCACGCCAAGGAAAGTCCCATCCGGACACGGGACGAAGTCTTCAATCTTGTATCTTCATAGTCTTGGAGTCCGGCCGATGATAGTCTGGCTATCCGGACACCCCCTAGTCCAGGACTTTCAATGACGATGAGTCCGGCGCGCATATTGTTCGGCATTGCAAGGCGGGTTCCTCCTCCGAATAATTAATAGAAGATTGTGAACACCAGGATAGTGTCCGGCTCTGCAAAATAAATTCCGCATTCCACCGTAGAGAGAATAATATGTACACAAGTTCAATCTGCTGACGTATTTTGTGGCATGACGTTACCACTACCAAGCCTTTGCTCGAATCGTTTTTATTATACCACCTCAGCGCGTTTAGCGAAGCGGTTTCCTTGGCACATCTTGTCGAAGCAGAGATCATGTTCCCCTTATTCCGGGATTCCCATCAATACGGACGTGGGTAACCCAACCGTGCCATTGATTGTGGCGCTTGGGAGATAAGCGAGTTTTACCAGGCCGGTGGGGACGCATAGTCTTCGTCCGCCCATATATAAGGGGATAAGGATCCGCCTTTTTTACCTACGCCTTCTTCCTCCTTTGCTTATCCATCTCCGCGCACTCGAGCACTAGCGCCCAAGTCTGCACATCTCGTCTCAACCTTATCCAGCCATGTCTGGAGCGGGAGGCAAGTGGATGGCCTCCTCCGTTACGGAGGGGCACATCGAGAAGCTGCGCGGCGCCGGATACCTATCCAGCGACATCGCGCACCGGCTGCCCGACGAGGGGCAGCTCATCCCCACCCCCAGTGCCTCATGAGAGGGTCGATTCTTCCCCACTTCCTCCGCTGGATCGGGCTTCCCACTTCATCCCTTCGTCCGGGGCTCATGTACTACTACGGTCCGGACTTCCACGATCCGGCGCCAAACTTCATCCTCAACATCTCGGCGTTTATCATCGTGTGCGAGGCCTCCTTCGCCTCCAGCCCCACTTCGCTTGTGGCTAAAGACCTTCAATGTCAAGCCGAAGGTGGTGAAGGGCGTCCAAGCGGAGTGCGGAGGCGCCATGGTGGGCAAAATGCCCAACGTCATCTGGCTCGAGGGTGCCTTCGTGGAGTCCGTCAAAGGGTGGCAATCGGGGTGGTTCTATATCACCGAGCCGCGTGACCCTAAATGGGCAGCGGCCCCCGAGTTCAGATCTGGTATCCCCATGCAGCTCACCTCCTGGAAAGAGAAGGGCTTGCTATGGGGTAGTTCGGAGGAGATGATAGGACTCAACTCGCTCTGCACTCGTGAACAAGAAGCTTAAGCTTGTCAACGTGATCCAGGTCATGCTCGTCCGCCGGATTCTCCCCGCCAAAGAACGGGCCTTCAATTTGTGGGAGTTTGATCCGCACACTGCACCGACTCGAGCGGGCTCTTCGACACGACGCACGGTTGCTCGGAGGTGATGTTCAAGGGCGGAGAAGCCCCCGCATCCGCAACTGAAGGTCGCGGATTCAGCACGAAGCGCCCGGACGGCGAGGTAAGTTTTGCTATCCTTTACGGGTAACTTATTTCCTTCATAGTTTGACTCTATGTGGGATCTAAAACTCCCAATGCCTTTAACAGATCGCGTAAGACGTCCGACAGGTTAAATGTCCGCTCCCTTCCCGAGACCCAGCGGACACCCGCTTGACGGGGTTGCTGGTTCCGCCCTTTACGTGGTGCCGAGAAGAAGGTTAAGAAGAAGGCCACGGAACCCAAGGAGTTCCGGTGCAGTGGTATCGGACTCATCGTCCGATGACTCCAAGGCGGACTCCTCCCCCGAAGACGAGGAGGAGAAAGAGGACTCTCCCCTGGAGGGGGGAGAGAAGAAGAGGAAGGCTTCCCCAACGAGGGAGGCCGAAGGGTCCAAGAGGGGAAGGACCCTTCCTCCGGACAGCTCCGCCAACGCCGACGATGGCGATGAGGGGTGGCCCTCAAGGGCCAAGCCCCCGGCAAGATCGTAAGTATCCGGATTCCTGAATGATTTATAATTTCTCTTTTGTGCCACATAGTGTCCTTCTAATGCCGCATACAACCTGTAGTCCGGCCGAGGACGATTTTCCCGCTTCTTCGAGCGGGTCCTTGGCTCCGCCGGATGTGGATTCCATTCCACCGCCCACCCTCGTGATGCCGAGGACGCCGAGGTGGGATCCCAGAGGGGACCCGCCAGAGGGGGAGGCTCCGGAGGTGCCACAGGCAACCTCCGGACTCAGACCGGACTCGCCCGAACCCGCAGTGGTTCCAGAGTCCGCATGCGCCCCTTCAGAAGAAGGGCAAGACCGTGACACCGGGCGGCCTCCGCCCAACCGGAGGCGCCGGACAACTTGTTGGAGGCGCCAACGACGCCCATCAGGAATAACACCGCACCGTCATGAGTGCGGTGATTCAAGGTTCACTCGCTAAGAGCAGGCTGACGAAGCTCAGAGCAGCCTTCTAACAGGCTTTGAGGTAAGAAATTTCAAAATATGTAATGTAATACCGCATAGACAGTAGCCCCTGATGCTCGGTTTGGTGTTCGGAAAGAAAAGCCGGACTGAGGATCTAAAAAGATATACGCAGGAGTTCTAAAAATTATGTCAATATGGGATTGTAGGCTGCGCTGCTGACCTCTGCCGCACTGACTGTGGAGGTCGATGCTTTGAAGCAGGACCTCGAGCGGTCCGAGAACGAGCTCGGCCTTGCCAAGAAGCAGCTCGAGGACAAAGAAGGTGAGTAACACCAGATAAATTTGTACCTTCTGTAAAAGGATTTTGGTTGCAAGAGAAATAACAAGGATAACGTGGGCACTGTAGGGGCCACGAACGAGGTGGCGACACTGAAGGAGGCCATGTCCGCGGCCGAGCTTAATGCGGCCGTGGAACGAGCGGAGCGAGAGAAGCAGGAGGCGCGGGTGGCGGAGGTGCAGCAAGAGCTCCAGGCTCTCATGGAAAAGCATGAGAGTTTGGAGTGCGACTCGAAGACTTGAGAGTCCGAGCTTGCCTCGGCTCTTGAGAGTGCCAAAGCCACTAAGGCCGAGGCCCATAAGGCCCTCCAGGAGATTGAGGCGGTGAAGAAAATAGCGGCGGGTAAGGCATTTTTCATGCAAAGCAAGCATGTGAATGTGAATTACCTGTTACTTACCCAAATTCGGAGCTCTCCAGGAGCGTTTGCAGATCTTCCTTGCAGCGTGTCCGATGCTGCCGTATTCTACCGGGCCGAGGAGGGGAGCTCAATGGAGAAGGTCTTATGGTCTCAGTATGCTGAGGCCGGACATCCGGTGCCCCTTAGCGACCAGCTAAAGCAGCTGGTCGAGCTCCACAAGGTAGCCGAGCAGGCCATGAAGGGCCTCATAGTCCGGCTGTGGCTTGAAGAGGCCATGCCTGGGAGCTACTTCGGCCTGGTGCGGCAGCTGGTGGATGCGTGTCCCTGGGTGGAAGTCATCAAGCGCTCCGCCTGCATTGAAGGTACCCGTCGGGCCCTTGCCCGCGCAAAGGTGCACTGGGGCAGGCTGGATGCTGAGAAGCTCCTGACGGACGCACCGCTGGCGGGCAAGGAGTATCGCAAGCCCAAAATGTATTATAAGAGTGTCCTGAAGGGTGCCCGCAAGATTGCGGATGAGTGCTCCAAAGATGTAATATTTGAGTAGACTCGCAATGTGTTATCCTGTGCGCTGAAAACTTTGTTCATATGCGCTAAGCAACGCTTATTAATTTAAAATATTACCTTCGTGAGGCCGCTTATCAAATCGAGAGATGGCAAGTCGTCGGCTTCAGCCCCCATGCCACGAAAGTGCCGAGGTGTTGGGATAAACTTGAGCGCTCTTGTTCCCATTTTTGGGTCTATCTAGGAGGCGCCAACATGACGTAACAAGGCAACCGGACTTATAATGCTTGAACACTCTCACTTAGCCATAGAATTCTATAATTTTAAATTTCGCGAAGCCCCTAGTGTTCGAAGATCGAGTTCGGGCGCTATCCACGCCTGGGCCGGACAAAGCCGGTTCCTCGCCTAAGCGCATAAGTCTTTAGGGACTCGAAGGACCTCTCGAACAGCGACCAGCTCTCGCCTTATCATGACGGTCCGTTTAGCTTTCTCCATCGAGGCGCCGCCTAGCTCAACCGGGCGAATCGCAGTGGTTCTCCCAGGCTACCTTAGCTGATAGAACGGAACGAAGGTACCAAAACATGGGAGCCGGGCAAACCCAACTATTGACCCAAGACATGATTCGAGCCGATGCATATAGTGCTATAAGTTCGGGTGCCGACTTGTGAAAGTGTTCGGACGTATCACACCATAATGCGGGAACATAAACCCTCGGTATTCGGCCGCACTAAAGTGTACGGATGCAAAACGTCATAAATGAACATATATGTAAGAAAGGAATGCAATTATAAGCGAAAAGTGATGCATTGCTTATTCAAGGAATTCTGCCATGAGTGCAGAACGATACAAATTGTGCGGTAAGCAAGGGCTTGGACTATTAGAAATGTCTCCCTCCAGGGGTAGGCTGCGGAATGGTGTATTAAACAGATTTAATGCTCATAATGGAGACCACCTGAGTATTCGTCGTAGCCTTTGTCCTTCCCTGGCTGTTGCATCGTGAGTTCGACAGATCCACTACCGGACAGGGCCTCTGGTGAACGGAGTCCTATGGATAAATAAAAAAAGGAAAAGAAAAAGAGCGAGCCCCTGGTGTGGTTGAGCCGCACTCTGGGCTTGTCGTGGTCATGCCCCTCCCCCTATGGCCATGGTATCTCCAGAGCATAATGATGTACGCGAAGGGCTAGTCTTGAAATCATGCAAGGGCTGGGGTTGGGGCCGCATTGCTACGCGTGCTCGGAACGTGCCAGGTGGTCTTGATGTATGTTACTCCGGGCGCGTTTGGCCATGTCCGGTCATTTAACGTCCGGACTCGAAAATTGCCTTAAGAGGCTGCTCTATACTTCCGCCGCGAGAACCGCTGTGTGTTCCTCCGTTCGGAGGGAGCGTTCAGTGTTTCCGTTGACCGTGATGACTCCACGAGGGCCTGGCATCTTGAGCTTGAGGTATGCATAATGCGGCACGCGCTGAACTTTATAAACGCGTTCGTCCGAAAGCAGAGCGTGATAGCCATCGCGAACGGGACTATGTCGAAGATTAACTCCTCACTTCGAAGTTATCCGGGATCCAAGACCACTTCCAGCGGTGTGACCGAGCCTGCATAATTGGCCTCTACACCTGGTATGACGCTTTAAAGGTCGCCTTTGTAGGTTTAATCCTTGAGGGTCTATGCCCATCTTGCACATTGTATCCTCGATAAAGCAGGTTCAGTTGCCGCCGCCGCCCATCGTGACTCGTGAGGTGAAATCCATCGACAATTGGGTCTAAAACCACGCGCGAATCCGCCATGGCGGATATCGTGGGTGGTCCTTCGATCGAAAGTGATCGGGTAAGAGGACCATGGATTGAACTTGGGCGATCGCTCCATCGCATATACGCCCTTGCGCACGCTCCGCTCCCTCTTGGGTATGTGGGTTATGATATCATGTTTTATCGTCCGCACTTGTGGGGAAAACCCTTCGTCCTCTACTGTTCGGCGGTCGGGTCTCCTCCTCGTCATCACTATGCAGCCCTTGTCATTGTTTTCGCAATTAACTTGCTCGCTCGCTTGAACACCCAACAATCCTCGCTGGTGTGATTAGCTGGCTTTTCGGTGTGCCATGTATCCGCAAGAGCGATCGAGTATTCGGGTCCAAATTGGACGGACTGGAGTAGTTCGCTTAAATGGCTTTTTCCACGACCGGTTTAGAGCCTCAATCCGTGTTGACCGCCGATCTCGGTGTTATCGCCGCTAACACGGCGCTTGTTTTTGTTACGACACGACCTGCCATTGCGGTCCTTGTTGTCCGGACTGCCGTAATTTTTGCCGAGGCTGTTATCGCGGCTAGCTAGCTGTCCTCCCCGCACGTAAGCGGGTCATGAGTGATGTGAGGGCTGCCATGGATTTCAGCTTTTCCGCCCTAGCTGCCGGGCCAGCCACTCATCGTGGATGTTATGTTTGAAGGCTGCGAGGGCCTCTGATCCGGACAATGACGATTTGATTTTTCTTTGTTAAGAACCGTGTCCGTAACTGTCTTGCCGATTCGTCCGATCGCTGAATTATGTGGCTTAGGTCATCGGCGTCGGTGGTCGCACATATGTGCCCCGAAGTTGTCGAGAAATGCGGCTTCCGTGTCCTCCCAACACCCAATTGACTCGCTAGCAAGCTGTTAAGCCAATGCCGAGCTGGTCCTTAAGCTTGAGGGAGATACTTGATGGCGTGGAGATCGCCACCGGGCCATATGGATATGAAGGAGATAATCTTCGATCCAAACCGCGGGTCTGTTGTGCCATCGAGGATTCAATGTTCACGGGTTTAAACCCTTCAGGATTTGATGATCCATTACTTCATCCGTGAAGCATAGTGGGTGTGCGGCGCTCTATATCGGGCAATGTCACGACGTAGCTCAAGAGAGCTTTGTCTGCTGTGTTCGCCCGCCGAGTTGTTTGATCCGCGCGACGGTAGTCGCCGTGGATCGTGGGGCGCCCACGTGATCCGTAGATAGATCTTGATTGTTTTGCCTTGTCCTCCAATATATCTCGCAAGTCCGCGATTCCCCGTGGCTTCGCCGAGCGTGCCGTGGTACGGTTCGGCAGAGGGCCTAGATACCTCTCTCGTCCGCGCCACGAGGTGGTCACCGCCAGACAGCGCTGGTGATGAAGGTTTATATGCCTCCTCCTCTAATCGGGGAGCAACTTGCGCTTTGGGTAGCTTTTGGAGGGCGCTCGAAGTTCATGCTTTTCGCCGCGAGGACCTCGGTCCATCTGTCGCCAGCAGGTCTTGATCAGCTCAAGTGTTGCTGCTTTTTCTTTAGGCTGTTTGTCGTGGCTATTAGCCTGCGCTTAAAACGCCTTGTTCGACGGGATCTCGGGCACGATTTAATTCGTCGTCGCTGAGGCTTGCCTCGCTCCGGAGGGAGGCATGTATATCATCCTCTACCTCCTCGCCGCCGCCTCTCTTGAGGGCTGGCTACTCGCCCTCCCTGTGGCTGAATCTTGCCGGAGGGGTTGTCTTCGCACTCTCGGGTGTTATTATCTCCGTGCCGAATCTCCGTTCTTGCTGTGGCGGATTTAGAGCGGCACCGCTAACGCCGGCGCTTGGGCTGTTTCTTAGAGGAATCGCCGCTGCTTCTTCGCCGTTATCATCCTTTGGGATGTCCACCATGTATATGGCGATGACGAGGTGGTCTTCCAGGCCCCGTAGGCATCGGTTCTGGTCGCCTCCGCATCGCCGCCCATACCGCCGATGTCTTCGGAGTCGTAGTCTAGCATGTCGGTTAGATCATCGACGGTGGATACAAAGTGGGTGGTGGGTGGGCTTTGAATTTCTTCGCCGTCTGCGATCTCAACCATCCCGACCGCAGTCCGCCAGGCTCTCCGATAACGAGAGATACTTTAGCAAATTCAGAATGTCGCCAAAGGGTGAGTGCCGAAAGATGTCCGCAGCGTGAACTCCATGATCGGCGCCCAATCGGATTCGATTGGCAGGGGCGAGGAGGTTGAGTCCGCAAGGAGTCCGCACTCGGAGTCACGAAGCTTTGCAAAGGACAAGGTCAGATTCGCCCATCGCCAGAGAAGTTTCGCCTCGAGGCGTGTCCAGCCACCTGTCCTCGACCGCGCGGTCGGCTCCGAACTATGGGTCGAGCGACTCATGTGCGGCTCTGTGGTCTTGTCGGTGGCGAGCTAAGTCATGCCCATCGTGACAAAGGCGGCGCGGCCGGCTGTGGCTCGAATCCATCAAGATCAAGTCTCCGCGATGTCAGCCGTGAAGTTTAGGCTTCCAAACCTGACTGATGGCCAGGGCGAGCTTGATCCGCTCCAGATGGCTGCTTAATTGCCCGCAGCAAAGCCGCCGAACACGAAGATCTGTCCGGGAGAAAAGTCTCACCCGACTGTGTTGTTGTTGATTAAAGAGGCCATCAAGCCTATCGGTGACGGCACAGAGGAACTCTCAATGAAAGCACCAATGTCGGTGTCAAACCGCGGATCTCGGTAGGGGGTCCCGAATGCACGCCTAGGCGGATGGTAACAGGAGACAAGGGACACGATGTTTTTACCTAGGTTCGGGCCCTCTCGATGGAGGTAAAACCCTACTCCTGCTTGATTGATATTGATGATATGGGTAGTACAAGAGTGGATCTACCACGAGATCAAGGAGGCTGAACCCTAGAAGCTAGCCTATGGTATGATTGTTCGTCCTACGGACTAAAACCCTCCGATTTATATAGACACCAGAGAGGGCTAGGGTTACACAGAGTCGGTTACAATTGTAGGAGATCTACATATCCATATCGCCAAGCTTGCCTTCCACGCCAAGGAAAGTCCCATCCGGACACGGGACGAAGTCTTCAATCTTGTATCTTCATAGTCTTGGAGTCCGGCCGATGATAGTCTGGCTATCCGGACACCCCCTAGTCCAGGACTCCCTTAGAGGCGTAGAGGGCATCGGGCTCCTCCCGAGCGTGGCTGGCGGCGCTGCGATCGAGATGTGGTTAGCTCGGGTTGGATGCGAGGGGATTGGGTCGAGGATGAACACGAGGAGGGAGATAGATGTGGGTGGTTGGCTAGAACGGATCGGGGAGGATCCCGAGAGAGAGGTGGCGGTGCTAGTGTAGGATCCCTAGAAATTAGGTGGTGTGTGTAGATTATTTTAGGGGTGGTCTATATATAGTGAAATGAGGGGAATTTTGGGACATCCGATTTAAATCGGACGGACGGGAAAAACAGACTAGGGGAGTTCAATAAATAACCCGAAGATAATAGAGGGATGTTTGGGGATGATCCGGGCCCAACGGTCACGACAACCAGGTTCGAGTTCCGGGGAGTTGCGGACGCGCACGTGAGGGGGGTTTGAGTAAAGAGTAGAGGGGGTCAAATGGTCAGACAAGAGGGAATCGAAAACCCGGTTGGGCTCGGAACGATCAACAAAAGCAAGGGGGGACACGACAACTACGAGCGAATGCAAGTTTTAGAAACAATGACAACAACGAGTGCCGATGCAATGCAAATGATGCTATGAGATGAGATGCATGACATGAACAGAATGCAAAACGAAAGACAAAAACCCAACCATGAAGGAAATAATATAACACATAGCCGGAAATGGCAAGAGTTGGAGTTACAATTATGGAAAGTTACATCCGGGGTGTCACAACACTCCAAGAGGATCTCGTCCCAAGATCTAGGATGGCACCGGAGAGAAACGGAAGAGGAAGAGAAGAGGTAAAACTAAGTTGCTTCTTCGACAAATGAGTGAAACCAAAGAACTTTGAGAGGTTGAAAAGTTGAAAGAAAGAACACAACGGAGTTGAACACAATTGAGAGCACTGCGGTAGAAAATAGAAACAAGGAACACCATGTGAACCTTGGAGGTTGCAAAGCTATGAATGACAAGTACAAAGGACAAGAAGGAATTGGAACAACTCTGGTTGAAACGAGATAAACAAGGAACAAGGAAGAACAAATTCGGACAGCACTCCGGTTGAAAAGAGATGCAAGACTTGATAAGATGAAAAGAACTTGAAGAGATGACACAACACTCCGGTTAAATGGATAAGCATGAAAAGAACATGATCCTCAATTCGAGAAGATGAGTGAAAAGAGCAACATCACAATGCCTCCGGAAAAAAGAATAGAAGATAGATCATTGGAATAACAGAATGTAGGAGAAAATGCCAAGTTCTGCCACAAATGAGCTTGGAAAGCACCCTTCCGAGAAGGTTACAATGGGGTTGTTGGAAAACCCACAACAAAACAAATAAGCTTGTAGTGGGCTTATGGAAAACATCTCGAGACTATGAGGTGACAACCGGCCACTAATGGAAACCATTGATTTGATTGAGAGCACCAAAAAGATGAAAAACTTCTTCACCGAGATGAGAACGAGAAAATTGGATCATTGATAAGCACCACGAATAGCAACATTCCCAATGGAAGGCTTTTGGTGAAACATGACACAAGATAGCTCCAACGAATAGCTTGATTGGTTGAAAGGATCTCCTAAATGAAGAGAAAATGCTGGGTTTAAATATCTCATTCTTAACAACTTGTGACCTCGAAACACGAAGGGAAAATGTCGAGAATGACATAACACCATCTCAAAAGATAAGGTAGAAAGGATTGCACTTTGGAATGCAAGATGAAGAATGCTTGAATGCCTCAAAACAAAACATGTGTTGAGCACCATGTTTAATTTTGAGTATAGCTTGGCGGATCATAACTTCGAGAGAAAACTTGAAGAACAATTGAGGAATGAAAGGAATCCTTGATGAACCACCATGTAGAGTCTCCATGAAGAACTCCGGTAATAAAAGGATGATAAAAAGAAAGAGAAGTTGAAAACACAAGGTGAAGCCTTGCGATGATTTAGATGGAGCTTCACGACGAGATCGTGCGGAAAACTTGGAACTCCGGAAAAGAAAAGATGGAGCATCTCGAACCGAGAAATGTGACATGATGAACAACGATGGAAAGAAGAAACTAGATCACTTGGATGAAACAATAATAAGAATTACGTTATGCATATCCTTCACCAATTTAAATTGATGACCAGCAACGGATTTGGCATACTACTTATTCTTCCTGGAGGATTAAGGATAGATAAAGCGCAAATTGAGAAGGTCTTCAACGAACCACCGGTAGGATTGGAAAGAACGAATGAATTGATATGATACCCAAGGAAGAGAACTCTTAAACGAACCACCGTAAGAACTGAAAATGAAAGTAGCAAAGGCACAATTCACCGGGAAGAATTGGAAAACGAATGAAGATACTTGAGGGGATTTAGATACATGATAACGAAGAGGCCATGAACTAATTAGAGGTTATTTGAACGATGCACCGGTAAGATTTGGAGAACGAGAGCTACACGCTGAGAATGAAGAATTATGACATGATGGCCTTCGGAGGAAAGAAATGGAGACAACTCATGAAATGCTCCGGATGGGTGAAAAGAATTCCCACAATTGAAAACAATTATGAGAGGATGGCATAAAGCTAGAACCATGAATCTTTAAGAGAATGGACAAGATTTAAGAGAAACTCTTCTTCGGTCTTCAAAATCCGAGAATGCTGACGAGAAACACCACCATGAATTGTTGAGATACTCCGGGAGAATAAAAAAACAAAGAGGTTGAGCCAACAATGAAAAATAATTTGAAATCGAGCTTGGAAAACATCTGTCCGATGAAATTCATTCTTGCGTCAAACTTCGAAAGACTTTGGGAATCGCTCCGGATAAATTAGAAGAGTCAGGTAAGATCCTGGGAAAAGACATGTGGGTTAGGGCCCACTCAAAAGAAAACACCGTTGAACAATTTTAAAGAGAGGTTGCACCGGTTGAATTAAATGGCTTGAATGAGATAACCACCTCGAAGTATCTTGAACGGATTGAGAATGGAAACACAAGTCTTGTGAGATATCTTCAGCACTCCAGAACAAATGAATAGGAAGAAGTGAATGATTAAGAGGTGCATCGGCATGAGAAAGCATTAGAAACGAGGAAAGGAATATGATGAATATCGAAAGCTTGAATTGGATCCACCGGAGAAGAAACAACAATGAAGGATGATGAACTTGAAACTGTTGGGGAACGTAGTAATTTCAAAAAATTTCCTACGCACACGCAAGATCATGGTGATGTATAGCAACGAGAGGGGAGAGTGTTGTCTACGCACCTCAGAGACCCAAGCGAAGCGATCACAACGTAGAGGAAGTAGTCGACGCTCTCCTTGCGATCCGACCGATCCCGCGCCGTTATTCGGCGCCCCGAAGTTCTTGACACACGACAGCTCGATGACGCCCTCAGACCGATCCAGCCGAGTGTCGAGGGAGAGTTCCACAAGACGACGGCGCAGTGACGATCTTGATGTTTCATCGCGCAGGGCTTCGCCTTAAGCTTCGCGACGGTATAACCGAGGTGGAATATGGTGGAAGGGGCACGCACACGGCTAAGGAACGATCCGTAGATCAAACTTGTGTCCTATGGGGTGTCCCCTGCCCTTGTATATAAAGGATGGAGGAGGAGGAGGCCGCCAAGGCAAAGGTGCGGCCAGAAGGGGAGTCCTACTAGGACTCCAAGTCCTAGTAGGAGTCCTCCAAGAGGGGAGGAAGGAGAAGGAATAGGAGGAGTAGAAAGGTGGTCGCCCCTTTCCCTAGTCCACCCGGACTAGAGGGGAGGGGCGCAGCAGCCTTTTTCTCCTCTTCCCACTAAAGCCCATCAAGGCCCAATACTTCTCCCAGCGAATTCCCGTAACTCTCCCAGACTCCAAAAATACCCAATGACTCGGAACCTTCCGAACTCCGAATATAGTCGTCCAATATATCGATCTTTACGCCTCGACCATTTCGAGACTCCTCGTCATGTCCCCGATCTCATCAGGGACTCCGAACTCCTTCGTACATCAAAACTCATAAACTCATAATATAACCGCCATCGAAACCTTGCGTGCGGACCCTACGGTTCGAGAACAATGTAGACATGACCTAGAACTATTCACGGTCAATAACCAACAGCGGACCTGGATGCCCATATTGGTTCCTACATATTCTACGAAGATCTTTATCGGTCAGACCGCATAACAACATACGTTGTTCCCTTTGTCATCGGTATGTTACTTGCCCGAGATTCGATCGCGGTATCCAATACCTAGTTCAATCTCGCTACGCAAGTCTCTTTACTCGCTCCGTAATACATCATCTCACAACTAACTCATTAGTTGTAGTGCTTGCAAGGCTTCAGTGATGTGTATTACCGAGAGGGCCCAGAGATACCTCTCCGACAATCGGAGTGACAAAACCTAATCTCAAATACGCCAACCCAACATCTGCCTTTGGAGACACCTGTAGTACTCCTTTATAATCACCCAGATTACGCCAGACGTTTCAGTAGCACCCAAAGTGTTCCTCCGTAAACGGAGTTGCATAATCTCATAGTTATAGGAACATGTATAAGTCATGGATAAAAGCAGAGCAACATACTAAACGATCGTGGTGCTAAGCTAATGGAATGGGTCATGTCAATCAGATCATTCAACTAATGATGTGACCTTGTTAATCAAATAACAACTCTTTGTTCATGGTTAGGAAACATAACCATCTTTGATTAACAAGCTAGTCAAGTAGAGGCATACTAGTGACACTTTGTTTGTCTATATATTCACACATGTATTATGTTTCCGGTTAATACAATTCTAGCATGAATAATAAACATTTGTCATGATATAAGGAAATAAATAATAACTTTATTATTGCCTCTAGGCATATTTCCTTCAGTCTCCCACTTGCACTAGAGTCAATAATCTAGATCACATCACCATGTGATTAACATCGATAGTTCACATCATCATGTGATTAACACCCATAGTTCACATCGCCATGTGACCAACACCCAAAGGGTTTACTAGATTCAGTAATCTAGTTCACATCGCTATGTGATTAACACCCAAAGAGTACTAAGGTGTGATCATGTTTTGCTTGTGAGAGAGTCTTAGTCAACGGGTCTTTCACATTCAGATCCGTTATGTATTTTGCAATTTTCTATGTCTACAATGCTCGCACAAGCTACTCTAGCTAATTGCTCCCACTTTCAATATGTATCTAGATCGAGACTTAGAGTCATCCGATCGGTGTCAAAACTTGCATCGACGTAACCCTTTACGCATTTAACCTTTTGTCACTTCCATAATCGAGAAACATATCCTTATTCCACTAAGGATAATTTTGACCGCTGTCCAAAGGATCTACTCCTAGATCACTATTGTACTCCCTTGCCAAACTCAAGCAGGGTATACAATAGATCTGGTATACAAGATGGCATACTTTATAGAACCTATGGCCAAGGCATAGAGAATGACTCTCATTCTCTTTCTATCTTCCGCCGTGGTCGGGTTTTGAGTCTTACTCAATTTCACACCTTGTAACACAGAAAGAACTCTTTCTTTGACTGCTCCATTTTGAACTACTTCAAAATCTTGTCAAGGTATGTACTCATTGAAAAACTTATCAAGCATCTTGATCTATCTCTATAGATCTTGATGCTCAATATGTAAGCAGCTTCACCGAGATCTTTCTTTGAAAAACATCTTTCAAACACTCCTTTATGCTTTGCGTAATAATTCTACATTATTTCCGATCTACAATATGTCATTCACATATACTTATCGAAATGTTGTAGTGCTCCCACTCACTTTCTAGTAAATACAGCTTCACCGCAAGTCTCAGATAAACTATATGCTTTGATCAACTTATCAAAGCGTATATTCCAACTCCGAGATGCTTGCACCAGTCCATAGATGGATCGCTGGAGCTTGCACACTTTGTTAGCTCCCTTTGGATCGAAAAACCTTCTGGTTGCATCATATACAACTCTTCCTCCGTAAAACCATTCAGAATGCAGTTTTACATCCATTTGCCAAATTTCATAAATTGTGGCAATTGCTAACATGATTTGGACAGACTTAAGCATCGCTACAGCTTGAGAAAATCTCATTATAGTCAACACCTTGAACTTGTCAAAACCTTTTTGCATAAGTCGAGCTTTGTAGATAGTAACACTACTATCAACGTCCGCCTTCCTCTTGAAGATCCATTTATACAATATGGCTTGCTGATCATCGGCAAATCCATCAAAGTCCATACTTTGTTTTCATACATGGATCATATCTCAGATTTCATGGCCTTAAACCATTTTATGGAATCTGGGCTCATCATCGCTTCCTCATAGTTCGTAGGTTTGTCATGGTCAAGTAACACGACTCAAGAACAGGATTACCGCATCACTCGTGCGGATCTCACTGCTTTACCTACGAGGTTCGGTAGTAACTTGATCTGAAGTTTTATGATCATCATCATTAACTTCCTCACTAATTGGTGTAGGTGTCACAGAACCAATTTCGTGATGAACTACTTTCCAATAAGGGAGCTAGTACTGTTACCTCATCAAGTTCTACTTTCCTCCCACTCACTTCTTTCGAGAGAAACTCCTTCTCTAGAAAGGATCCATCTTAAGCAACGAATATCTTGCCTTCGGATCTGTGATAGAAGGTGTACCCAACAATTTCCTTTGGGTATTCTATGAAGACGCATCTCGATTTGGGTTTGAGCTTATCAGATGAAACTTTTCACATAAGCATCGCAACTCCAAACTTTAAGAAATGACAACTTGGGTTTCTTGCTAAACCACAGCTCATATAGTGTCGCCTCAACGGATTTAGATGGTGCCCAATTTAACGTGAATGCAGCTGTCTCTAATGCATGATCCCAAAACGATATTGGTAAATCAAGAAGAAACATCATAGATTGCACTTTATCCAATAAAGTGCGGTTACAATGTTTGGACACACCATAACATTGTGGTGTTCTGTGGCGTGAGCTGTGAAACTATTCCACATTGTTTTAGTTGAAGACCAAACTCAGAACTCAAATATTTGTCTCCGCGATCGATCGTAGAAATCTTATTTTCTTGTCACGATGATTTTTCCACTTCACTCTGAAATTCTTTGAACCTTTCAACTATTTCAGACTTATGTTTCATCAAGTAGATATACCCATATCTCGCTCAAATCATCTGTGAAGGTCGAAAATAATGATACCCACCGCGAGCCTTAACACTCATTGGATCGCATACATCGGTATGTATTATTTCCAATAAGTCGGTTGCTCGCCCATTGTTCCGAGAACGGAGTTTTAGTCATCTTGCCCATGAGGCATGGTTCGCAAGCATCAAGTGATTCATAATCAAGTGATTTCAAAATCCCATCAAGATGGAGTTTCTTCATGCGCTTTACACCAATATGACCTAAACGGCAAGTACACAAATAAGTTGCACTATCATTATTAACTTTGCATCTTTTGGTTTCAATATTATGAATATGTGTATCACTACGATCGAGATCCAATGAACAATTTTCATTGGGTGTGTAACCATATAAGGTTTTATTCATGTAAATGAATAACAGTTTATTCTCTTACTTAAATGAATAACCGATTGCAAAAAACACGATCAAATCATATTCATGCTCAACGCAAACACCAAATAACATTTATTTAGGTTCAACATTAATCCCGAAAGTATAGGGAGTGTGCGATGATGATCATATCAATCTTGAAACTACTTTCAATACACATCGTCACTTCACCCTTAACTAGTTTCGCTTATTCGCAACTCCTGCTTCGAAGTTACTACTCTTAGCAACTGAACCAGTACCAAATACCGAGGGGTTGCTATAAACACTAGTAAAGTACACATCAATAACATGTATATCAAATATACCTTTGTTCACTTGGCCATCCTTCTTATCCGCCAAATACTTGGGGTAGTTCTCGCTTCAAAGGACCAGTCCCTTTGCAGAGAAGCACTTAGTCTCGTGCTTAGGTCCAGACTTGGGCTTCTTCACTTGAGCAGCAACTTGCTTGCCGCTCTTCTTGAAGTTCCCTTCTATCCCTTTGCCCTTTTCTTGAAACTAGTGGTCTTGTTAACCATCAACACTTGATGTTCTTTCTTGATTTCTACCTTCATTGATTTCATCATCATGAAAACTCTCGGAATCATTTTCATCATCCCTTGCATACTATAGTTCATCACGAAGTTCTAATAACTTGGTGATGGTGACTAGAGAATTCTGTCAATCACTATCTTATCCGAAGATTAACTCCCACTTGATTCAAGCGATTGTAGTACCTGCATAATATGAGCACATGCTCACTAGTTGAGCGATTCTCCTCCATCTTTTAGCTATAGAACTTGTTAGAGACTTCATATCTCTCAACTCGGTATTTGCTTGAAATATTAACTTCAATTCCTGGAACATCTCATATGGTCCATGATGTTCAAAACATCTTTGAAGTCCCGATTCTAAGCCATAAAGCATGGTGCACAAAACTATCAAGTAGTCATCATATTGAGCTAGCCAAACGCTCATAACGCCGTGATCCGCTCCCGCAATAGGTTTGTCACCTAGCGTGCATCAAGGACATAATTCTTCTGCAAAGAATGAGGATAAACCTCGATCACGGATCAAATCCGCATCATTGCTACTAACATTTTTCAATACAATTTTCTAGGAACATATCAAAATAAACATATGAAAGCAACAACACGAGCTATTGATCTACAACATAATTTGCAAAATACTACCAGGACTAAGTTCATGATAAATTTAAGTTCAATTAATCATATTACTTAAGAACTCCCACTTAGACAGACATCTCTCTAGTCATCTAAGTGATCACGTGACCCAAATCAACTAAACCATAACCGATCATCACGTGAGATGGAGTAGTTTTCAATGGTGAACATCTTATGTTGATCATATCTACTATATGATTCACGCTCGACCTTTCGGTCTCCGTGTTCCGAGGCCATATCTGCATATGCTAGGCTCGTCAAGTATAACCTGAGTATTCCGCGTGTGCAAAACTGGCTTGCACCCGTTGTAGATGGACGTAGAGCTTATCACACCCGATCATCACGTGGTGTCTGGGCACGACAAACTTTGGCAACGGTGCATACTCAGGGAGAACACTTCTTGATAATTTAGTGAGAGATCATCTTATAATGCTACCGCCAATCAAAGCAAGATAAGATGCATAAAAGATAAACATCACATGCAAATCAATATAAGTGATATGATATGGTCATCATCATCTTGTGCTTCGTGATCTCCATCTCGCAGCACCACCATGATCACCATCGCCACCGGCGCGACACCTTGATCTCCATCGTAGCATCGTTGTCGCCTCGCCAATCTTATGCTTCTACGACTATCGCTACCGCTTAGTGATAAAGTAAAGCATTACAGGCGATTGCATTTCATACAATAAAGCGACAACCATATGGCTCCTGCCGATTGCCGATAACTTCGTTACAAAACATGATCATCTCATACAATAAAATATAGCATCACGCCTTGACCATATCACATCACAACATGCCCTGCAAAAACAAGTTAGACGCCCTCTACTTTGTTGTTGCAAATTTTACGTGGCTGCTACGGGCTTTAGCAAGAACCGTTTACCTACGCATCAAAACCACAACGATAGTTTGTCAAATAGACTCCGCTTTAACCTTCACAAGGACCGGCGAGCCACACTCGGTTCAACTAAAGTGAGAGAGACAGACACCCGCCAGTCACCTTTAAGCAACGAAAGTGCTCAGAAGCGGTGAAACCAGTCTCGCGTAAGCGCACGCTGTAATGTCGGTCCGGCCGCTTCATCTCACAATACCGCTGAACCAAAGTATGACATGCTGGTAGGTAGTATGACTTGTATCGCCCACAACTCACTTGTGTTCTACTCGTGCAAAACATCAAACCATAAAACCTAGGCTCGATGCCACTGTTGGGGAACGAGTAATTTCAAAAATTTCCTACGCACACGCAAGATCATGGTGATGTATAGCAACGAGAGGGGAGAGTGTTGTCTACGCACTCTCGAGACCAAGCGAAGCGATCACAACGTAGAGGAAGTAGTCGACGCTCTCCTTGCGATCCGACCGATCCCGGCGCCAGTTATCCGGCGCCCCGAAGTTCTTGACACACGACAGCTCGATGACGCCCTCGACTCGATCCAGCCGAGTGTCGAGGGAGAGTTCCACAAGACGACGGCGTGGTGACGATCTTGATGTTTCATCGGCGCAGGGCTTCGCTTAAGCTTCGCATGACGGTATAACCGAGGTGGAATATGGTGGAAGGGGCACCGCACACGGCTAAGGAACGATCCGTAGATCAAACTTGTGTCCTATGGGGTGTCCCCTGCCCTTGTATATAAAGGATGGAGGAGGAGGAGGCCGCCAAGGCAAAGGTGCGGCCAGAAGGGGAGTCCTACTAGGACTCCAAGTCCTAGTAGGAGTCCTCCAAGAGGGGAGGAAGGAGAAGGAATAGGAGGAGTAGGAAAGGTGGTCGCCCCTTTCCCTAGTCCACCCGGACTAGAGGGGAGGGGGCGCAGCAGCCTTTTTCTCCTCTTCCCACTAAAGCCCATCAAGGCCCAATACTTCTCCCAGCGAATTCCCGTAACTCTCCCAGACTCCAAAAAATACCCAATGACTCGAACCTTCCAACTCCGAATATAGTCGTCAATATATCGATCTTTACGTCTCGACCATTTCGAGACTCCTCGTCATGTCCCCGATCTCATCAGGGACTCAACTCCTTCGTACATCAAAACTCATAAACTCATAATATAACCGCCATCGAAACCTTAAGCGTGCGGACCCTACGGTTCGAGAACAATGTAGACATGACCTAGAACTATTCACGGTCAATAACCAACAGCGGACCTGATGCCCATATTGGTTCCTACATATTCTACGAAGATCTTTATCGGTCAGACCGCATAACAACATACGTTGTTCCTTTGTCATCGGTATGTTACTTGCCCGAGATTCGATCGTCGGTATCCAATACCTAGTTCAATCTCGCTACCGCAAGTCTCTTTACTCGCTCCGTAATACATCATCTCACAACTAACTCATTAGTTGTAGTGCTTGCAAGGCTTCAGTGATGTGTATTACCGAGAGGGCCCAGAGATACCTCTCCGACAATCGGAGTGACAAAACCTAATCTCAAATACGCCAACCCAACATCCGCCTTTGGAGACACCTGTAGTACTCCTTTATAATCACCCAGATTACGCCAGACGCTTGGTAGCACCCAAAGTGTTCCTCCGGTAAACGGGAGTTGCATAATCTCATAGTTATAGGAACATGTATAAGTCATGGATAAAAGCAGTAGCAACATACTAAACGATCGTGTGCTAAGCTAATGGAATGGGTCATGTCAATCAGATCATTCAACTAATGATGTGACCTTGTTAATCAAATAACAACTCTTTGTTCATGGTTAGGAAACATAACCATCTTTGATTAACAAGCTAGTCAAGTAGAGGCATACTAGTGACACTTTGTTTGTCTATATATTCACACATGTATTATGTTTCCGGTTAATACAATTCTAGCATGAATAATAAACATTTGTCATGATATAAGGAAATAAATAATAACTTTATTATTGCCTCTAGGGCATATTTCCTTCAGAAACTGTTGAGCATCTTCATGGGAAATCACCGAGTAAGAACATTCAAAGAAAAGAATGAAGAGACTTCCCACAAATAAAAGGATACATGATTAAGAAACCTAAGTCCTTGAAGAAAAAGGGTGGGAGGGCGGAAAACAAAGGCAACTTGGAAGGGGAAGCCGACGAATAACTTCAAGAGGAAACACCGGTTGAAAGAATGCAAATGCTTCGCACGAGTAGGATGGATACTCAATTATGGACTCCAGCTCCAAGAAGAAAAAGGGTGGGCGGGTGGGGAAAAAGAAAACACGTGAGGATTGAACTTGCAAAAATGGAGAGGGTCGAATCACCTTGATGAGAGGATGCACCGGATAGAAAGAGCTGAGAACCAACGATCGAAAAACAAACTGCGTGAACCTAAAGAAAAATTTGAAGGGGAAGAGAAGTAATTCAAAACACCTACGTCAATATTCCTGACCAGAGCGACGTAGGGGCTGAGGAGTAAAAAGAATTCCTACTCTCCGATATAACTAGACTCCAAAAAACAGTTTTCTTCTAGACTCAACAATGGCCAACAATCAAGGGGGCTCCTATGGTCGGTCGAGGCTCTGATACCAACTTGTCATGGCCAATATGCGACCCTATCCTAACGGAACTCGAAGGTCCCACTAAGGATAGAAGCACATATTGGAGATGCTTTTGCAAGGTGGATATCATTACATCATACCATTACATAATAGATGGGGATACATACAAGGCATACAAATGCCGCAAGAATACATCGATACATCATCCATAAGATCAACATACGACTATGGATGAAACACGAACAGAAGCTCAAACGACATTCACCCTGCTAGCCCAGGCTGCCGACCTGGAACCTATCCCTTGATCGAAGAAGAAGAATAAGAAGAACTCCAAACAAGTAAACGTCGCTCTCGCGTCATGATCATCGCATAAACTGTACCTGCAACTGTTGTTGTAGTAATCTATGAGCCAAAAGGACTCAGCAATCCCATTACCATGGGTATCAAGACTAGCAAAGCTTAATGGGTAAGGAAGGGGTAAAGTGGTGAGGTTGCAGCAGCGACTAAGCAAGTATGGTGGCTAACTTACACAAATAAGAGCGAGAAGAGAAGCAACGGAATGGTCGTGAAGTTAGTAATGATCAAGAAGTGATCCTAAACTCCTACTTACGTCAAACATAACCCAAAACCGTGTTCACTTCCCGGACTCCACCGAAAAGAGACCATCACGGCTACACACGCGGTTGATGCATTTTAATTAAGTCAAGTGCCAAGTTCTCTACAACCGGACATTAACAAATTCCCATCTGCCACATAACTGAAGGAAATATGCCCTAGAGGCAATAATAAAGTTATTATATATTTCCTCATATCATGATAAATGTTTATTATTCATGCTAGAATTGTATTAACCGGAAACATAATACATGTGTGAATATATAGACAAACAGAGTGTCACTAGTATGCCTCTACTTGACTAGCTTGTTAAATCAAAGATGGTTATGTTTCCTAACCATGAACAAAGAGTTGTTATTTGATTAACAAGGTCACATCATTAGTTGAATGATCTGATTGACATGACCCATTCCATTAGCTTAGCACACGATCGTTTAGTATGTTGCTATTGCTTTTATCCATGACTTATACATGTTCCTATAACTATGAGATTATGCAACTCCTGCTTATCGGAGGAACACTTTGGTGCTACCAAACGCCACAACGAATCGGGTGATTATAAAGGAGTACTACAGTGTCTCCAAAGGCAGATGTTGGGTTGGCGATTTCGAGATTAGGTTTTGTCACTCCGATTGTCGGAGAGGTAACGGGGCCCTCTCGTAATACACATCATCGAAGCCTTGCAAGCACTACAACTAATGAGTTAGTTGTGAGATGATGTATTACGAACGAGTAAAGAGACTTGCCGTAACGAGATTGAACTAGGTATTGATACCGACGATCGAATCTCGAGCAAGTAACATACCGATGACAAAGGAACAAACGATGTTGTTATGCGGTCCGACCGATAAAGATCTTCGAGAATATGTAGGAGCCAATATGGGCATCCAGGTCCCGCTTATTGGTTATTGACCGAGACGTGTCTCGGTCATGTCTACATTGTTCTCGAACCGTAGGGTCCGCACGCTTAAGGTTTCGATGATGCTTATATTATGAGTTTATGAGTTTTGATGTACCCAAGGAGTTCGGAGTCCCGGATGAGATCGGGACATGACGAGGAGTCTCAAATGGTCGAGACGTAAAGATCTATATATTGGACGACTATATTCGAGTTCAAAAGGTTCCGAGTCATTCGGTATTTTTTCGAGTACCGAGAGTTACGGAATTCGCCGGGAGTATATGGGCCTTATTGGGCCATACGGGAATAAGGGAAAGAGGCCAAAGGAAGAAGGGGCGCAGCCCCCTCTAGTCCGAATTGGACAGGGGTGCAGCCCCTTTCCTTCCTCCTCTCCCCTCTTTCCCTTCTCCTACTCCAACAAGGAAGGAGGGAGTCCTACTCCCTGGGAGTAGGACACCCTTGGCGCCTCTACTAGGCCGGCCGCACCCCCCCCTTGCTCCTTTATATACGGGGCAGGGGGCACCTCTAGACACACAAGAGACACAAGTTTGATCTACGGATCGTTCCTTAGCCGCAGCGGTGCCCCCCACCATATTCCACCTCGGTCATACCGTCGCAAGCTTAGCGAAGCCTCGCGCCGGTGAAACATCAAGATCGCCGCCACGCCGTCGGTCGACGAAACTCTCCTCGACACTCGGCTGGATCGGAGTACGAGGGACGCCATCGAGCTGTACGTGTCAAGAACTCGGGGCGCCGGAGTAACGGCGCCGGATCGGTCGGATCGCGAGGAGAACGACGACTACTTCCTCTACGCCAGATCGCTTCCGCTTCGGGTCTACGAGGGTACGAGACAACACTCTCCCTCTCTGCTATACATCACCATGATCTTGTGTGTGCGAGGAAAATTTTTGAAATTACTACGCTCCCCAACAAAGTGGCATCCGAGCCTAGGTTTTTATGGTTTGATGTTTTGCACGAGTAGAACACAAGTGAGTTGTGGGCGATACAAGTCATACTACCTACCAGCATGTCATACTTTGGTTCAGCGGTATTGTGAGATGAAGCGCCTGACCGACATTACGCCAGACGCTTACGCGAGACTGGTTTCACCGCCACGAGCACTCGCTGCTTAAAGGTGACCGGTGGGTGCCTGCTCTCTCACTTTAGTTGAACTGAAAGTGGCTACGCCCGTCCTTGAGAAGGTTAAACGGAGTCTATTTGACGAAGTATCGCTGTGGTTTTGATGCGAGGTGAGACTGGTTCTTGCTTAAGCCCGTAGCAGCCACGTAAAATTTGCAACAACAAAGTAGAGGACGCCTAACTTGTTTTTGCAGGCATGTTGTGATGTGATATGGTCAAGACGTGATGCTATATTTTATTGTATGAGATGATCATGTTTTGTAACCGGTTATCGGCAATCGGCTGGAGCCATATGGTTGTCGCTTATTGTATGCAATGCATCGCTCGTAATGCTTTACTTTATCACTAAGCGTAGCAATAGTCGAGAAGCATTAGATTGGCGAGACGACAACGATGCTACGATGGAGATCAAGGTGTCGCTACGGTGACGATGGTGATCATGATGGTGCTGCGGAGATGAAGATCACGGCACAAGATGATGATGACCATATCATATCACTTATATTGATTTGCATGTGATGTTTATCTTTATGCATCTTATCTTGCTTTGATCGACGGTAGCATTATAAGATGATCTCTCACTAAATTATCAAGAAGTGTTCTCCCGAGTATGCACCGCTGCCAAAGTTCGTCGTGCCTGCACACCACGTGATGATCGGTGTGATAAGCTCTACGTCCATCTACAACGGGTGCAAGCCAGTTTTGCACACGCAGAATACTGGTTATACTTGACGAGCCTAGCATATGCAGATATGGCCTCGGAACACGGAGACCGAAAGGTCGAGCGTGAATCATATAGTAGATATGATCAACATAAGATGTTCACCATTGAAAACTACTCCATCTCACGTGATGATCGGTTATGGTTTAGTTGAATTTGGATCACGTGATCACTTAGAGGATTAGAGGGATGTCTATCTAAGTGGGAGTTCTTTAGTAATATGATTAATTGAACTTAAATTTATCATGAACTTAGTCCTGGTAGTATTTTGCAAATTATGTTGTAAGATCAATAGCTTGCATTGTTGCTTTCATATGTTTATTTTGATATGTTCCTAGAGAAAATTGTGTTGAAAAATGTTAGTAGCAATGATGCGGATTTGATCCGTGATCTGAGGTTTATCCTCATTGCGCACGTAAGAATTATGTCCTTAATGCACCGCTAGGTGACAGACCTATTGCAGAGCGTATGCGACGTTATGAACGCCCTGCTAGCTCAAGATGATGACTACTTGATAGTTTTGTGCACCATGCTTTATGGCATAGAATCGACTTCAAAGATGTTTTGAACATCATGGACCATATGAGATGTTCCAGAATTGAAGTTAATATTTCAAGCAAATACCCGAGTTGAGAGATATGAAGTCTCCAACAAGTTCTATAGCTAAAAGATGGAGGAGAATCGCTCAACTAGTGAGCATGTGCTCGATTGTCCGGGTACTTCAATCGCTTGAATCAAGTGGGAGTTAATCTTCCGATAAGATAGTGATTGTCGAAATTTCTAGTCACCATCACCAAGTTAGTAGAACTTCGTGATGAACTATAGTATGCAAGGGATGACGAAAATGATTCCCTGCTCTTCGTGAGGTTGAAATCGACGAAGGTAGAAATCAAGAAAAGAGCATCAAGTGTTGATGGTTGACAAGATCACTAGTTTCAAGAAAAGGGCAAAGGAAAGAAAGGGGAACTTCAAGTAGATTGACAAGCAAGTTGTCACTCCCACGAAGAAGCCCAAAGCTGAACCAAAGCTCAAACCGAGTGCTTACACGCAAAGGAAATGGTCACCGAAGCGGAACTGCCCTAAATATTTGGTGGATAAGAAGGATGGCAAAGTAAAAAAAGGTATATTTGATATACAGGTGTTTGATGTGTGCTTTGTTAGTGTTTATAGCAACCCCTCGGTATTTGGTACTGGTTCGCTTGCTAAGAGTAGTAACTCAAACGGAGTTGCGAATAAATGTAAACTAGTTAAGGGTGAAGTGACGATGTGTGTTGAAAGTAGTTTCAAGATTGATATGATCATCATCGCACACCCCTATACTTTCGGATTAGTGTTGAACCTAAATAAATGTTATTTGGTGTTTGCGCTGAGCATGAATATGATTTGATCGTGTTTATTGCAATACGGTTATTCATTTAAGTAAGAGAATAAACTGTTATTCTGCTTACATGAATAAAACCTTATATGGTTTCACACCCAATGAAAATGGTTCATTGGATCTCGATTGTAGTGATACACATATTCATAATATTGAAACCAAAAGATGCAAAGTTAATAATGATAGTGCAACTTATTTGTGGCAATCGCCGCTTAGGTCATATTGGTGTAAAGCGCATGAAGAAACTCCATACCGATGGGATTTTGGAATCACTTGATTATGAATCACTTGATGCTTATGCATCGCGCCTTTTGGGCAAGATGACTAAAACTCCGCTTCTCCGAACAAAGGAGCGAGCAACCGACTTATTGGAAATAATACATACCGATGTATGCGATCCAATGAGTGTTAAGGCTCATGTGGGTATCATTATTTTCCGACCTTCACATATGATTTGAGCAGATATGGGTATATCTACTTGATGAAACATAAGTCTGAAATAGTTGAAAGGTTCAAAGAATTTCAGAGTGAAGTGGAAAATCATCGTGACAAGAAAATAAGATTTCTACGATCTGATCATGAGACAAATATTTGAGTTACGAAGTTTGGTCTTCAATTAAAACAATGTGGAATAGTTTCACAAATTCATGCCACCGAACACCACATCATAATGGTGTGTTGTCACGACCGGTTTTCCGATAAAAATATTTATTGAAAAGCCAATCTTGTTACCCCAGTTTTGAGAAGTACTCACCGGTAGACAAATTCTTGATACAAGAAGCCAAGAGCATAAAATATAATATGTGGGCTGAGCCAAGGATGCTCAACAAATTTATTACAAGCGCCAATAATTATACATAATGGCGGTATAACACAAGGGTGAGGTGGCATACTACCGACTCGAACTAAATCGGCGGTGGTGGTATATCACGCTGAGAAGTGATATGCTCAACTAGCATCTCATCGAAGGCCGAGGTGAGGCTCGTGAATTTATTTGGGTAGCGGAAGCGGATATAGTACAATGACCAAAACCAAGGGTCGACGGATCGACCGACTCCTCTAGGCGCCGGACTCGCTATCGAACTCTTCATCCATGAGATCGCTTTCACAAGATCCGCCAAATCAATAAGCCGCTGAGTACTTTAAAAGTACTCGCAAGACCGCTCGACGTAAGATATAACAAATGCATGCATGAAATGCGATCGATAAATACACCAATGCATGAACAGTATATTAGCATACGGAATAAATAAAGGGGAAACGGCGGTAGTCCGCCGTAAAATCCCAACAACATAAACAAAATGAAACCCGATCGGTGTCCGGCGACGCCGAAGGTAAATAAATAAATAGAAGGAAAGAAATGCCACAATGCAAGGCCCGAGCGACGCCACATAAAGGGCTTTAAAAGAAATGCTACAGCCAAGGCCCGAGCGACACCGCATAAAGGGCTTTAAAAGAAATGTCATAATCAAGGCCCGAGCGACGCCACATAAAGGGCTTTAAAAGAAATGCTACATACAAGGCCCGAGCGACACCGCATAAAGGGCTTTAAAAGAAATGCCACGGCCAAGGCCCGAGCGACACCGCATAAAGGGCTTTAAAAGAAATGTCATAATGCAAGGCCCGAGCGACACCGCATAAAGGGCTTTAAAAGAAATGTTACAGCCGGTGTCTCGAGCGACACCGCATAAAGGGCTTTAAAAGAAATGTCAATGCAAGGCCCGAGCGACACCGCATAAAGGGCTTTAAAGGAAATGCTACGCCAAGGCCTCGAGCGACACCGCATAAAGGGCTTTAAAAGAAATGCTACGCCAAGGCCTCGAGCGACACCGCATAAAGGGCTTTAAAAGAATGTAACAACACTCATAACAAAAATTCAGCTCATAATAATAAACGGGTTAGTACATCACAAGAATATCCCATTAAATCGCACTTAGTACTCATGAACTTTCTCCGAGTTTTCGTCATCAACAAACACTTGTCGATAAGAATAGTATAGAATTTGATGATGATAAGATGATTCAAAGGAGTTTTGACTCGCAGAGCTTGTACTAAAATCACCCACACCAACGGATTTCGTAGTCACGGCGACTAGTTCCGCTTCACGGTATTTCGTAAGAAAACACAGCGATCCAAAGACACACCCATCATACTTCTCGATGTCGAACCACCCTGCACATCGCTCAAGAAAAACTTTTGAGACGGGAGATCACAATCTCAATAGCATGGGATCGAATTTATATACGCTACGCCTAAGGGTGCCCCTCTCGTCCCAACCGAAACACCCATGCCCCCGACCGGATGACCGGCTTTAATCCAGGCTATGGAACCATCATCCCGCCTCTCCTTTGGTGTGTACCAGAAAGCGGTTTGCAACTTATTATGCCATATTCCTTGCGGAAAACATGTGGTAGTACGGAGTGAAATCGAAGGAATCGAACCGACACGGGTTGATTCGAAGTAAAGAGATGTGTGGCGAAGACCGCATGCTACAACACTGCCATCTTACCCATACTCATGCCAACACATGGCCATGCACCTCCATACACCACAAGTATGGATCAATGAAATTACATGTCTCCACATGCATGAATAATAACCTCCATCCAGATGCTCACCAACATGCTATGAAACTACTTACATGCAAACATGCCAAACACTCATCATATCAAAAGTCTCAACATGCTTGCCTGGTTCAGAGTAGTCGGAGCCTAGCTCGTGAAGTTCGGGTCTGGCCACCTCCTTCGCATCTACGTATAATGTAAAATATACGCTTATCGTGAATACCGAAGGTGCACAAAATTATCTCAAATAATTTTCAAATAAATCTGATAAAAAACTAGACAAAATTTCAAAGAGGACAGAAAAGAATCAATCAAAAATATGCTTCGATAAGAAGTTATTAGGGTTTTTGTCCAGGACCCATCTCAGAATGAAATGTAAACTTCCTGTGGTTTTTATTGCAAAAACAGTAAAACGTTTCAGATTAGAATACGCCGGCTCAGAGGAGAAAACGATTCGCAAAAGACGTTAGAAAACGGTTCGCTTAAAAACGGTCAGAGAGGCCGACGGGCGGGTCCCACCCACAGTTCAAATTTGAAAGGGGCGGCTGGGCTCGCTGGCGCCCGAGAGTCATGGTCGCCGGGCGGCGATCCACGGCGAGGTAGGGTGATCGGGAGTACCAGCGTGTTCAGGTGCCATTCCGCCGGTTGGTGGTGGTGGTGGTCGCCAAGCAGCACCACGCCGACGGTGGCTCCTGCCCGCGGACGGCAGTTCGGGCGAGGATGAAGCTCACCGAGAGGGCTGAAATGATCAAATTGACGAGGGGTTAGGGATATGGTAGCTAGAGAGGAAGCCGGACGGAGTTAGGGCATCGGAGACGGCCTCACTGCAGCGAATCGAGCTGGAGCCCGAGGCGGAACGGGCGGCCGGAGTTGGGGGAGGAGACCTCCTCGAGGTCCTCCTAGTGGCCCGTGAGGTGTAGGTGGAGTGTAGTGAGCGGCGTTTCGAGAGGGGACTCGGGTCTTTTTATAGGCGACCGAGGCGGTTGCCGCGAACGGGATAAGTCCGCGAGGGATTACGGCGAGCAAAGGCTGGACAGGTGTTTAGGAGTTGGAGCGTTGTCGTTGTTGCCACCGAGCTGATTTGGTGCCGCCGCGCCGAAGTTTGGCTTGCCGAGGTGGAGTTCGACGAACGGAGCAAAGGCGGGCACGCCGGCGGCAGTGGAGCGCGCCGTGCTTGCCGGGCCACGACGACGGTGCAGCTGGGTGTGCGGGCGGCATGAGGCCACGCGGAGAGCCAGAAGCAATGGGCGGCGCAGAACGGCGCGGCGGGCAGTGTGTCGTTCCCGCTGGTCGCCACGGTGGCGCTGCTGCCGCTGGGACACGCCGCGCTGAAGGGCTGTGGTGCTCCCGACGCCGGAAGCCGCTAAGCGGCGGCAAGGCTGCGGACAAGCGAGCCAAAGCGACGAGCAACGTACAAAGGCACAAGACTTTGTGACTGAAACTGCCGGATGAAAAATGACACCGCAAACCGAATTTATCGCAGTGTTTGAACAAAGGCACGCCAGTGTTCGGCTGTAATGATTCTCGCTTGTAGGAATTTTTCCTTGGGCTGATTTTTGGTGGAGTGGCTCTCAATGTCCCAAAGAGGCTGCCTGATTTTGGTGGAATTTTTGGAGGAGTGTAGGTATGAATTTCACCAAATTTGGCAAATCTGGTCCAAACTTGCAGAGAGTGTAGTTTGAAAAATTTGAAAAGAAGATGAGTGGATCAAGATGGTCCTGGGTTGTGAGTACAAAGGACTAGCCAAGAGAGTTGGTTTGAGATCAAAACTCACAAGAAAAGGAACACTTGCTTTGTAAATGGTTCAGCTCAAAATAATTATCGTAAAAGATTTGAGAGAAGAATTAATTCAAATAAAATCCAAAACTTGTTTGGATGAGTTGGGATAGTGAACTTAAGTTGCTGGCAAGGAGGAGAGGAGGTTTTGGAGTGGTTTTACCACATGGGTAAAATACAGAGTCATGGATGGTTAAGAAAAGAAAGGTGACCCTAAATCTTTTCTTTGAAATATGAAAGAAGATAAACTCCAAAAATCCAATTTTGGAAGGAAACAACAGAGGGAATATTTAAAGGATCAAACCTAAGGTTTTGAAGAAGAAAACAGAGATGACAAACTTGCCAAAGAAAAGAGAAGAAGAGAATAGCCTTTTTCCTAAAAGAAAATAAAAGGCCTTTCTTAAAGAAAGAAAGAAACCAGCAATGTTTTTGCTAAAACCAAATAAAATTTTTGGAGTGTCACAACACCTACCCCTTAGGAAAAATCTCGCCCCGAGATTTCAGCTGATCCTTAAATAAGTGTGGATGTTCCGTCCAAGAAAATCCTCTTTCCCAAGTTGCTTCATTCTCGTGTGATTGCTCCATTGACTCAAAACTTGATGGTTTTCTCGTCGAGTTCTTCTTCGCACTCTCTAATATTCTTACCGGATGTTCCCGATAGGTGAGATCTGGTTGTACGCCAATGTTCTCGTGGATACTTGTTTCTCCGGGTTGCTCACGATTTCTTAATTGTGAGACGGAATACGCTAGGACGCCGGATAATTCTTTGGGCAAGTCTAGTTGGTAGGCTACCTTGCCTCTTCGTGCCACTATACAAAATGGTCCGACAAACCTTGGTGCTAGCTTTCCTTTGACCTCGAACCGCTGCAGCCTCTCATAGGGATACCCGAGGTATACATAATCGCCGGCTCAAACCTGACCTCTCGATGCTTTTGATTGTAATAACTCTTCCGCCGGCTTTGAGCGGTCTTGAGTCGGTCCCCGATTAGCCCGACTTTTTCCTCGGCTTTGAGCATGTCCGGGCCAAGATACGATCGCCTCCTGTTTCGACTAATTTAGCGGGTACGCATCTCCGTCCGTAGAGGGCTTCAAAAGGTGCCATTTGCAAGCTGGCTCGGTAACTGCTGTTGTATGCTAACTCGCATATGGCAAGCTTTCTTCCCAGCTGGTCCCATAGGTGAGGACACATGCTCTTAGCATGTCTTCTAGTATTTGGTTTACGCGCTCGCTTGTCCATCACCGGGATGGTATGCTGCATCAAGGCCGCTTGAGTTCCCTGAGCCTGCTAAGTGCTCCCAAAATCTCGAGACGAACCGAGTGCCTCACGATATTATTGTTTTAGGGACTCCATGCAAACAAACTATACGGGCAAGATAAATACCGCAAGCTTCGAGTGGTGTGGGTTGTTTTCACCGGAATGAAATGTGCCACCTTGGTTAATCTGCTGCTGATGACCCATATGGCATCACTTCCGCCAGACCGAGGTAGTCCGACAATGAAGTCCATCCCTATTTCATCCCATTTCCACTCGTATTTTATTCGTTGCAGAGACCGCTGGTCTTTGATGTTCAGCTTTTATGCGCTGACAAGAATCGCAACATGCAATGAAAGTGGCTATATCCTCTTCATACCGTGCCACCAAAATCTTTCCTGAATATCCTTATACATTTTGGTTCCTCCGTGGTGGATCAATATGGAGCGTGTGGGCTTCAGCTAAAATTTGATGTTTGAGGTCCTCTATATTTGGCACGCAGAGTCTGCCTCCGCACTATAAGGTTCCTTCATTGTCTATGATGAATTCCGAGGCCTTGCCCATTTTTACCTTTTATTTTTATGCCTTCGATGTCGGGTGTTTATATCGAGCTTCTTTGATTTTTTCCACAAGGTTGGGTTGAATTTCCAAATTTGTTATGGTGCCTCCCGTGACCATTACCAAGTTGAGTTTGGTAAATTTTGTTGGAATTCAGGTCTCAAACCCGGCAGATCGTTGTTGTCCGGATCGGGTTCCACTAAGAGCATCCGCCACAACATTTGCCTTCCCGGATGATAGTGAATACCCACATCGTAATCTTTACCAATTCCAACCAGCGCCGTTGTCGTAAATTGAGTTCGCTGTAAAAATATACTTGAGGCTTTTATGGTCCGATATATTTCACAACGATTCCCCAAAGAGGGAAGTGCCTCCATTCCTTGAGTGCATGTATGATCGCCGCCAATTCTAGGTCATGAGGGATAATTTTCCTCGTGTTTACGGTTGCCTTGAAGCGTATGCAACAACTTTGCCCTCTTGCATTAGTACGCATCCGAGACCCTTTCGACGATCACAATATACTTCAAAATTTTTGTGTATGTCCGCACAATTAATACCGTGCTGTCGTTAATTTCTTCTTTAGTTCTTGGAAACTTTTCTCACGTGCTTCATCCACTCAAATTTCTTGTCTTTTTGAGTAATCGCCATTGGCTTGACTATGGTGGAGAATCCTTCAATAAATCATGTAATATCCTGCCATTCCTGTGAAACTTCAGACATCCGTTACATTGGTGTGGCTTCCAACCAATTACGGCTTTGACTTTTTCTCGGGTCCACGGCAATACCTTCTTGATTTAATACGTGGCCCAAAAAGCCTACTCTGTTTTAACCAAAATTCACACTTGCTGAATTTGGCGATAATTTATGTTTTCTCGAGTTCCCTAACACAATCCTCGAGGTGTTCTCGCATGCTCTTCCGTGTCTTGAATATATCAAAATATCGCCAATGAATACCACAACAAACTTGTCCATAAACTTCATAAATACTTTGTTCATGAGGTGAACAAAATATGCGGGGCGCTTGTCATTCCAAATGGCATTATCTGTGAACTCATACAGTCCAGATCCGAGGTGAAAGCTGTCTTGGGGATATCCTCCGTATGCACCTTTAATTGATGGTAACCTGATCTTAAGTCAATTTTTGAGAAGACCTCGCTTGAGCGAGCTGGTCAAATAAATCATTTATTCTTGGCATTGGGTATTTGTTCTTGATTGTGACCATATTAAGTGCTCGGTAGTCTACACACAATCTCAGTGTTCCATCCTTCTTTTGGCAAATAAAATTGGTGAACCCCAAGGAGGAGCTGGCTCAGATATATCCTTTGTCTAGTAATTTTTATTTGCTTCTTCAATTCTACCAACTCGGATGGTGCCATTCTGTATGGTTTCTTGTATATGGGGTGGTTCCTGTGCTAGCTCAATGCTGAATTCTATTTCCGATCCGTGGCATGCCTGGTAATTCTTCGGGAAATACGTCTGGAAATTCACACACTACTGGAACTTTGTTTAGTTCAGAAATGTCCACTTTATTCAATCTTGGTTGCCGAGATATTTTTCTGTCTTGGGCAGAAACTCTTACTGTTTTCCCGAGGTGATGAGTGAGAATTACGGATCGTTGAAACAATGATAAAACCTTTGTTGGTGGTTAACCAATCCATCCCTAGGATGACGCCCACCATTGTTTTCCAAAACAATGAGATTTGCGGAACTCTAATCCTTCAAACTTAATAACCACACCTTGACAAGAACTCGAGTAACTTGCTGATTTCGTGGGACTTGATGATCATCGATTTTTCCAAAGGAAGCATCGAAAAATTATTTTTCAAAGCAAAACCTTTCGAATGAATGAGTGAGAAGCTCCGTAATCAAACAAAACCATGGCAGGTATTGTGTTGATGTGAAACGCACGAGTACGATATCCGGCATTCTGGCTTCCTCCGGGTCACGTGGTTCGATGACCCTTCCCGTGGTTGTTATTGGGGTTGAAATTGTTTCGCTTTGGTGCTGAATTATTGCCACCGTTGTTCGCTTCGGGTTGAGTTCTTGGTTTGGGGCATTGCTTGGCATAATGCCCTTCTTCCACAAAGCGTAATAAGTAACGCTCGGGCGATATGTGAACTCCTTGTCCCTTGCATGAAATTTTTGATTGGGCGTGAGACGCTTGTCGTGGATTTGTGCGCCCCACCTTTCTCGAAAATCTATCTTGCTTCGATGGTTGCAGCATGGTTTGTCTGGTCCTTTTTCGCTATGGAAATCTTCCAAGCTGCGCTCTCATTTTCCGTGGTAATGGCTTTATCCACCAGTGTTTTAAAATCTGGAAAAGTGTGTACAACCAGTTGGCATTTAAGTGCGGGCGCTAGACCGTCAAGGAATTTTTCCATCTTCTTGCTTTCACCATACGCTCTTCATTGGCGAAGGGACAATAAAGTGAATCGACCATTGTAATCGACATCGCCATATTCCTTTGTTTGAGGTCATCGAACTCTCTTCTTGATTTTCATAATACTTGGGAATGTGTGCACCACTTAAAACCTTCCTTGAAATCATCCCAGGTTATATTATTTTCATTGGGATGCATGTGCAGGAAATTTTCCCACCACGGAAGCGGCTGCTCCTGTGAGATAGTGCGGTGCATATAATACTTTTTCCTGGTCTGAACATCTTGCAATATTTAATTTTCTCCATATCTCAAGCCAGTCCTCGGCTTCAAGAGGTTTGTCAAGATGAGAAAATGTCCGAGGACGGTCTTCTGTAATTCAGATAATTTGGAATGCTCGGATATCGCCCATGGTGATTTCCCATGTTGAAAACTTGGTTCATCATTTCTCGATGTTGTTGCTGACTTTGTTCAAAAGGCGCACATTTGAGAAAGTGCCGCTTCATCGCCCTGCTGACACGATCGCCCTTGCGTGTTATCGCTGTCCGTTGAGTGTCACAATTTTCCTTCCGCGGAGCTGGCATGGAGCGCGCCCAAGGACGAGACATTTTTCACTGGGATACATTTTGTAAAACCCATAAGAACAAACAGAAAAGAGTCGCCAAAATTTAAATCCATAAATTCACAGGGTTTTCAAATAAGAATAAAATGCCAAGACAACACAAAGAAACAAAAGATTTGCGCACGGAGAAGAACTGCTCATTACGATCTTACACGCGGTCGATAATTATACAATACATCACTCAGATAGGCGATATAATCCCGACATGTTATTTAGGCTAGTGCACTTCTCCACTTCCTACATGATGCGCAAACAGGCTACTTCTCACAACCTATGTACATATACACATATCGCATAAGCGCATCTCGCATGTCGGTTAAGCGCACTCACCGGAGATGTTGACGATCTCCTTGGCTCGCCAAGGGTGAGGCGGCGAGGTGGGGAGTCGACCTCCTCCTCACTAATAGGCTCCAGACGTGGAGTGCTGCGCTGAGAAGGTGGAGCGGTGCCGAGGTGGAGCAACACGAACAGGATGGGCGCAAAGGTTGGTGTAGCACGGTTGGAGTGGGCGCGATGACTTGGTTGAATTCCTCGGTGGTAGGCAGGCGATTTACGGTGCATAGGATGCTGAGGACGAGACAAACGCCGCTGGCGGTGCGGTGCAGGAGCTCCTCCTGTTGGCGGCACAGCCATGGATCGAGTCCATGCGGCAGCCACGAAGTCGCCCACCAAATTGTCGAATGCTGCCTCCAGGCCCGGAGATACTCAATAAGCATCTCAAAGGCCTCGCCCCGCTTCTCCTCCGGGACAGAGAATGCATAGTGACAGTGTAGGGCACATGGCATGGGAGGTAGCGGTAACGACGAAGTCTTCATTGAGGGAAGGACATCCCCGAGGCGAAGCTATCGCCTCACGGGCTGCCATCCGCATAGCATGCTTCTCCGTAGGCATGGCTCTTCCCACAAACCGAAGCGCCAGAACTCAACACGCCTCCCTTGAATTGCACCGCGCTCGGTGCATGGTCGACTGCTGCTGACCTTGTGCTGGTAGAATGTGAAAGCTGGGCGACAGATGGCCCCATCGCGACCGAACGACGCAGAGAGAAGCTTGACGAACCCATCGGGCACGCTATTAACATCCGAGACTCGCAGCCGCCGCCACCATCTACAACAGCAGTAAAATTTGAAAGGTCGATCATAAATTTATGCCGACCGTCGTAAAGAATGTCTACGATTGTAAAAAAAAAAAAGACAAGATAATACTGTGCTAATCACCGATTAGCGATCGCACCTAGTGGCTTCCCTATACCAGCCTGGCTCGTACTAAGCTTGTCACGACCGGTTTTCCGATAAAAATATTTATTGAAAAGCCAATCTTGTTACCCCAGCTTTTGAGAAGTACCTCACCGGTAGACAAATTCTTGATACAAGAAGCCAAGAGTATAAAATATAATATGTGGGCTGAGCCAAGGATGCTCAACAAATTTATTACAAGCGCCAATAATTATACATAATGGCGGTATAACACAAGGGTGAGGTGGCATACTACCGACTCGAACTAAATCGGCGGTGGTGGTATATCACAAGTTGAGAAGTGATATGCTCAACTAGCATCTCATCGAAGGCCGAGGTGAGGCTCGTGAATTTATTTGGGTAGCGGAAGCGGATATAGTACAATGACCAAAACCAAGGGTCGACGGATCGACCGACTCTCTAGGCGCCGGACTCGCTATCGAACTCTTCATCCATGAGATCGCTTTCACAAGATCCGCCAAATCAATAAGCCGCTGAGTACTTTAAAAGTACTCGCAAGACCGCTCGGACGAAGATATAACAAATGCATGCATGAAATGCGATCGATAAATACACCAATGCATGAACAGTATATTAGCATACGGAATAAATAAAGGGGAAACGGCGTAGTCCGCCGAAAATCCCAACAACATAAACAAAATGAAACCCGATCGGTGTCCAAGCGACGCCGAAAGGTAAATAAATAAATAGAAGGAAAGAAATGCCATACCAAGGCCCGAGCGACGCCACATAAAGGGCTTTAAAAGAAATGCCACATATGCAAGGCCCGAGCGACACCGCATAAAGGGCTTTAAAAGAAATGTCATAGTCAAGGCCCGAGCGACGCCACATAAAGGGCTTTAAAAGAAATGCTACGCCAAGGCCCGAGCGACACCGCATAAAGGGCTTTAAAAGAAATGCTACAATGCAAGGCCTCGAGCGACACCGCATAAAGGGCTTTAAAAGAAATGCATATGGGCAAGGCCCGAGCGACACCGCATAAAGGGCTTTAAAAGAAATGTTACAACTGGTGTCCGAGCGACACCGCATAAAGGGCTTTAAAAGAAATGCCGCAAGCGCAAGGCTCGAGCGACACCGCATAAAGGGCTTTAAAGGAAATGCTACAATGCAAGGCCCGAGCGACACCGCATAAAGGGCTTTAAAAGAAATGCTATACGCAAGGCCCGAGCGACACCGCATAAAGGGCTTTAAAAGAATGTAACAACACTCATAACAAAAATTCAGCTCATAATAATAAACGGGTTAGTACATCACAAGAATATCCCATTAAATCGCATTTAGTACTCATGAACTTTCTCCGAGTTTTCGTCATCAACAAACACTTGTCGATAAGAATAGTATAGAATTTGATGATGATAAGATGATTCAAAGGAGTTTTGACTCGCAGAGCTTGTACTAAAATCACCCACACCAACGGATTTCGTAGTCACGAAGGACTAGTTCCGCTTCACGGTATTTCGAAGAAAACACAGCGATCCAAGACACACCCATCATACTTCTCGATGTCGAACCACCCTGCACATCGCTCAAGAAAACTTTTGAGACGGGAGATCACAATCTCAATAGCATGGGATCGAATTTATATACGCGCCTAAGGGTGCCCTCTCGTCCCAACCGAAACACCCATGCCCCCGACCGATGACTGGCTTTAATCCAGGCCATGGAACCATCATCCCGCCTCTCCTTTTGGTGTGTACCAGAAAGCGGTTTGCAACTTATTATGCCATATTCCTTATGGAAAACATGTGGTAGTACGGAGTGAAATCGAAAGGAATCGAACCGACACGGGTTGATTCGAAGTAAAGAGATGTGTGGCGAAGACCGCATGCTACAACACTGCCATCTTACCCATACTCATGCCAACACATGGCCATGCACCTCCATACACCACAAGTATGGATCAATGAAATTACATGTCTCCACATGCATGAATAATAACCTCCATCAGATGCTCACCAACATGCTATGAAACTACTTACATGCAAACATGCCAAACACTCATCATATCAAAAGTCTCAACATGCTTGCCTGGTTCAGAGTAGTCGGAGCCTAGCTCGTGAAGTTCGCGTCTCGCCACCTCCTTCGTATCTACGGTATAATGTAAAATATACGCGCTATCGTGAATACCGAAGGTGCACAAAATTATCTCAAATAATTTTCAAATAAATCTGATAAAAACTAGACAAAATTTCAAAGAGGACAGAAAAGAATCAATCAAAATATGCTTCGATAAGAAGTTATTAGGGTTTTTGTCCAGGACCCATCAGAATGAAACGTAAACTTCCTGTGGTTTTTATTGCAAAACAGAAAACGTTTCAGATTAGAATACTGCTCAGAGGAGAAAACGATTCGCAAAAGACGTTAGAAAACGGTTCGCTTAAAACGATCAGAGAGGCCGACGGGCGGGTCCCACCCGCCAGTTCAAATTTGAAAGGGCGCGCTGGGCTCAGCATGCCGAGAGTCATGCGGTGGCGCCGCGGCGATCCACGGCGAGGTAGGGTGATCGGGAGTACCAGCGTGTTCAGGTGCCATTCCGCGGTTGGTGGTGGTGGTGGTCGCCAAGCAGCACCACGCCGACGGTGGCTCCTGCCCCGCGGACGGCAGTTCGGGCGAGGATGAAGCTCACCGAGAGGGCTGAAATGATCAAATTGACGAGGGGTTAGGGATATGGTAGCTAGAGAGGAAGCCGGACGGAGTTAGGGCATCGGAGACGGCCTCACTGCAGCGAATCGAGCTGGAGCCCGAGGCGGAACGGGCGGCCGGAGTTGGGGGAGGAGACCTCTCGAGGTCCTCCTAGTGGCCCGTGAGGTGTAGGTGGAGTGTAGTGAGCGCGGCGTGTTTCGAGAGGGGACTCGGGTCTTTTTATAGGCGACCCGAGGCGGTTGCCGCGAACGGGATAAGTCCGCGAGGGATTACGGGCGAGCAAAGGCTGGACAGGTGTTTAGGAGTTGGAGCGTTGTCGTTGTTGCCACCGAGCTGATTTGGTGCCGCCGCGCCGAAGTTTGGCTTGCCGAGGTGGAGTTCGACGGAACGGAGCAAAGGCGGGCACGCCGGCGGCAGGAGCGCTACCGTGCTTGCCGGGCCACGACGACGGTGCAGCGGGTGTGCGGGCGGCATGAGGCCACGCGAGAGCTGTGAAGCAATGGGCGGCGCAGAACGGCGCTAGGGCGTGTGTCGTCTCCCTGGTCGCCACGGTGGCGCTGCCGCTGGGACACGCCGCTGAAGGGCTGTGGTGCTCCCGACGCCGAAGCCGCTAAGCGTGCGTGCAAGGCTGCGGACAAGCGAGCCAAGCGACGAGCAACGTACAAAGGCACAAGACTTTGTGACTGAAACTGCTTGATGAAAAATGACACCGCAAACTGAATTTATCGCAGTGTTTGAACAAAGGCACGCCAGTGTTCGGCTGTAATGATTCTCGCTTGTAGGAATTTTTCCTTGGGCTGATTTTTGGTGGAGTGGCTCTCAATGTCCCAAAGAGGCTGCCTGATTTTGGTGGAATTTTTGGAGGAGTGTAGGTATGAATTTCACCAAATTTGGCAAATCTGGTCCAAACTTGCAGAGAGTGTAGTTTGAAAAATTTGAAAAGAAGATGAGTGGATCAAGATGGTCCTGGGTTGTGAGTACAAAGGACTAGCCAAGAGAGTTGGTTTGAGATCAAAACTCACAAGAAAAGGAACACTTGCTTTGTAAATGGTTCAGCTCAAAATAATTATCGTAAAAGATTTGAGAGAAGAATTAATTCAAATAAAATCCAAAACTTGTTTGGATGAGTTGGGATAGTGAACTTAAGTTGTCTGGCAAGGAGGAGAGGAGGTTTTGGAGTGGTTTTACCACATGGGTAAAATACAGAGTCATGGATGGTTAAGAAAAGAAAGGTGACCCTAAATCTTTTTCTTTGAAATATGAAAGAAGATAAACTCCAAAAATCCAATTTTGGAAGGAAACAACAGAGGGAATATTTAAAGGATCAAACCTAAGGTTTTGAAGAAGAAAACAGAGATGACAAACTTGCCAAAGAAAAGAGAAGAAGAGAATAGCCTTTTTCTCAAAAGAAAATAAAAGGCCTTTCTTAAAGAAAGAAAGAAACCAGCAATGTTTTTGCTAAAACCAAATAAAATTTTTGGAGTGTCACATGTGTCCTAACGTCATAACTGCATTTTATTGGATATAGTACAATCTATGATGTTTCTACCGATTTACTAATATCGCTTTGGGATCATGCATTAGAGACAAATGCATTCACGCTAAATAAGGCACCATCTAAACTGCTGAGACGACACTATATGAACTGTGGTTTAGCAAGAAACCATAGTTGTCGCTTTCTTAAAGTTTGGGGCTGCGATGCTTATGTGAAAAAGTTTCATCCCGATAAGCTCAAACCCAAATCGGAGAAGTGCGCCTTCATAGAATACCCAAAGGAAATTGTTGGGTACACCTTCTATCACAGATCCGAAGGCAAGATATTAGTTGCTTAAAATGGATCCTTTCTAGAGAAGGAGTTTCTCTCGAAAGAAGTGAGTGGGAGGAAAGTAGAACTTGATGAGGTAATCAGACTGTTCCCATATTGAAAGTAGTTCATCACGTAAATCTGTTCTGTGACTACTATACCAATTAGTGAGGAGGTTAATGATGATGATCATGTAACTTCAGATCAAGTTACTACCGAACCTCGAGGTAAACAGAGTGAGATTCGCACTGAGTGGTACGGTAATCCTGCTCGAGGTCGTGTTACTTGACCATGACAAGCCTACGAACTATGAGGAAGCGATGATGAGCCCAGATTCCGCAAAATGGTTTGAGACCATGAAATCTGAGATATGATCCATGTATGAGAACAAAGTATGGACTTTGATGGATTTGCCCGATGATCGGCAAACCATAGAAAATAAATGGATCTTCAAGAGGAAGACGGACGATAGTAGTGTTACTATCTACAAAGCTCGACTTGTCGCAAAAAGGTTTTTGACAAGTTCAAGGTGTTGACTACAATGAGATTTTCTCAATCAGAAGCGATGCTAAAGTCTGTCCGAATCATGTTAGCAATTGCCACAATTTATGAAATTTGGCAAATGGATGTAAAACTGCATTCCTCGAATGGGTTTTAGGAGGAAGAGTTGTATATGATGCAACCGTAAGGTTTTATCGATCCAAAGGGAGCTAACAAAGTGTGCAAGCTCTAGCGATCCATCTATGGACTGGTGCAAGCATCTCGAGTTGGAATATACGCTTTGATGAGTTGATCAAAACATATAGTTTTATATGCACTTACGGTGAAGCCCTGTATTTACTAAAAAGTGAGTGGGAGCACTACAAAGATTTCGATAAGTATATGTGAATGACATATTGTAGATCGGAAATAATGTAGAATTATTCTCGCAAAGCATAAAGAAGTGTTTGAAAGGAGTTTTTCAAAGAAAGACCTCGGTAAAGCTACTTATATATTGAGCATCAAGATCTATAGAGATAGATCAAGATGCTTGATAAGTTTTTTCAATGAGTACATACCTTGACAAGATTTTGAAGTAGTTCAAAATGAAACAGTCAAAGAAAGAGTTCTTGCCTGTGTTACAAGGTGTGAAATTGAGTAAGACTCAAAACCCGACCACAGCAGAAGATAGAAAGAGAATGAACGCCATTCACTATGCCTTGGTCATAGTTTCTATAAAGTATGCCATGTCAGGTACCGATCTATTGTATACCCCGCACCGAAGTTTTCAAGGAGTACAATAGTGATCTAGGAGTAGATCATCGACAGCGGTCAAAATTATCCTTAGTGGAATAAGGATATGTTTTCGATTATGGAAGTGATAAAAGGTTCGCCGTAAAGGGTTACGCCGATACAAGTTTTGACATCGATCCGATGACTCTAAGTCTCGATCTAGATACATATTGAAAGTGGGAGCAATTAGCTAGAGTAGCTTCGCAAGAGCATTGTAGACATAGAAAAATTGCAAAATACATAACGGATCCGAATGTGAAAGACCCGCTGACTAAGACTCTCTCACAAGCAAAACATGATCACACCTTAGTACTCTTTGGGTGTTAATCACATAGCGATGTGAACTAGATTATGAATCTAGTAAACCCTTTGGTGTTGGCCACATGGCGATGTGAACTATGGGTGTTAATCACATGATGATATGAACTATCGATGTTAATCACATGGTAATGTGATCTAGATTATTGACTCTAGTGCAAGTGGGAGATCAAGGAAATATGCCCTAGAGGCAATAATAAAGTTATTATATATTTCCTCATATCATGATAAATGTTTATTATTCATGCTAGAATTGTATTAACCGGAAACATAATACATGTGTGAATATATAGACAAACAGAGTGTCACTAGTATGCCTCTACTTGACTAGCTTGTTAAATCAAAGATGGTTATGTTTCCTAACCATGAACAAAGAGTTGTTATTTGATTAACAAGGTCACATCATTAGTTGAATGATCTGATTGACATGACCCATTCCATTAGCTTAGCACACGATCGTTTAGTATGTTGCTACTGCTTTTATCCATGACTTATACATGTTCCTATAACTATGAGATTATGCAACTCCTGCTAACGGAGGAACACTTTGGTGCTACCAAACGTCACAACGTAATCGGGTGATTATAAAGGAGTACTACAGGTGTCTCCAAAGGCGATGTTGGGTTGGCGATTTCGAGATTAGGTTTTGTCACTCCGATTGCTCTGAGAGGTAACTCGGCCCTCTCGTAATACACATCATCAAGCCTTGCAAGCACTACAACTAATGAGTTAGTTGTGAGATGATGTATTACTTGAACGAGTAAAGAGACTTGCCGTAACGAGATTGAACTAGGTATTGGATACCGACGATCGAATCTCGAGCAAGTAACATACCGATGACAAAGGAACAAACGATGTTGTTATGCGGTCCGACCGATAAAGATCTTCAGAGAATATGTAGGAGCCAATATGGGCATCCAGGTCCCGCTTATTGGTTATTGACCGAGACGGTCTCGGTCATGTCTACATTGTTCTCGAACCGTAGGGTCCGCACGCTTAAGGTTTCGGCGATGCTTATATTATGAGTTTATGAGTTTTGATGTACCTAAGGAGTTCGGAGTCCCGGATGAGATCGGGATATGACGAGGAGTCTCAAATGGTCGAGACGAAAGATCTATATATTGGACGACTATATTCGAGTTCGGAAAGGTTCCGAGTCATTCGGTATTTTTTCGAGTACCGAGAGTTACGGGAATTCGCCGGGAGTATATGGGCCTTATTGGGCCATACGGGAATAAGGAAAGAGGCCAAAGGAAGAAGGGCGAGCCCCTCTAGTCCGAATTGGACAGGGGTGCAGCCCCTTTCCTTCCTCCCTCTCCCTCTTTCCCCTTCTCCTACTCCAACAAGGAAGGAGGGAGTCCTACTCCCTGGGAGTAGGACACCCCTTGGCGCCGCTCTACTAGGCCGGCCGCACCCTCCCCTTGCTCCTTTATATACGGGGCAGGGGGCACCTCTAGACACACAAGAGACACAAGTTTGATCTACGGATCGCCTTAGCCGCAGCGGTGCCCCCTCCACCATATTCCACCTCGGTCATACCGTCGCAAGCTTAGGCGAAGCCCCGCCGGTGAAACATCAAGATCGCCGCCACGCCGTCAGGCCGACGAAACTCTCCTCGACACTCGGCTGGATCGAGTACGAGGGACGCCATCGAGCTGTACGTGTGTCAAGAACTCGGGGCGCCGGAGTAACGGCGCCGGATCGGTCGGATCGCGAGGAGAACGACGACTACTTCCTCTACGCCAGATCGCTCGCTCGGGTCTACGAGGGTACGAGACAACACTCTCCCTCTCTGCTATACATCACCATGATCTTGTGTGTGCGAGGAAAATTTTTGAAATTACTACGTTCCCCAACAATAACTGTGGGTACGGCTCTCGAAAGTTTATACCCTGCAGGGTGTCCCAACTTAGCTCATCACAAGCTCTCAACGAAGGATATTCATTCTCCCAGGAAGACCTGATCAGTCTCAGAATCCCGGTTTACAAGACGTTTCAACAATGGTAAAACAAGACCAGCAAAGCCGCCTGATGTGCCGACAAACCCGATAGGAGCTGCACATATCTCGCTCGTGGCACAATGGATAGGTCATCCTACGAGTAAAACTAGCCCTCGAGTTGCCCCGTGGTGGCCCCGCAGTCTGCCCGGTTCGGATCAACACTCGAAGGAGCACCGCCCGGGGTTAAATAAAGATGACCTCGGCTCCGAAACCAAGGGAAAAAGGCTTAGGTGAGGCAAATGGTAAAACCAAGGTTGGGCCTTGCTGGAGGAGCTTTATTCAAAGCGAACTCGTCAAGGGGTCCCATAAATCACTCAACCGCCGAAGGAACGCAAAATCAAGGAACATAACAGCTGTATGATGGAAACTAGGGCGGCAAGAGTGGAACAAAACACCAATATAAGGCCGAGCCTTCCACCCTTTACCAAGTATATAGGTGCATAATTAAATAAGATTATTGTGATATCCCAACATAATCCTATCCATCATGGAGC